>SJYO01050144.1:966624-1238785 GCA_006410555.1 Capra ibex | reverse complement strand
ACTTTAATTTTCTGCGAAGGAGGAGTCTTCTTTTCAATACTGGTTGGATCTATCGTATAAGTTTTCGTCTCTGCAATGAAACGACTGATTCAAGACAGATCAGTTCCGATACCAAAAAGGACACCAGTACATACCTACACTCTCAACCTGACACTTCTTCCGACTCGTGACTTCTTAACTACGAAAACTTGACACCACAACCTCTTCTGAGAACTCTCAGGGAACCTGACGTTCCTCTAGGTTGGTCAGGTAAGATTTCTAGTCAGGACCCTAAAGAAACCTCTCTTATTACAATTTTGACTTTGAGGTTATGAAACCGGTGGAGTACGCTTCTCAACTGAGTAACCTTTTCTGAGACTACGACCCTCCCTAACCCCCGTCCTCCTCTTCCCCTACTGGTTCCTACTCTACCGACCTACCGTAGTGACTGAGCTACCTGCGCTCAAACATACTTGAGGCCCTCAACCACTACCTGTCCCTCCGGACCGTACGACACTAAGTACCCCAGAGTTTCTCAGCCTGTGCCGACTCGTTGACTTGACTTGACTTGTTTCGTTTGTAATCGAGTTTACGAGAATATTCATCCAGGAGGATAAACAAGTTCCTTGTCTATTAAAGATGCAATATGTTTGAGAAGGTCTTTTATTTGTGTCTCACTTATGAGAAATTGAGTAATATACTATGACCACTTTGGGACTATTGTTTTACTCTGTTCCTTTCATACTCTCTTTTTTAATACTCGGTCAGAGCATTTGTATGTATGTTTTATGGGATTTGTTTACATTCGTTTCCTTAGATCCTTACACAATTTTTCCCTACATATATAGTACTGGTTTGATATAAATACGGTCCTTACGTTCTTATTAAATTTTAATCTTTCAAGGATTTACTATGGGTGTTGTAATTATCTAATTTCCTCTGTTTGATCTGTGGACTTTTTTGTAAACCTCTTGAATTATTACTATTTTCGTAATAGTTTGATCTTTATTTTTTGAAGATTTTGGACTATTTATTATGGATTTTTTATGGTTGTCGTTTGGAGGAAGGATTAACACTTCGTAATCTAGATAAGGAAAATTTTACTTCTGAAATTTGTTTCTATGAGTATAAGTGAGGACCAAAGTTGTAACATGACCATTTTGTTCTTTTTCTTTGGTTTTACGTATTTCTACTCTTTAAATTTTTGGTGTTTAAGTAAATCTAATGTTTTAAAAGATATATCTTTGAACTTTCCTTAGATGCTTGATGATCCGTATTACAGTGTTACAGAGCAAAGAAATAACGAGACATCGTTCGGTGAGGTTGTAATTTACTGGATTTTCTTATTGGTAAAATAAGATAGTGTTAAGAAACACAGTCACCCATCCCGACCTGGGTCGCTCCGTTAAGTGAACGTCCACGGTGTACTCCAGTAAATACACTGACATAGGAGACCGGAGAACTTGACGTCGACCTCAGATTCCACCGGAGTGAGTGTTCGGACGACGACGACGACGACGACGACGACGACGATTCAGCGAAGTTAGCACAGGCTGAGACGTGTTGGGGTATCTACCGTCGGGTGGTCCGAGGAGGTAGGGACCCTAAGAGGTCCGTTCTCATGACCTCACCCAACGGTAAAGGAAGAGGTTACGTCCTTTCACTTTTCACTTTTACTTCAGCGAGTCAGTACAGGCTGAGAAGCACTGGGGTACCTGACGTCGGATGGTCCGAGGAGACGGGTACCCCAAAAGGTCCGTTCTCATGACCTCACCCAACGGTGATTCAGATCACTGACCATAAATGTCAACCGATCGTCCAAATCCGTAGTCGATCTTATCGAGTAAAAATGAGACACCCCCATTTAACTCGCAGAAGTATATTATCAGAGTCCCGTTACAAAGTTCTTGTCTTCGACGTTCTGGAAAACTCCGAATCTCGATCTTCAAGGTGTATAGTGAAGGTGATATAAGACAACCAGTTTCACTGAGTGTTCCAGTCAGATTGAAGTTCCACAGACCCTTTTCTAAGACGAAGGAATACCCTCCCTGTCGATCATAACGTTTCCCTGTTCGTATGTCCAACCATCTCTAAGAACGTAGATAGAAACGATTATTAGAGTTGTCCTCCAGATTGTTAAACCGATTTTTATGAAACTTGTTTTATACACGTCATGGATATATCTCGTTTAATACTTCGAAATAATTTGTAATTTCTTTTCGGTTCATCCCTGAAAGGACTACTAGGTCACCAATTCTTAGACGGGAGTTACGTCCCCTACGTCCAAGTTAGGGACCAGTCCCTTGGTTCTAGGGTGTCCGTACCTCGGTGATTCGGTCGAGGTGTTGATCTCCCACACTCCCGGTGTTGATCTCTCACACTCCCGGTGTTGATCTCTCTCACTCCCGGTGTTGATCTCTCCCACTCCCGGTGTTGATCTCTCACACTCCCGGTGTTGATCTCTCAGACTCCCGGTGTTGGTCCACACTCTCGGTGTTGATCTCCCACACTCCCGGCGTTGATCTCCCACACTCCCGGTGTTGATCTCCCAGACTTCCGGCGTTGATCTCCCACACTCCCGGTATTGTCTTCTAGGTACACAGTGTTGATTCTGGACTACGTCGTTTTATTTATTTCTTTATAAAAAATTTTTATTAAATTTATTTATTTCTTCTTGGTTTATTTAATTGTCCACCTGTGCAAGTACTTATTCTTCTGAATTACAATACTCTACAGTCAAAAAGGATACGTAAGTTAAGGTGTTTCAAAAGTTCCTGAACTATTCGATTTCCACGTTTCTATCCGTTCTGTCGAAACCTTTCATTGGCTCCTCGTAAGTGAGACGACGACGACGACGACGACGATTCAGTAAAGTCAGAACAGACTGAGACACACTAGGGTATCTGCCGTCGGGTGGTCCGAGGAGACAGGGACCCTCAGAGGTCCGTTCTTATGATCTCACCCAACGGTAAAGGAAGAGGTTACGTACTTTCACTTTTCACTTTCACTTCGGATGGTCTATCGTTTTGTAATATGTGGAGATCATTGACTCTATCGTACCCTAAGTACGTCTTAATCTGTTTATCTGGTACTTTGTTCGATACGTACATATATACCCATAAACTACACACTAGTTCCTTATGAACGTCCAGTGACCCCTGATTCGTCATTCAGTACGACCCTATTAACCAATGGTGGACCTTTTGTTTTTTCCATATAGGGATGGAGTTCGGGATTTTTTATTAGTTAAGTGCTATCTAGTTTATGAATTTTCATTTTGAACTTATATAAATCTTCTTGGTTACCCTCTTATAAAGGAATAAAATCATATCTCTTTTTAAAGAAGTTTTTGTCTTTTTTTACGTGATTTGTCTTTTATTTATAATTATTTATATAGATACTTTTTAATTCTTGTAGATAATGTCGTATTTCTTTCTCTTTTATACTCCGGTTTGAACAAGAGCGTTATAGAGATTAAGTGTCTCTTAATAAAAGGTCCGATATATTTTGAGAACTTTCAATAACTCTTTTTCTGTTTATTCGTTGTCTTTTTACTCGTTATCTATCTTTATTTATGAAAAGTCCACTTTTTGTGTTTACCACCTATTGTGAACTTTTCTACGAATCGAAGTAATAAATTAGTCCTTTTACGTTTAATTCTGTTGTTATTTTATAATAAAACGTAGGATCTAACAGTTTTTGATTCTTTAGGTGGTTGATAATACTTCTACACTGAAATTCCTGTAACCCCGTTAGTTGACTAAACCTTTTGTTAAGCAGAAATCGTAGACTTTAACTTTAAACATACGGGATTCTGTCTGGGTCTTTAAGTTGTTGATCCAAATCCATAAGACATTTCTTTTAGAATTAATATGACCCTCTGTATGTTTTATTTCTAAGTCTCGTCATTACAAATATTATCTTCTCCTTCTTTTTCTTGGTAAACTATATGATGTATCATTCCTTTAATAATTTCTGTAAGACGACGTTTCTTAGTAACTTAACAGGGTCTAGGGGTTTTCGTTGGTTAAATCTGGTTTCGAGGCGAAGGATAATGGGTCAGTTTTGGGTTTAGAATAGTATCCAAGACTGTGGAAGAATGATCTCGAAGGGTCCACCGGGTCACCATTTCTTAGACGGACGGTTCGTCCTCAGTGTCCAAGTTAGAGACCCAACCTGTCTAGAGGACTTCTTTCTTGACCACTGGGTGAGGTCATAAGAACGGACCCTTTAGGGTGTCCGTCTCCTCGGACCACCCGATGTCAGGTACCCCAGTGTCTTAGTCTGAACTGAATCGTGTTTACGTGGAAGAATGACTCCGTGGGGTACTATACGTACGGGAATCGACGTTTCTCATTCTTGAAGTTGTACAATTGATGTTCACACAAGGACCACCAGTAAAGAAATCGGCCCAACCACCATCCCCACCCCCACGCCTCAATCCGTAACTGTTCGACTTGTGTTTCATGTTATTGACCAGACCAGAAAAAAGAAGAACCTGTGTACTCGTCTGTTTATGACTGTAGTTGTCGGAAACTTTAGAGGTGAACAAGGTTAGAGGTTACACACTAGATCTACACTGAGTGTCTGTGACCACGATTCCTTCAGTTCTTTGACACCTCAACACTCATAATCTGCACTAAAGGTGTACCTGTGACTTTAACGGGTCCTTACTCCCCTGTCTTCGAGTCGGTCACTTTACTACAGACCCGTTGAAGGAGAAGCCGATTCTCCTCTAGTAAGGACAGAAGAGAAAACAGAGTTGAAGGGCGGCTGGGAAGCGTAGAACCTTGTCTCCTCCTAAACCTTTAACCCCGGTTTGAGTGTGTTTCTCCCTTTGTTTGGTTTTTGTTCTTCTGTCTTTCCCACCCTAGAGTGCCGGTTTCTCTCACAGGACCCACCACCCCCGATACCAAGATCGCCAGTCGCTCCCCGATATGGGAAAGGTCTTATCAGTTCCCGACCAAACGTGCGTATGGATCACAAAAGTTTCGTGGCGACAGGAGTTTGGAGTATGTCTTTTAAATGTCTACTTCTTTTATCCCGAGTCTCTACTGAAAAAGTTCCAGGGAGACGGTTGTTCTCCACCTTGGTCCTGACGTTGTAGATTAGGGTGGACTTAATCATGGTAAATGGGGTGGTCGGACCAGTCGTCCTCGGAACCGAAGTAAAGGTCTTTTGTGTCTTCTTCGGTCTCTTCGGTCCTCGACCTCCATCCTTCTTTACAGGAGACCTCCCAGGAATATTTCTCGTGGAATGTTAGAGAAAGGAGAGAGAAGGGAGAATGTTCGTTAGTTTCTCAATGTTTTTGTGTTTTGAGATTCTGGTCTTTCATTCCTTCTATGACAAAATTCACCAGTGAACAGTCTAGTGGTCCCAGGGTTTCGTCTCGGAGGAGCTTTGTCGACCTCCGTCGAGGGTAGGTGGTTGCAGTAGGGGTACTGAGTGTGACAGTCGAGAAGGAATCACACACCCTTACTCTGTTAGTCCTACGCCCCCCCACCCCCCGTCTAACGACCTTTACTCGTAGTGTTGGAGATCCTCGGTAGGTCTGTGCGGAACGATAACCCTTCAGGGGAACCGGAAGTGAGGTGCCTAGGGACTTCCGGGACCTACGAACTTGACTCTCTCCTCTTTCGGAATTATAGGTCTCCTTGTCGAGTCTCCCTTCCCTGGGAAGTTAGGGGTAGTCAAGAATCGTGAACCCAGACGTCTCAGACCCTTTCCTTTCTCCGACACAACTGTCGTAGAGATCCCTCCCTAGTACACTGTCACCCCGTCCCTCAGGAGAGAGTCGACGTGTCGGAGGTCCGTGAAGAGGGACTCAGTGGACGGGTAAGGATGGGTGGACTCCTGGTGGATCAGTACTTAGACTTAAGGAAACTCTGAACAGGAAAAGGAGTTCTCTTTGTGTGGTAGAAAGATCTCACATCTCTAAACTCAGTTTCGTTCGACGGTAATTTAGTAATCCTTTCTTGAACCAATCAGAGGGGTTCAGGTTATATATTCCGTTTCTCTGGTCTCTCCTGACGATTGTCGTTGTAAGGACGTCCCGTCCGTCAGTGTCTCAGTCTGTCCGAACTCCCCGAGACCTGGACCCTTTAGGGTTTAACCGACCTACACGTCATTTAGAGGTTACCGTCGGGTGAGGTCATGAGAACGGACCTTTTAGGGTACCTGTCTCCTCGGACCACCCGACGTCAGGTACCCCAGCGATTCTCAGTCTGTGCTGACTCGTTGAAGTGAAAGTCAACAGTGAAAGTACGTAACCTCTTCTTTTACCGTTGGGTGAGGTCACAAGAACGGACCTCTTTGGGTCCCTGCCCCCTCGGACCACCCGACGGCAGATACCACAGCGTGTCTCAGCCTGTACTGACTTCGCTGAATCGTCGTCGTCGTCATTTAGGTAGGAAGGAACAGCAAAACGGTTTCAAAAGTGAAAGTAGAGTCCAAGTTTCCAATACAATTGTTTTATTTGGTGAACAATATGTGTTTATTTGTTATGGTTATAAATAATCTCTTAATGGATCGAATGAAAGTCATATCATTGTAATTTTCTTTCCGCTTTATCTTTGATCTCCTATGAAGTCGTTTAACCCAAAACTGGTTGTAGGTCTGAGTTTATCGCGACCCTTCAGGGGACGGTATCGTGTAGACCTCAGGGTGAACCCTTTTCCAGGGTCCGTCGAGTAGACGAGTCATACACTTTGAAGTTTCTAACGAAAAACCCCAAGGGTCTACGTTTGACTATAGTAGTAGTTAGACTCGTTTAACGTAGAGACCGAAAAACAATTACGATAAACAAACAGAACATTTTGAACCTCACAACAATTCGGACCCCGAACCAACTGGTGGGGGTGAGGTTCCCGAGTTTTTACAGTTCTAAACAGGGGATAGAATAGATACCACGGTGTTCGGAACGTGAGCGTGGTCCGTCAGTCCCGCGAGCGTCAGTCCCGGCACGAGTCCGTCCAATCTCCGTTCCACGTTCCGGACGAGACGAAACGGAGACTTCGGATCTGTTTTGATGAATTAAAGGGATTATGAACGAGTAGGAACCGACTGAAGTCAGAGGTAGACTTATGGGGGAAGTAGCACGACCGAGGTGTCTAGGAACTGGGGTATTTAAGATGAGACGAGACGGACCGTACGTATATGGGACGTGCGGGGCACCTTAAGTAGTGAAGGGAACCGAGGAGGTGAAGACTTTATGGTTTGAGAAGAGACTGTGGTTAAGGATAAGAAGGTCGAGACTGTGAGACACTGAAAGTGAGACAGACAAGAAATGGGGAACCTTTACGGGTCAAACATCTCTTGTGTCACAAGAGAACGGGACTAAGAGAATTAGTCTGAACAAGACGTAAACTCCCCTCTTCTTCCGCACTCCCTCCGAAAGGAGAAACTCCGATACTTCCGACCCCGACCCCGACCCCGACCCGGACCCCGACCGTACCTCTGGTCCGACCCTGTCCCCTCCTTCCCTCCGTCAGCCGACCCAATCCCCGGGGTGTTTCCTCGACCGGTCCTTGTTACCCCTTGTTTCCGACCTGTAAGAAGGCGACTCGGGGGTCTCGGACCGGAACCAGAAGGCCCTTGTCGAGGTCCTTTATAGACTCTAAGGTCTAAACCTTCCTTCTCTGGACATTTGTCCTCGACCCGAGACTTTCCCCTCTCATCACCTAGAGATCCCTCCCCCACCCCTCTTCGTCCCACACGCGACTGTAACGTCCGAGTCTTCGATGTCCAGACAGACGATATTTGTGTTATAAAGTCCTGACCCTTTTACAAAATAAAAATAAAATAAAAAAACGGCGTGTGTACACCCTGGAATCAAGGACTTGGTCCCTAGCTTGGGAGTGGGGGACGTAACCTTCCACCTAAGGATTGGTGACCTGGTGGTCCCTTCAGGGTCCCGACCCTTTTTGAGAATTTCCAGTAAATGAAATCGATAGGAAGGTCCCGGATTTTTATATAGGGTCGGTTCCTACGAGTTTATCAAAGTCATTACCCCACACGTATTTTTATTTATTTAGTGTCATGACCGATTCGAAATGACTAGTGAATGTTTCGTAATCCGTGACATGATCCAACTAAAATGCGAAGTAGAGAAGAGAATAAAGTAGAGAGTTCCATCCTTGATAATACCAACAACAACAATAATAATAATAAGGGAGAAATGTTTATTCCTTTGACTGAAAGTTCCCAATTCAGTGAACGGGTTCCAGAGGGTCCTCAAATAGACAGACAGAGACCCGACTGATCCTCACTCGACATCCGTAGAGGGTCTGACAGGGTCTCAGAGAATAGAACGAATAGAAGACCGAATGGTGGGGTGGAGAGGGACCCTTTACCTGTACTCTGTGACAGGGGGTGTGGCAAAAGAAGGAACAGCGAAAAGAGATGGGAATCGGAGTCTTACGGGCACGGGACTCTAGAGTCGCGACCCAAAGATTAGGTGAGCTCGTCACCTCATCCCCACTCCTCATTAGCCCTTTGTTTCCTTAACCCTAACCCTAACTTACCAAGTGATCTCCGAACCTCAATTTCCTAGTTTTGACGACCTCAATGTCAATCCTAATGGAGATCCTTTAGGGTCTGATCCCAAACTCCAATCTCAGTCTCCAATACGCCCAGTTCCAGTATCTCGGACAGAGGAGACCAGAGGAGGGTCAAGAGGTTCCGGGACTTCGGGCCCGTCCTTCGTAGCCAAAGGAGTTTCGACGAAGGGAGGACCCCGTCTCAGAGCCAGTGTTTGTTGGTGGTGGTCGGGCGGGGCGGGGAGGAAGGGGGCGACGATACTCGAGTCTCGTCATCCTGGTTCACGACGCCTGCTCGAGTCTCGGGGCTCTCGTCGGTACCCGAGACCTCCTCGCACGGAGGAGTCCCAGGTGACCCGGGACGGAGAGGACGAGGAGTGCCCACTCATGCCGACCCGGAGGGGCGAGGATCGACGCGTGGGGACTAGGTTCAGGACCGACTCCGCCCCCTCCGGGAATGCGGACAAAGGGAAACCGCCACCCCCATCGTCTCTGTTACTACTACTACTACCACCACGACAATTCACACTCTGTCTCTCTGTTTGTCTGACTCTCGAGGTGTCCGGGAGTGACGCGCGGTGCGCACGTGTGACTGGGAGAGCGGAGGGAGGGTCGTACAATAGATCCTCGAACAAACCTCCACGATCGTCCTCTCGTGTCGAACATCAGAACTGACTTCTGGCCAGGAAGAGATAGTACCTGCCAGCAGGAGAAACGGACTATCGTACCGAAGCCCTCCCTGTGTGTGTCTCACCACTCCCTTCTTCCCCTGCGGGCGGATCGGTCGGTCTAGTCGGCTCAGTTGGGACCCCACTGTTTACACTGTTGGTCTAGCGGGAGTACAGGGGTCATACAATAAACCCTTGAGCAAAAGTCTGTGCTCCTCCGTCTACTCTGTACGTCCCCAAACCCCCGGGATGACCATCAGCCTGACCCGGGGCGGAGGAAAAGAGAGGGGTCCTTCATACCGGGTCCTAAAGGGTGGGGTCTAGGATCAGGTAGGACTCCTGGTCGACAAGGTCCCGGGGCTGGGCCGGTCCTACTCGACGGCCCGGAGTCCAGTCGGTGGAGGGTGGTAGGCGACCGACGACCTGCCCGTGGGGGACTCGTACCACGGGGGTCTGCAAGTGGTGGAGGAGGGCCTGCCTTGGGAGGACGAAGACGCCGGGGGAGGGGCCCCTGCACGGGTGCTACTGGCGTGGGCTAGGTGCCTGGACCCTCAGATGTGGACACTCCGGTCGTTGGCCGACCCGTGTCGTCACTCGGCCCCACGTGCCGACAGGTACCGACCACTCCGGACCCACCCCTCTGAACCCTCCCCTCCCGACCCATGCCCCGCCAGGATCTACCCTCTGGACCCTCCACCCCGAGACTTCTCAAATCGTGTTCCGTCTCGGGTTCCCATCCAATATGTCTCGTCCAACCGTCACGGTTCCACCCCGGACCTACCTTCCCGACCCCGGACGACGCACGGTCGGGAGACAGGAGGAGTGTCAGGAGGTCCTCCTAAAGGTCCAGGTCGGAGCCCTGTGTCACCGACGTCACCCGCTCGTCCACGAAGACGTCACGCTCGGTGGGACCCCGGTGGGTCTCGGGTGACAGAGTACCACCTTCCTACTCTTTGGGGACCGGGACGTCGGTCCCGCCGTGAGCCACTCACATCGGGGCAGGGTTTGGAGTAGGACAGGTCCGGTGTCGACACATGTGGACTTCCGGACTGGGGTTGGGGGGTCGGGGTACAGAGGACGTCATAAACTCCTTCCCCGTCGGAAGGAGGGGTGCACCCTCTGAAGTGTTCTGTGGACCAGGACTGTCCACAGGGTTCCGAGGGACGACTACCGTTCTCGTCTCTTCTCACTGCGCCCCTGGATGTACACACACCGGTGGTTGTCACGTCCTGCTGCCGTCTCGGCCCACCGGTCCCACAGGTAGGTCCCATTCCCCTCCCACCAGCCGTTTCCGGTCCCGGTTCCACCCCCCGTGGTCAATCGCACCACGGGAGACCAAACCCGACCCCAATCCCCTACACCCCCAAACTGGGTCCTAGTCACAGTCTCACCACCCCTGGAGTAAATCCCCGCCAAGGAGGTAGGCTCCCGAAGGAAATGGGAGTCAACCATTTCTTAGAGGGACGTCACGTCCTCTGGGTCCAAACTAGGGACCCAGCCCTTCTAGAGGACCTCTTCCCTTACCGTTGGGTGAGGTCACAAGAACGGACCTCTTAGGGCACCTGTCTCCTCGGGCCACCCGGTGTCAGGTACCTCAACGTTCTCAGCCTGTGCTGACTCGACGATTTAGTAGTAGTAGGAGGTAGACTCCTGCCTATCTGCAACCTCTCGAGTACTGCCCCCGTCAGACCCTCAAGACCGAGGAAACACCGACTCCATACGAGGTGAGAAATTAAAGAAGGGGGACTGGATACTCGGGTAGGGGTTGGACACACGAGGGTCTCGGGGCCCTGATGTTCCTCGGGGACCTCGAAGACCGACACGTGTAAGTCGACCTTTTGCACTGGGACGACTTGGGTCTGTGGTTCTTCCCGTGGTTCGGACCCGGTCGACATACCGAGTCGACCTTCCACTCCGGGCCCTGGATCCCGACCTTGTCAGTGTCGAGGCCTTTCACGACGAGGGTTCTCGGGACTCAGGAGGGGTGGGAGGCAGAAGGGGTCCACTCGCCGGGGCGACGTGGACGAGTCAGGATGTGCCGGGACAAGTCCTGGGTCCGGCGGGGACCCCCGGTCCCTCGGGGCACCCGTCTCCGGGACGACCGACCGACCGTCTCGCGTCTCGAACCCCCGGAGGTGACCCCGGTTCTGATGCTCAAGTTTCACTCTGGCAGGAGACCGGCGCGAGTTCCGGGGCTGTCGTTGCACGACGAGGACTCCGACGGACTTGTTCCAGTCCTTGTCTACGAAGGTCTTGGGTCACTATATGGGGGGTCGGGGAAAGACATCAGTCCTCCTTCTCCTTATCGCCGAAGGTGAGGACCCGGGGGAGAACAGGACCGAGACTTTTGTCTCGACTCTCTTCGAGAACAAGAACAGTCATATCGAGCCTGGAATACAGAGGTCAGGACGAGAAAAGAGATTTTCTCTAAGGGCTCCTAAGGAAGTCGTAAGGAATGTCGAACAGAGGGAGGGGGAGTCACGGGTCACGGGGAGGGGTCCTCCACTGGGATTTTGGACCGTTGTCGTCATAGGAACACTCGACCCAGGGTGGTGGACGACTTTTGGTGTTGCCGTAGTAGGCACCGATGGTCCATGGGGGTTGTTCGATTGCGTGGGGAGGCATCATAACGGTTCTGAAGGGAGAAGGGACCGAGACCCGTGATTCTTTACCGTGGACGGGTCACCTCGTGTCTGAGATGAGAAACGGTCTGTGACGGTTCGCGAATCGGTGTACTGGAGTAAAGTAGAGTGTCGGGTAGGACCCAACAATAGGGTCCAGATGTCTGTACCTTTCAATCCGATCCCAGTGTTCACGCCCTTTTGTCTTGTCCCTGGTTTGGTCCGACACTGACCGAGAGGTAAAGATTCCGTCACCACGGTCTCACACTAAAGACCTGGTCGTTGTAGTCGTAACAGACTCTTGAACAATCTTACGTCTAGGAGACCAGGCAACTGTCCGAAACGCCCAGTCTTACAGTCTCTACTCAGACCGTTAGACCTAAAATTGTTTGGGAGGTTCACTAGGATTTAGTGTGACTAGACACACTTGGTGACCAGATTGTGGATGAAACCTTCTAACGAAAACAGGGAGAAGACAGTCAGATCTCTCTTCAGAGTGGGTGAAACATCCCCTCTTCCTTTATCCTTCCCACCCACGTACACCCCCACAAAGGTCCACTTGCGGTCCTGTCCCACCGGTGTATGGGTCTTAGACTAGACGTCTACTTCCCCGAATTGACGACACTACCAAAACCTCCCCTCGTTCGAGTAGAGGCAAACACAAAGTCCAGACCTCGGACCCGTTGTGGAGTAACGGGGGCCGGTTGACCTGGCACCACCCACTCGTCTGGGTCGACCTCTAACGGTGCGTGTACAGTCCAAGGATGACGCACGTTCACCGACGTCAGTGACCGCGTCCGCGACCCGTCGGGTCGTCGGGACAGACGGAGGATAATCCACTCCTGTCACGGGAGACCGGGGTGGGTCTGGGTAGGTCCGGGGGAAAGGTGGTAAGGGAGAGGGACGAGTACGACGGTCGAGGAGGGGGGAACAGACGGGTGGAAGTAACGGAGTAGGACTCGAGCTTAAGGGAATGTCTCGTCCGGTACCTCGCTCGACGGGTCGTTGGGTCACGCGTATCGGGTACCTGGGACCTCGTCGACACCCGTCGGAACTTCGCCGGTCTCCAGTAACGGTCGCCCCCGCAGCACGACACCGACGACGACGACCCGTGACGGCACACGTAGGTGGCGGCCGCGGCTCGACCCCACGCGGACCCGGGTCCACTCGTCCACTTCGCGGGAGCGTCCACCTGACCGACCGGAAGGGACCCAGGACGGTCTTACGTTGTCTCGAAACCCGGAGATCGGTCCACGACCTCTGAGACCCGACTGGGAAGGAGGACGGGAGAGGGTCCAGACATGTCCATGTGGTCACTTCTACGGTAGAATTTTGTGTCCACTCTGTCCTTTCCCCGTCTCTACTCCCTCCCCGGCTCCCTGTCACCTCGACCCTGTCTCTTGACCAACTTCGTAAGGAGAGGGGACGTACGACACAGACTGAGGAACGCTGAGGTACCTGACATCGGGTGGTCCGTGAAGAAACGTTGGGGCACCTGACATCGGGGGGTCCGTGGAGACAGGCACCCCAAGAGGTCCGTTCTTATGACCTCACCCAACAGGCCGGGAGGAGGTCCCCTGGAAGGGTCGGGTCCCTGACTTGGGTGTTAAGAATGTAGAGGATGTAACCGTCCGCCCAAGAGATGGTGATTGCGGTGGACCCCTCGGGGCAGAGGGGAGGGCGGTCCGTTAAACAGTAGGATTGTGGACTTAGAGGGGACTTGAAGTTTACTCTTAATTAAAGAGAAAGTAATTACAGTTATAGTGTGGTAGACTGTCCACTCACCGGGGTGGGTCTGTTCCAATGTACCGGTCATGGACGGAAGACTTGGGGATTAGACCACGAGAACATGACTCGAGAGTAATTATGAATGACGTGAGAGGACGACCTACCTCTTCTTGATCGTGCCCTCCTGGTCAGACTAAAGATTAAGAGAGACATGTAAGTCGTAGCTGGATCTGGATCGCCATGGAAACTCAAGTCGTTAGTGGATGGGGGTAACTCCGTAGAAAGAAAGTGTGATTAGGTGGGTGTCAAGGTCGTCTCCCGTGAGACAGGGATACACTTTGAAGAATGAGGAACAAGAGTTATTGCGTCGGGCGGACGTCCATAGGTAGGTAGACGAGACTCACGAAAACCGACGGTCTCGTTCAGAGGTCAATGCTCTGTTCTGTGATTCTTTGTTTTGTAGGAAACAAAAGAGGATAACCGACTCAAAACGTGATTTGGTGAAGTGGAGACGGGTGGAAGAGGACGACAAATAGAGTAATCTCAAGTAGACTCTCTAAAGTGTAAGGTGTAGACGTAGAAAGTTGTCCTCACGTAGTTCGCGGATAATTCCCGGTCGAGAGTCCGAGGGGAAAACGACAGTCAGAGAGTCGGGTCTCGTTCCAAGACACGACCGACTATGACACAAGGACACAACAAGACACGAGGGACCAAAAAGAGAAGGTCGATGAAGGACCCGAATCAGACTCGGAAGGACTTGAAAGGGACAGAGGGGACCTTGTAGTAGGAAACGGAGTTCCCTCTAAGGTAAGACTAGTGGAACAAGTAAGTAAAGAAATCTTCTCAGCGACAGACGGTCCTCTTGTGAGTCAGATCGGCTCTGTCCGTGTGATCGTATTTACGTTAGGGCTGGACCCTCACGTCTTTGTGTATACTCATGTTCCTCCCCCGACCCACCCCTTGAAAGTGTAAAGGGGACTGACGTCCATATTTTATCGCTCGACCACCCTTCGACGATATTTCGTGTCCCTCGAGTTGAGCCCCGAGAGACCACTAGATCTCCCACCCTACCCCCACCCACCCTCCGTCCAGGTTCTCCCTCTTCTATATACATTCATATACGGACTAACTGAAGTAACATGTCGTCATTGATTCTGTTGTGACATTTCGTTAATATAATTTTTTTTTTTTGGTGTGTGTGTGTGTGTGTGTGTGTTTTCAATTTCGACTTTATTTCTCCTTTCTGGTTCCCTTATCGTTCTTTATCGGACGATAAATATCCCTTTCTGTTCGGAAAACCAACCCGATCCCGGAGACCATATCCTATCTAGTCTCGTTTTCTATTTCGACTCCTCGACCTTCGATCCGGTTACTCCCGGGACAATCGGTGCGATCCGTCGACCCGAGGTAGAAGCATGTACCCCTCGGTGACTCCCAAAATCCGTCTCTTCACGAAACCAGACTAAGGGCGGCCGTACCGCGGGGTAGGTTTCCCTTGGTCCGATCTCTGTCTCCTCGGTTATAAGTCCAACGTTTGAGGACGTGAGGACCGGCTCACTACAGAGTGAAGTAGAGTCGAATGTCGTAGTCGGAACACTCCTTCCAGAATGACAACCTCCTTGGTCCCGAATCTCTCCGATTATCTGACTCGACCGGGGCCCAACGTGTCGATCCGCCGTGGTCTAGACCGAGGGCTACACATGAGAAAGACAGAGTCGTGTGTCGGTAGACAGACACTATGGAGGGTCGAGACCCCGTTGAACCTGCAGGAGACTAGAGTCCTATTCTTTCCCAGCGACGCAAACCCTGTCGTCTAGTCTCTAGAATTCCTCAGACACCCCCGGACTTTTCGTCACTCTTATTTCGACCATGGCGGTAGATGAGATGGGAAAGACGATGGACGACTCGAGTCCAGAACTGGATAGTGTAAAAGGGAGGTGGACGAAGAGATGGGGCGGGGGGTAACAGGTCCTACCTAGTGTCGCTGAGGGGGACCGATCGCCTGTGTACCGCGAGGTGGAGCCCGAGAGCTCTGGAGTCGTCGTCGTCGTCGGAGTCGTCAGCCGACCCTCACCTGGGGGCCCTGGGCGATCTACCAGCGGCGAGAACACTCGTACGGGAGGGGGTCCCCACCCGCATCCCCCGGATCGTCGACTCGGCCCCACGACCTCTTTCCCCCCGTACCCACCCGACGTAAGTGGTATTAGGGAGGACAGTAAAAAATGGAGTCACTAGAGGACCCTAGGGGCTTCGGGACCCCACGGGGACGAAGGACTGTGGTCGTGAAAGATACCGAGGGAGTAGCGGCTCCCCGGAAGGTCGGGGGGTCGGGCCGGTTCGGGGGTCCGGGGTCGACGGTCCGCCGAGTGTGGGGTCGACCGAGTCGAGAGGTCGGGGACCGGGTCAAGCCTGTCGGAGACACCGGCGGCCCCGGAGAGAAGGGGTGCGAACAGAGACCGGGGACGTCTCCGGACCTTCCGGTCTTTCTTCGTCCCATTCCTACCCTCCTACGTGCGTCGGACTTAGACCCACATACCCCCTGTCCTCGGAGTCACGATTAGCACCCGACGGGAGATGGGTGTCAGACAGGATTACCCGTGGATAATGGCACGTGGGTCTGTCCTCATACGACCGGAGTCAAAAAGAAAGAAAGAAAGAAACCCAGAAACAACTCGGTGCGTCCTAGAAGAAATTAAGTACGTAGTAGAAACAACGACACGTGCCTGAGAGAGAGAAAAACACCTTCAAAGTCATCAACGCCGGTCATCCGAACCAACGATGCTCCGTACACCCTAGGATGGAGGGACTGGTCCCTAGTTTGGGTACCGGGGACGTAACGGTTGTCTAAGAATTGTTGACCTGATGGGTCCCTTCGGGATCCGGAGTCTGAAAGAAATGTACCCCGAGAACGAACCCAAAACGTGTGGTCGTGACTCGGGACAAAGACGTCAGTCGAGTTAAGTCGTTTATGACTTATTCGTGGTGATCCCCACCCTACCTCTTCCTTTACCGTTGGGTAAGGTCACAAGAACGGACCTCTTAGGGTCCCTGCCCCCTCGGACCACCCGACGGCAGGGACCCCAGTGTGTCTCAGCCTGTGCTGACTTCGCTGAATCGTCGTCGTCGTCGTTGTCCCCACCCTATCCCCTACCCCCTTGTGTCACTATGATTTGTCTTAGGAACGAGAGATGGTCGAGGTTCAGATTACTTGCACGGACTGGTCGTGTACCCATTAAGATCTTGGACCTCCTCACACCGATCACGATCGTGCTTTGGAGTCCGAACGTACTGGAGACATGATACATTACACATGTATACACGATACGTGCTACATACACAGAACGGGGCCATGACTGAGGGTCGAGCGCAGGGTCTCTTACTCGTAAAGGAAAGACAGGTCTAAAGAGAAGACTGAAGGCCGATAGACGAAACTGAAAGGTCTCTCTTTATTCATATCAGAGATAAAGAAGTCGTTGATGAGATACAATCCACGGAATGAGTATAAACAATGGAATAACTTAGGAGTGTTGTGTAACCGTTCCACAATAAAGAGATTAAAATGTCTATTCCTTTCTCCTAGTCTTACCCCATCGAAGAAATTTTGGGATGTAGGTATTCGACGTCGAGAGTTTAAACTTTGGTCTTAGTAGACGAAGGTTTTCAATGAAACTTAGAGAGACCCTCGTGGTGACCCATTTGACAAGAGAGCGACTGAGACAAAGAGGTAAAGACTTGTAACTGAAGTGAGAGACGGTAGAGGTACTCGGAGGACATGACTAATCATTCTAAATATTTGTAAGTCGTCGGTCAAAACAATTCACCTATATTAGGTTGAAAATAGTTCTATTTCTACCTAAATCTCATTAATTCCTGAACCGGTTATAGGTCTTAAAATACTGAGATTTATAATCGTTTCGACCGTAGGAAAGGTCGAAACGGAGTCTCGATAACGTAATCTTAGAAGACACTAGTACTTTTTGGTCGATTTTTCTCCAACGTATTTAGAGTGAAAATTTCATCAAAAAAGTACCTATTGGTGTGACTAAACTTATATTACATACAGGGTGAACTTTTGTATTTACGATCGGGTTTTTCTCCTCGTTGAAGGATGCCAGTCAACAATTCTTTCCAAGGGCAAGACTCTACTTCAAAGGATTAGAGTGAATCTCTAAATCCAGGAGTAATGTGGGCAAAAGAGGCAGTAGGCCGAGGTGCGGTAGTGACGAGGTCCTACCCCAGTCGTATCATTGAGGGAACCCGACCACCCGTTGTCGTTGTTGGTGTTCCAGAGTAGGTCTCCCTGAAGGGAACACCAGGTCGTCAATTCTGAGACGTGAAGGTGACGTCCCCAGTGTCCAAGTCAGGGACCAATCCTTCGATTCTGGAGTGTCCGATGCGTCATGTCGGACTATCACCCCCCTTTTATAGAGTAGGTCTCCGTGCCTCGAGGGGATGACGATAGTAGATCAGGTTTTCAGACGACTAAGAAACAGAAACTTGTGACCGTCAGAGAGAGCCACGGAGAGGAGCTCGATGAATAAGGAAAAGGAATAATAGACTCGGATCAACCTAAAAAAATGGAGATACGATTATCAGACTGTTGTCGACAGAGTAGGTAATACAGTCTAAGAATCAAGTGAAACGGTTATGTATATAACTTATAGGAGCAATTTATTAAGTGAGTTTGTTTATAGATAGTGTTAAGTCCATATGGGTTGTTCTAAGGTGGAGTGAAACTATTGTCAAATTAAGTTTATCAAAACTGTGATTCAAGTTCACTAAGGTTCGTTCCACCTTTCGTCCCAAACACACACACACACACACACACACTCACCACAAAACAAAAAAAAAAAACCGCCCCCCAAGGTTTTTAGGAAATCTTCTTTATTTTACTCGACCCTATTTATGTCGGAAAAGGGAAGTGGAAGGTGTGTTTAGTTGTGGTTGTCGTACGCGGGGGTGAAGACTCGAATCCGTTCTTCGGTCCGGGTTCTGTTCTGTTTCGCCCACTCTCACCCCAACCTCGTGATTTTCGACCGGAGGTCCCGAGGGACCCAGTATGTTGTTAGTTTCCTTTACTCATTTTCGATTTGGTCGGTTTCACGTTTTCCTTTGAGACCACCTCCTTCGGATCGGTAACACACTCAAAAGTAGGTCACCGAATCTTCCAGGCCGGTGACATGTACCCGAAGATCCCGGGTCTGCCTAGGAACTACTTACGAAACAGGGTGAGACTTGGACGGGTAGGACCGGGGGTGTAGAAAATATAATCTGACTGTCGAGACACAGTCCTCAGGACGGACCAGAGACGAGGGGAAAGGATTGACCCGAAACCCGAAAACTAGTATTCCGATAAAGAAAAGAAGAAACTAACTACAAGAGGATCAGGTCCAGAACCCCTTTAGGGAAGGAAAATAGTGAGGCAAAGAGAAGACCGAATTTGAATCTAGGTAAAACCAAAACCGGACTACTTCAGACACGTCCCGATAACATGACGGTGCTAAATGAGTCTCGGAACAGAGGATTCACCGGTGCACCCGGCCTACCATCGACGGTAGAGTATGTACTAAGAAGAGTGGAACACAAATGTGGACGCGGAGATTATAGTAGGTAGGTAAGTGAGTAAGTGAATTGTGTATAACTTATAGGTGTCCGTTCCGTAACGGGTGGACCCACTCTTGTTGCGTAACGGGATGAGATTTCAAGGAGAAGGGCAATCGACTGAGAGAGAGCAGTATGGACCGACCAGACCCCGGGGGTAGAAAACAGAAGGAGTAAGTCGAGTTGAACTCTCGAGTTGAGTAGAGAGGTTCTCTCTCTGTGACCCAAATAGTCCTGTTCTGATAGGTCTCGGTACACTTTATATATGGTGTACTCTTCACCTTTACTTGTCTAAGAGAGGTTCCTTTCTTTCTCATGAACGGAAGTGTCTGAGTTTTAAGTAATTTCATCCTCCATCACTACACTCCTATGTCTCTAGTCCTTTAACAGTACATGTGTCATCTCTCCAACAAAAAAAATTTAATAAAAAAACCGTGGCCCAGGATCGACGTTGTGCATCCTAGAAAATAATATCAACGTCGGTCGACAATCAACGTCGTACACCCTAGATCAAGGGACTGGTCCCTAGTTTGTGCCGGGGGACGTATCCCTCACGTCTCAGAATCGGTGACCTGGTGGTTCCTTTAGGGGTCGTAACAAAAATTTTAATAGATAATCTACGGTCGTTGAAAGGTTAGACAAAAGTTAACGAACCATTTTGGTAGGAAACTTCACCGACGAATGTTTGTTTTGTCCGAGTCCTTCCAACTACGTAAATAGACTCCAGTGTGTCGATGATAAACCGGCTTGGTCCGATACTCAGTCCACTAAATTGAGGTTCGGATCACGAGGAAGGTAACAATATAGTGTCGACGGACCTACCTCCCTCTAATAAGAGAGAAGAAAGACCTAAGTCTCTTTTCGAATTCACCTACTAGTCCGACTTCTGTCTCGGATACCGACCCTAGACTTTCCGGGTGGACCTAACCGGTGGTCGGGGAGTTGAGAAACAAAACGTCTCAACGTGGTCCGCTTGTCGAGGGGTGACGAGGCCCGGTCGGTGGGACGCCTCGAGACCCGGACGCTGAACCCGTTGTCTCCGAGGTTCTTGAAAAGGGTTTCGGGTCCACTCACCTCCCGGGACCCTCCGTTTACTCCCTCACTCCGCACCACACCCCGGGTGGTCGGGGAGGTAGACCGAAGAGGACAGGGACTCCTCCGACCGAGACACGCCCCACCCCTGTCTGTTCGACGCCGGACCCCCGACACTCCCAAGACACTAGAGTGCGGGTCCGAGAACAAGGGGTCCTCGACACGGGGCACGAGACCACCGGACCGCCCGCGACCCTGGTGTCGAGGAGTCGAGGAGGTCACTCGACTACTGAGCGGGAAACGGGGGTCATGGGGAGCGAGGGGCACCTGGGGGGTGAGTCTCAGTTGTCTGGGTCATTCTCCCGGACCCCAGTCCTTCGTCCCTCCCCGTGACCCCTGCACCCTCCACAAACGACTCGCCCGGACGCCCTCCCCGCCGTCCCTGGCCTTCTTGACGTGATTGGTAGGACGACAGAATGGGGTTTGTCCGTGAGTCACCTCAGGGGTCGGGGGTGGAGGGGAGGTGGCGGTCGTCGGGGGCAGGGACGGGAGTAAGGGAGGTCATGGGAGGTGGAGAGGTCGGGGGTCCGGAGAAGGGAGAGACCAGGGTCGGGTCGTAGGTCGGCGGACAGGTCGAGTAGCGACAGCAGGGACCCCCTCCTAGTCCTGTCACACGACTGGGGACTCCTCCACCGGGACACGGACCTCGAGTCACTCCCACTCCTCTGGGGGTCCACTCACCGGCCTCCCGTCGGTCTCCTATGTCTATTCGACCTCTGTCCTCACACGGAAGGTGGAAGGAGTGACCTGACAAAGACGGGGACGGGTTGTCGTACGGTAGAGGGGAAACTGGAGAGGGATCCTTGTCACAGAGAGGCTACGGTTCCCGCGGAAGGGGAGGGTAGTGGATACCGATGTAGTCGCAGGGGGGCCGGAGTCTGGATCGCCTGTACCCGTCCGGACCTCCTCCCCACCCCAGGCTCCACTCCCCGAACGACACGGGTGGAGCCGGGACGGAGTGTGGGTGGGGGTCGCTCCCGAGGAACCGGTTGCCGACCCCGAGTCGGAGTCTCCTGTTGCCGGGGTCGCGGTCTCGGTCGGACCAGTCGAGGAGGCTACCGAGGAAGGACCGACTACGGGTGAAGCGGGCCCGGGACCGGCACCGACGTCTGTCGAAACCGAAACCAGACCTCGGCTCCCTTCGTCTGACGCAGAAGTGCCCATGCACTCTAGTGACAGGAACTGTTTCTCAGCTTCATAGGAGTGGTAACAGTGATACAGGGTCGGGGGTCCGGTTCACGGAAGGTATATAAGTCGTAAGCGTCGTCGAGAGACTCCTTATAAGAAATAGTAAGAAAAGGTTTACTCCCTTGATATTCAGGGTATCCAAATAATTGAACGGGTCCTAGTGGGTCTTGTTCCTATTTGACACGTTCAATTTTCGGGTCTCCGTCCCTGAAAGGAACCACCAGGTCACCGATTCTGAGGTACTAGGGACACGTCCCCAAGGCCCAAGTCTTGGTCCAGTCCCTTGATCTAGGTCGTAGGGTTGTGTTAGTTTATTTATTAATTTTTTTTTTTGTTTTTTGTTTTTTGTTTTTTGTTCCGGGCCTCCGTCGGTCAACATACCAGGTAAGACGATGGAAGGAGAATGGTTTACACCCCACGTCCTCTCCAACGGGAGGGGTCGGGTCACTGTCTAAGCAGGTGGCACCCTTCATGACAAGACAGAGAATGTAGGGCGACTCGACAGTTTCGGAAGGAGGAGAGGGTAGATGCCGGCCCACTCCACTACGACCCGAGGGACAAAACAAACAGATCGTCCAGTCCTGGTAGCAAGGGCTCAGTTGCCGTCCATCACTCCTGAGGGGACCGGGGAAGTCACAAGGGAAGGCGCCTGTATATAGGGGATCTGGATCGAAAGTTTGGGATTGAGATGTAAGAAGGGGGATTTTTTCGTCAGTCCTAACACCGTTTGTCCTTTCGTCCTTAATGGATCCTGTCTTTCGGTCCCGGCTCAACCCTCTTCTCTCAAGTTCGACAACAGAGCTTCTTTAGGTACTTGCAGAAGGAGAGGGATCCCGCCTCCTGGGACCCCTACACCGTGACCCTACTCCGTGGTTCACCCTGACCCAAGACAGATCCCAGTCCACATACGGAATTCGTCGGGGTGTAGAAGACGGGATTTGATCAGGGGTTCTCACTTCCGGTTGGGAGGTGTCTTTAGAGATGGGAGGGATTGTCTGCGAAGCAGTGGAGGGAGGGGAGCCCTGCTGGAGAGAGACTGAAGGTGGGAAAGGGACTGGGGCACCCTCACCTCCAGTCTGACCAACCTCCTGTAACTCTTTTTAGGGTGGGTCACCGACCCTTCCCCCGACGGAGGGACCGATGGACTTAGAGCCTAGAGAAGGGTCTTTTCAGTCGAGTCGAGAGGACACGGGTTTCGACCGCCATTCACAGAGCAACCGACTACGTCGCTAGGTAGAACTGGCCTCCCCAAAATAGTACCAAGTCCCCTCAGTTCTCCCCAGACCTTCCTCGCTATTCCTCGTCGCCCCCTATTGAGGTGGAGGAAGTTGAAGAGGATCTGAGGAGGACTTGACTGGCGGGCTGACGGTTCTACTCTTGATCTGGAAGGAGAGGGTAGTCGGTGACCGGCCCTGACACCTGGTGCCCAGAGCCGGATACGAAGCGACGTCAACACCCCCAGGTGGAACGGACCGGAGACCGCAAGAGGGAGGGCCTAACACCCTTGTTTACTTTCGTTTTGTTTTATTCTTGTTTCGCCTGGACGTCGGAGGTCCTCGTTTTACAATAGAGGGGGACCGAACGTCGGGGACGGAAAGGGAGACGAGGTAGGTACGGGTGTTAGTCCAGTAAAACCGACCTCTCCGTCGGGAGTTAGGACACACAAGGGGCGGGGTGGGCACGGACCCAGTGTCCTTCACCTCCTCGGTCTGCAGAAGGACCTCCTGTTGTGACCGAGTGCCCTTTCCTGACACCTCGTCCCTCGTAAAGTCCCGGAGGAGAGTCGGAAAAGGCCAGGTAAGGACCAGAGCAGGGTTGGTGTGACACTTCCCTGTATTTCTCCCCGAGGTGACTCCGTCACTCCGGGCTGGAGCCGTGATTACGTTTCCCAAGTTCTACTTAGGTCCCTCCTTCGACTTCACCCTGCTTACGTGGGAGGACTATGACAACAGTGACTCCTTAAACTATGGTATTTCGACGCTACTCAACTCAAGACACTCTAGTGAGGCACCTCGTGGCATAGGACGTCTCCCGTGGACCCAATCTTCTCGTAGTCCGTAAGCGACCGGGAGACCACAGTGAGAAAAAAAGACAAGACAATAGTTCCCCTCTTAAGGGACGTAGAAAGTCTAAAATTCGTCTTAGGTCTTTTCCGTCCCTACTCCCACAAAGGTCCAAGACGCCCAGAATCGTTGAGTAGGGTACTTCTACTGAGGACGAAAGTCGTTAGGGTCGGGGGTTCTGGTCAGGGTCTGTCAAAGAATTTTACATGCTTCATCGAGGTAAAGTGCTTTCCATCCTTGGTGGACATTACCAACCGACCACCTGTGGGAAGTTTCTTGTCTCGTCTCTTTACCTCCTCCTCGTCCTGGACGTCTCGGACTCGGTGTCTTTTGGTGGCCTCCCGTCCGTCCCGAAATGGGAGGAGAGAACCTCCCTTTCCAGCCCCCGTCTTAGGTGTACGACGCTCGTATGTCGAGTCGTGCTGGCCCCAGGACTGGAGTCCGACTCCTGAGTCACGGGGCGGCCTATGTATAGGCAAGGTGACAGACGAAAAGGAAAAATCCTCAAAGAAGATCAAAGGACCAGTTTGGGGAAAACTTTTGTACGGTTGAAGTATACGGTCTCGTTTACTCTTTTTCTCTAAACATATGTGAAACCAGTTTGACCGTCCTCTCCAGTTTCGAACCCCAACCCCGAGTCGCCAGTAAGGGACTCTCGGGGTCCGTCAGTGACTGGTTATGGGTCCAGATACGTCACTTGCCACGCCCGGCACCCTAGTCCTCACTACCGTTGATACCGTAAGCTCGGGTTTTAAAAGACAACTAAAAAATTTTTTAAATAAACCAACGCGGTCCAGAATTAACACTGTACGTCCTAGATGAAAGGACTCGACCCCAGCTTGGGGCCGGGGGACGTAACCCTCTCGCCTCACAAAAAATTCTTTTTAAAAAGAGACGGTCGGATTGGTTAATGTATACTCGGATTAGTCCGATCAGCCCGAAGGGACCACCGTGATCACCATTTCTTGAGGGGACGGTTGTATCCTCTGGATTCTCTGCACCTAAACTAGCGACCCAACCCTTCTAGGGGATCTCCTCCCGTACCGTTGGGTGAGGCCACAGGAACGGACCTCTTCGGGTGGCTGTCTCCTCGGACCACCGGATCTCAGGTGTCCCAACGTTGCTCAGTCTGTGTTGACTTCATTGAATCGTGTGATTAGACCGATTCTCCACCGGTAGACATGGAGAAACACTTTCCCACCCCTACCCACAGACTTTTTCGGACAAAAAGGAAGAACCGGTCCTGAGGGGGGAACTTGAGGAGGAAAGAACTTAAAACTTTCTAACGACAACGACATTTCCCGCATAAAGGCCTGACACCTCCTCTCGTGGATCCCTCCCCAAGACCCTACCACCCTGTTCAAAGAGTTCCAACCAATACACCTTTCAGGGAGACCACCATTGACCCCTCTGTCACCAAGTCGAGGAAGACCTCCATCCTGTCCACCGTAGAATCGGGACGGGAGTGGATCACGAAAGCCGACTTCCCGAAGTTTCCTATGTGTGGACGAGCGTCGGACGAAGGAGGGATGCAGGACGTGTTTTGGTCTGTTTGTCCCGAGTCCCGAGACTAGACAAGAAAAATAACACAAAAAAAAAAAATACTTTCCCAGAGTCTACCGTTCCTTTCTAGACCGAGAGACCGAAGATTCGGTTAAGGAGTCTCTCGGGGTCCGTAGTAGCACTCCTCTGGGGAGGAGCGAGGAGAGACGAGTCGGGAGTAAGTGGTCCCCCTCCCCGAGTACAAGTCTGAGGACCGGGTCCCTGTTCGGGAAGGGGTACCTTGAAGACCGAATAACAGTTTCCAGTAGAACCAAGGATCTCTCTCTCTCTGTCCGACCGAACGTTCCGGGACCGGGTCCCGGTTGTCCGGGGAAACCCCTACACGGAGAAGCGACCAGTAGAGGAGAGGGCTAGGACGAGCGGGTACCTCGGGTCCGGGGAGACAATCCAGTAGGCACAGGTAGGAGACAGTGGAGCGAGGTTCGAGGAGGGAAGGAGGAATGAGTGTCCCAGGGAAGGAAAAGTGTGAGGGGTTGGGGTGGGGTGGGGTTCGGGAGCTATGGAAGGATAAACATTAGCAAGGGACCGGGTCGGAGGGATCGGGAGGTGAGAATAAAAAACCGGGCGGGACCGGGGGTGGAGAGGTGCGAAGACAGGCCCGGAAACCGAGACTGAGGCCGAGGCCGAGGCCGAGGCAGGTCCTGGGGCCCTAGGGGCTCTCGACGGCCTCGGAGACCTCCTCAACGACGGCCGACACCTTGTCCACGAGCACGGGACCGGGGCCCTGTCCTTCGAGCCAGCCGATATCCCCTCGGTCCGAAGAAGACGTCGTCCTCTGTCTTCCCGTCGACCTGAGTCCGTCCCCCGGCTTGTCCCGACGAAGGGGGACGGAGCACGGCGGGACTGGCGGTGGAGTCGAGACCTTCTTCTCACCTCCCGTATGGTAGGACCCCTGACTCTTCGTCGTCGTTGACCGGGTCGGGTATCGGGACTGTATTGTGCACGAGTCTTCGGACGTCCCTCGCGGGGGTGAGGGCGACGGTACTTCTCTCCCGGAACCCTTTCCTCCCTGTCTCGCGGGTCGGGGGTGTGACGTGGACCCGAGGTCAGGACCCCTTCCTATTCTAAACCCTTGACCTCCTTTAAGACGGGTCTCTTTCGATCTCTCTGTTCACAGAAACCGCAACTACGTACTTGGGTCAACCTCCAGTTCCCACTCGACCGAACTTTTACTCGCGTGGGAACCGTGGGACGTATGTGATCCGACGGGAGGGTTTCGGGTGGGAGAGACATCGGTACCGGGAGGAATGGTAGACCCACCCCCGCGGCGACCCGGGGGTCCCCGCGCCGGACGTGGTCAGAGGAGAGGGGTGACACGAGGGCGAGGACAAGGTTCCTCCTGTACGACGGACGACGAGAGTCGGGGTTCCGGGTCGAACGGAGAAGGAGGCCACCACCGTCCCCACCGCCCCCGTCCAGACCCCTCTCTGGACGACAGTCGGCCCAGAGGACGAAGAGGACTGGGGTCAGAAAGAGGGTGAGGGTGAGGGACCGTGACCCTCCGACACTTCCTTGTCGGACTCCAAACCCAAGTGACCGAGGGAGGAGGTCGGACAGGGGTGAGGACAGGGGTGGAGGATCCGAGTGCCGGGGGAGTGGAGGTCCTGACACGAGGGCGGACATCCCTTTTCGGAACCCAAAGAAGGCCTAAGCCCGCGCCCCGGGTACGTTACCTCCTCAGTCGAGAGGTCCGTGGACGGCCCGAGAGGGACGTCGTAACCCTCTACCCTGTCTACCTATTCTCTCCCCCAGTCCTTTCCCCGAGCTCCCACTTCCCCTTTGTTCCAAAACCCTCCTACGCCTCCACACCCCGTTCGACTCCCCAGATGTCTGAGTGGTCCCCGTGACGACCGACATCGTCCTTGCCCCGACCCCTACACTACCCCCGGTCTTCCCGGTCGTGGGTCCGGCCGCCCGGAGGGAAGCACCGATGAGTCCCACCCGACCCTCTGTGATTCTCCCCTCGAACCGGGCTCCCCGTGGGAGGACGTTACTCTGCTCTGACGTAAACAAACGAGTCGTTTGTGATTCACGGAGGAGACATCGTCCGTGACCCGATTAGTCAGTCGGATTATGAGTCTACTTTTTCTGTGTCGTACAGGGGGTGTTTCGAGGGTGGGATCACGTCATACTCCTTTCGGTAGAGATTTTACGGGGTCCTTCGAACGTCCCATTCGAACGTCCCAGAGAGACTACCTCTTTCAGACCTCTCTCACTCTCTGAAGCAAACAGAGGTGCAAAGAGGAGTTCAGTGTGAAAGTGGGGCTATGTCAGTACTCTGGAGGTCTGGGGTCTAAGTAGGTAGGTAGGTACGCAAGTAGGTAGGTAGGTGTGTGACTTATCTCTACATGTCTCCCGATATTGTACGTTCCATGATATATGGAGGGATGGACCCGTAGACCACCTCCACCCCTTACAGTCACCCCCCGACCCCTCCCAGTCCTCCACTTCCCCACTCTCACCGACACCTGACGACGGGTATCCTTCCACACCCTCTCCCCCAAACAGGAGCCCTGCCTCCCTGGTTCGTGGGGGGTGGCCTCGACCCGAGACGGCGTACCGAGGAGAGTCCGTAGCCACCCGTGGTGAGAGGACCCAGACTCGACCCCCGTTTCTCCGTCCTCCCATTCCTACTGACTTATCGAAGTATGGGAGGGAAACTGGAAGGCAACGGGGAAGGGAAGAAGAGGGTCGTAAAAGAGGGAGGAACGGGACCGTCCTCCGGGACCCGACCAGGAAACACATGTCCGTAGACGTCCGTCGTTCGTAGGAATGGACGGGAGGTCGAGGAGGAGTCCGGGGAGATACGTCGAGTCAAGTGTCCTTCCCCCGCCCCCTCCGTCCCGAAGACCGGTCAACTCTCTTCCGTAGACATGTCCGAAAGGATCTTCGAAGTGAAACGGAGGGGACCGAGGACTCTTGTCCTACCCCCGCGTGTTCTGAGTCCGTCCTTTCTCCGTCTCCACTCTGTGTAGTCTTCCTTCACGACGTGATCCAGGGTCTCCCCTTCGGACCTCCTACGAGAACCCCTCCACGACGAGTCCCGAGTTTCACCCCACAACCTTTGACTTCAGTATGGTGACAGGGGGACCGAGGTAAGACCCCCCCGCATGCCCGAGGTCCACGGACCTAGAGGACTCCCCACACCCCCCTTGGGGGGTACCTTCCAGACGTCGAGGAGAGGCCGGCCCAGCTACCACGACATCTGTCCTGGGAGTCGTCTCCGCCGACACGGGGCCCGGCAGACTCGGTCCATCTCCCTCTAGGGACGAAGACTCCCCCTCTCTCGCTCTCCGGGTCCCCTCGTCTACCCCGTCTTTGTCCTTTTGTCTCCTACTGTCTTCTTACCTCCCACTCTCCTCTAGGGTGAAGAAGGGGGTGCGGTTCGGCCCCATTTCAAACACACACATAATCAACGAGTCAACACAGGTTTAGAAACCCTGGGGTACCTGATATCGGGTATCCGAGGAGACAGGTACCTCAAGAGGTCCGTTCTTGTGACCTTACCAATAGATAAGGGAAGAGGTCCCCTAGAAGGGCTGGGTCCCTAGCTTGGGCCCAGAGGACGTAACGTCCGTCTAAGAAATGGTAGACTCGGTGGTCCCTTCGACCACTAGAAGAAGGGGTTGGGGTTCAGCCCCATTTCCAATCCGTGATCTCTCAGAGGGGATTGAGGGTTCTCGGAGGGTTTCTCCGAGGGTTCTCGGAGTCGTTCTTCCCTGAGGGACCGGGGGAAGTCAAATGGGGTCGTCACCTCTCCTCTCTCCCACACCCCGGAGGACGACGACGGGAGGGGAGGGTCCCGCCCTTCGTCTGGAGGAATGGTAACATCATAGACAGTAGGCCCAGTCCTAACGAGCCCGTCGTCGAAGGGGACCCCAGGACCCGACTCCCCGAGGCTCTACTCACTCCGGTGCTCAGACCGTCGGTGCCCATCCCTCGTCCCGGTTCCGGGTAACCACCGGACTCCCTGTCGTCCACTTGTGACCCCTGTCTCTCGGACGTCTCCGGTCGTTTCATTCCGTCCGTCCCCATTGCCCTCGACTCCTGACTTTACCCCTCATATCCCCACCCTCCTCCCTCTTCGCGTCGTGGTCCTCCGGCCGTCCACACCCCTGTCTCCCTGACCAGAGAACCCCCTCCCCTAGTAAGAACCCTCGACTCGATTCTCGTAATGGACCTTGACCGGCGGCTGTTCGGGAGACTTACACCCTTGCTGTGACCCCTTCCACTCCCCCTCTGACACTCTTCGCGGGGATGGACCCTAGACTTGGGATGAGGGGTGGGGCCTCCGTCTCTGTCTACAGAATGGACGTCCACACATCCGTTTCCTCCGAAGGTTTTTCCTTGGGCACTCTCTTTCTTCTCCTCTTTTCCCTTCCTTCCAGTCTTTATAGGTATAAGGACAGGTGAGGGACCGAGACCAGGATTAATACGGTGAGCCCGCCATGGAACCTGGTTCAAGTATCCTTAAGGATTCCGAAACTGAGTCCGTAGTCATAAAAAGATTTCGAGGGGTTCACTAAGGACGCACATCGGTTCTGTCTTGGAAAATAGATTCTCTGGAGTCTGGAAAGGTCTGTCCGTGGTAGGGTCCCTCCTCTTGAGTTCAGAGGAGGAAAGTCGCCCGGGGGGAGGGAAGGTAGGTCTGGGGCGAACTATTAAATAGTGGACCCGAACACCGGTGTGAGGGAGACGGTCGGGGGTCCGAGGTCCTTCACTCAAAGGGAGGGAGGTGGTCTGAACGGGGAAGAGATGACTTTCATAATCAGTGAGTCAGCACAGACTGAGAAATACTGGAGTACCTGACATCGGACGGTCCGAGGAGACAGGTACCTTAAGAGGTCCGTTTCTATGACCTCACCCACCGGTACAGGAGAAGGTTCCGTAGAACGCCTGGGACCCCAACTTGAGCCCAGAGAATGTAAAGGACATAACCGTCCGTCCAAGAAATGGTGATCGCAGTGGACCCTCCGGGTGAAGAGATGACCCCGACTGACGTTTCGAACAAGGAGGGGTATGTGGTCCTCAGATTTCCTGTTTTAGAGTGGGGAGAGACGTCTGAGGTAGGGGAGACCTTAAGCGGGAGGGGGGGTTGGGGGGTTGGGGGCGGGGGGGACGAAGGTTGTCGACCCCTAAGGTGGTACCCGTAGGACGGAGACAGGTTCCCCGACTCGAAGTCACGCTGAGAAGGGTACTGGAGGTGGGGGGTGGGACGGGGGCGGTCGTCGACTCAGGAAGGACTTCGTGTTCGACCTTAGTTCTAACGACCCTCTTTTTAGATATTGGACTCTATACATCCACTGTGGTGACAATACCATCTTTCACTTCTCCTCGATTTCTCGGAGAACTACTTTCACTTTCTCCTCTCACTTTTTCAACCGAATTTCGAGTTGTAAGTCTATTGATTCTAGTACCGTAGACCAGGGTAGTGAAGTACCGTTTATCTACCCCTTTGTCACTCTCTGGAATAAAAGAACCCGAGGTTTTAGTGACGTCTACCACTGACATCGGTACTTTATTTTTCTGCGAACGAGGAACCTTCTTTTCGATAATAGTTGGACGACGATGACGATTCAGCGAAGTCAGTACAGGCTGAGACACGCTGGGGTATCTGCCGTCGGGTGGTCCGAGGAGGTAGGGACCCTAAGAGGTCCGTTCTTGTGACCTCACCCAACGGTAAAGGAAGAGGTTACGTACTTTCACTTTGCACTTTCACTTCGGCGAGTCAGCACAGGCTGAGAAGCGCTGGAGTACCTGCCGTCGGGTGGTCCGAGGAGGCAGGTACCCTAAACGGTCCGTTCCCATGACCTCACCCCACGGTAACGGAAGAGGCTAATGGTTGGATCTGTCGTATAATTTTTCGTCTCTGAACTGAAATGGTTGTTTCCAGGCAGATCAGTTTTGATACCAAAAAGGCCATCAGAGCATACCTACACTCTCAACCTGATGTTTCTTTCGACTCGTGGCTTCTTAACTACGAAAACTTGACACCACAACCTCTTCTGAGAACTCTCGGAGAACTTTACGTTCCTCTAGTTTGGTCAGTTAGAATTTCCTTTAGTCAGGACTTACAAGCAACCTTCCTGACGACGACTTCGACTTTGAGGTTATGAAACCGGTGGACTACGCCTCTTGACTGAGTAATCTTTTCTGGGACTACGCCCCTTTCTAACTTCCGTCCTTCTCTTCCCCTCCAATCTCCTGTTCTACCAACCTACCGTAGTGGCTGAGCTACCTGCACTCAAACTCGTTCGAGTCCCCTCAACCACTACCGGTCCCTTCGGACCGCACGACGTCAGGTACCCCAGCGTTTTTCAGCCTGTGTTGAATCGCCGACTTGAGAGCTAAGAGGCGCGGAGGGAAGGACCCCCTCTCTCTAGAGTTCCGAGGCGGGTGGGGTGGGGTGGGTGCAGCTCAGAGGGTCGGAGGCCGGGGGGTCCGACCCGAGAGTGGCCACATCACTGACTCGAGGAACGCGACGGAGGCCGCGGCCATCTCCCGCGGCGTCTCGGGCTCCTCGTCGCGGGGCGTCCGCCGCGGCGACGGGCGCTCCTTCCGGCCGAGGGCGTCGTGGGAGCGGTCGGCGAGGCGGTCGGGGCCCGGGCGGAGCTCGGGTCCGAGGTCGAGGCCGCCCCTGCGACGCCCCCAGTCTCTCCACTCCCCTCATCTCCGTTGAGATGGGGTCCTGTGGGGGGCGGGGTGAGGGCTTTGGGGTCGAGGAGGGGGCGTGGGCGAGGCCTGAGTGCGTCGACGTGTCTGTGGCCCCGCGACCGGTGCGGGTGCGGGCGCGACCACCGGCGGCGCTGGACCCAGGCCATCTCCTCTGGCCCGTCGTCCGGGGCGTCGTGGCGGCTCGCGCGGGTCGGGCGGCGCCTGGCCAACTCTACTTTCGCCGAGAGCAACGGGTCCGTGGTCTAGACCCCTCCGGCTCTGGGCCCGAATCTCTCAGTCTTCACCTAGAGACTTACCACCCTTACTGCGGAGCCGGTCCGCATTAAGCGAGCGGCTCTCGTGAGACTTTGGAGAGAGGAGATGGGCCTGGAGCAGAGATCAGGCTTTCGGTCAGGATCCAAGGGAGGAGGGACTAGGATTGGAAGAGGGAGGTGACGGGTCGGACGGGTGGGTCCGGGAAGAGTTGGGGACGTGGACCATAAGGAGCTACTGGGGTAAAACGACGCTCCCCTCGCCTCCAAGGGTCCTGTGTCACTATGACGACAACGGAAGTGGGGGGTTCCGGTGCCGGTGAGGGACCCCCCCTGGTGACCCCCGACCCGGTCCCACCTCGTACCACTCTTCCTGTGTCTGTCAGTAACGTTCGACGGGGAGGTCGGGGTTGGAATGAGTAGGAGGGTCACGATTGGAGAATCCCTTGACTCTCCGCACAGAGGGGGGGGAAACGGGAGGGGTCCGTTTGGAAGGAGGAGGGGAGAGAGAGAAGGGAGGACAGGTGGGTAGTCGCGACACGGGGTGAGGGAATGGGAGAAGTCCTTACGAGGACCAGTGGTTCCCCGAAAGTCGGGGGTCGAGGAGGACCGGAACTCGAACGTGGAACTGGACCTGAACCCAGGGACCCCCCTCAGGGGAATCGTGACACGAAACGACCGAACCCATGCCATCCAGGTCGTGGCTGGTCGAAGGGGGTAGTCCAGGACGTTGGGAGGTTCTGTGGGCCTTTGGAACGTGGTCGACCTGACCCGGCAGATGGACACCCTCCGTCCTGTCTCCTACGGTCTCCTCCCCGACCTCGGTTGTTCAGGAGGACAGTGTCGGGGAGGAAGTGCGGCGTCAGAAGGGGTCGGTGCGTGGAACGTGTGAGGGCATGTGTAAGGGGACACAGGGGGTAGTAGTACGGACGGGAATGCGAGTAGGGACCCGGTGTGAGTGCCAGGTCCTGTGCACGTCTCAGGCTCCGGGTTCCTGATGTCCGAGGAGGTCTGCGTGTCGATGAAGCCGGTCAGGGACGACCGGAGAGGTACCCAGGAGGTGACCGGACCTACCCGACGACAGACGACCGGTTTGTCAGGTGAGTCGTTCCCGGAGACCCTGCCCCTCGGTCCTGACTCCCGTACACATACAGGGGACGGGACTGGGTGTCTGGTGATAAATCATGAAACCTCGGGTAGGGTCTCAGTCCTCTACCGACCAGTTCCCTTCTCGAAGGTCTCCACCCGGTCCCATCGGACGAAAGACGTATATAAACAACAACAAGTCAACGATTGAACACAGGTTGAGACGCTGGGGTACCTGACGTCGTCCGGTCCGAAGGAACAGGAAGTGATAGAGGGTCTCAATCACGAGTCTAAGTACAGGTAACACAACCACTACGATAGATTGGTAGAGTAGGAGACGGTGGGAGAAGAAGAAAACGGAAGTTAAAAAGGATCGTAGTTCCAGAAAAGGTTACTCAACCGAGAAACGTCTAAATATATATATATAAAAAAAAAGAAACGGACTTACGTATCGTACGTCTTAGGACCAGGGGACTTGTCCCCAACTTGGACACGGGTCACGTCACCTTCCTTCGTGTTTCAGGATTGGTGACCTGGCGGACCCCTAAGGGAACGTGGAAAGTTCCGGAACAAGGAGTAGAGAGTGCACTTCTGCAGGGAGGTTCAAAGGAAGATCAGAACAATAGATATTCATTTCCGAGCCTTCCCTCCTCGATGGTTCTACTAACTTAGTCAGAGAGAGAGAGAGAAAGAGAGAGAACGGAGAAGAGAACAAGGGAGTCACTTTCCCTTCGTACTGAGGGAGAAGGTCCGGGTCGGTGGTCGTGTCTTTGACCTTCGTCCATCCACGGTATTGAACGTCCGTCCCCCACGAGACGCCCCAACGTACGGTATGGACACTAGGTCTCTAGGTCCGGAATGAGTGGGACCCACGCCTGCCCGAGTCTCTGTCCCGACCCGAGTGACTCCGGGGTCCGAGGGTGCCGAGCGTGGTCCTTGTCCATCTAGCATGACCCGACGTCTGGCGACTGGCACACACAGAGGTCGACGTGCGGTAGGCGGTGACAGGCGGTGCACAATGGTCGTCGAACCGATGTTCTTACTCCAGTGTCCCGACACGGTCGGGTTCGACAGACAAGGGAGAGTAGGTAAGAGACAGTGGGGGAGGAGATTGACGAGGAGTCGACCCCTCTGTCTTGACCATTTGGAGAAGGGTGGTGTCGGTTCTGAAACGTCTGTGTCCCCACGGAGGGCCATCGAAAGGTCCAAACGTAACCTTTGAAGGAGACATGGACTTCCGGAGATAGTGTATGCTCCACTGACACCGGGGTCGAACACCCGACCCGAAGGTCCAGTCTCATTACGACAAGAACCACTAGAGTCACTGGTGTCCGACGCTCCCTCCAGGGCCTCCCCATGACCCAAGACGTCCCCCCAGACCACAACGAGGGACCAGAAGACGTTACTCCTCTATTAGAAACTCATCTTACTACCCGGGCCACATTAGAGGAGAAAGGGTCTCCTCGGCACTCTTACCACTGGGACCTCGGCCCCTGTCTCACTTGACTGGGACGAGTGTAGACAAGGGTGTCCATGGTGAAGACAGGAGGGGGGTTGTCGGTGTCGGTACCGGAAACCTTCTATTTTGGTCAAGACCCCAAACTCCCCCTCCATAACTGGTGGAAACTCCGGTTAGACCTCTTCTCACGACCGTTTTTTACTCTCTTGTTTCCTTTTTGAGTGGGGCGGAGGATTCGGTCGGTGAGGTCCGCCGGAGGGGACACCTCGAGAACCGGTGTGTCGACATCTTAGGGTACACGGGGAGGACGTCCTCTCCCACCTCTTTGACCGTGTGACCCTCACTCGTTCCGCTTCCCACCTCCACCCGTATATCCTCCTACCCCTCCTACGACAGGTGAGACGTCGTCACCAGGGGTCGGGAAAACCGTGGTCCCTGGTCACGGTTTTACCTTCTGTTAAAAAGGTACTTATCCCTCCATCAACCCCCTACTCAGAGTATTCCTCGTACGGTGGATCTAGGGAGGGTACACGTCCAGTGTCATCCCGAGTGGGAGGACACTCTTAGATTACGGTCGGTGACGACTAGACTATCCTCCGTCTCGCGTCCGCCAATACACTCGTTATTCCTAACCGACATTTATGTCCACTTCGAAACGAGCGAGTGGACGACGAGTGGAGGCCGACACCACGGGCCAAGGATTCTCCGGGCCTGGTCATGACCAGGTACCGGACCCCTAGCCCCTGAGGGACGAGATCCACCAGACTCTCGTCTCCCTGTCTCTACCTCAAGTTCAGCGTCGTCCGTGATCTCACCCCGTGTGCCTGGTGCGCCGACAAGAGTCAATGAACCCCAGGTCCTCACTCGGATTGGACGTGCGACCGCTACATGTCCCATGGTAACCGGTAATGTGACTCAACCTGCAGTAGGGGAACGTCGGTGACGGGTAGGAAGAAGGTGACCTGTGATCCGACCCCTAAGGGCGAGTGAGACGTACCGTCGGTGTGCCTCCTCGGGTCACGGTCGCAGACCAACCGACCAGGGACCTCCTACTACCCTCCGTCAGGAAGGTCCCTTCGATTCTCTCCTTCTTGAACCCGTAGAGTCCGCTCCCAGGACCCAAGTCCGTTGGTCGAGGAACAGGAGCAGAGATGGGGAAGTGGAGGGGAGGGGACCTATAGCCGCCCCGAAGATATCGGTACACAAGAGAGACGGACCCTAGTCGGTAGGTAATCACCGAAGACATGGACCAAGGGTTTGGAGTGCCTGTACACGGTCCTTGGACGGAGAGGGGTACGTCTGTATAATGTATCTTAGGTTCTTTTTGTCTGGAAAAAATCGATAATGGAGAAAGGTCGGGATAGAGGTATCCGTGCATGGAGGAAAATGGAGGTCGTCTCGGAACCGGTCCTGCGACGGCCGGTGTGACTGTCGGACCGTGTGCATCATAGGACGTAGGGACGAGACGTGAAGTCACTACAACTCGACCGGAGACCCTCTCTGACTCTTCGCGGGACACCCGACTTCGCTGACTGACCCCTTATCGTCTCGGACCCCTGTCTCGTTCGTTGTCTCGGGTCACCGTGGACGGTCCCTCTTGAGACGTAAGAGTCGTTGGGGTCCTAGGTCTCTTAAGGATTCCAAGATCAAGTATTGCGAGAGGGATCGGTCAAAACACTGGACTCCGTTTGATCAATTCGGATAAGTGTTGTCATTGTCTCAAAATAATCTACTAAACCCCCATATGTAGAGTCGTAAAGATCAACCCCTTTAGACTCGTTGGAAGGACTCTGGGTGAAAGGGGTTTAAACTGAGAATCTCCCATCAATATTCCTAATTTAGTTCATTAACGCACTTTGAGAAAGTCATCTAACTCACTCTTTATAATTCATATAAGACGAAGAAAGACCAAGATTGTAAAATGTAATCTATGTGTCTTCCATCCCTTCGTCCAAACCCAAAGTCCCTTTTACTGTGGTACGACTCGGGGAGAGACTATAGATAAGGGTGGGAGATGATGGTAGTCGTAAATTTTTTATAAATACATAGACCGACGTGGCCCAGAATCAACGTGACCCATAAACAACGCCGTACACCCTAGAAATGAACCCCGTACTCTTGAGTCACCTCCGTATACTCTAGATCAATGAACTGGCCTGTAGTTTGGGTCTAGGGGCCGTAATCCTCACGTCTCAGAATCGGTGACCTGGTGGTTCCTTCAGGGATAATAGTCGTAAAAATAAGTAAATTCTTTTATTAATTTTACATCGTCAAGCGTCACGATCTTCTATGACCTTTTAGCCCCGACACCTATACGTCACTCCACCACCACCGGACCAAAGGATCACCCCACCCAAATTAGTCTGAATTTAAAACAAAATACCCGAAGGGACCATCGAGGCGACCATTTCTTAGTCGGACTTTACGCCCTCTGGGGCCAAGTTAAAACAAAATACGGCTCAAGGTATGCTTTCGACGAGTCTTGAGACTTAACGGACACTTCCAATTTCTCCCCACTGGCACTCGAGGGGGACCACCTTCAGAAAACATTCATCTACTCGGGCAGTGAAAGATGGGACTCGTCGAAACCATACCTTGAGTGAAAGGTCTCGTCCTACGATTTCAGGTCCGGGTCCGCACCCCTCCTCCCTCCTAGATTAACCTAGTCGATGTAGGGGTCGTGCACGCACACACGATTCAGTGAGTCAGCACAGGCTGAGACGCTGGGGTACCTGACACCGGACGGTCCGAGGAGACAAGTACCTCTAAGAGGTCCGTTCTTATGACCTCATCCATCGATGAGGGAAGAGGTCCCCTTAGAAGGGTTGGGTCCATAGTTTGGGATCAGAGAATATAGAGGACGTAACCGACCGTCCAAGAAATGGTGTTCACGGTGGATCTTTCGGGTGTAGGAGACCTATCGGAACAGGTTTTGTCTTCCTAAGAGGTTCCTTAAGGGTATATCCTGACAAGGGACGGTGGATTGATATAAGAGGAAAAAGGTCCGGAAAATATAAGTAATGGAATAAATTAGGAGGGTTTATTGGACGTACCCAAAGACCCTCCTTCCCATTCTGACTTCGGGTCTCTCTTCAAACGTCTTACACTCTCCTCCCTCCGGTTCTGGGTCTCCTCCTCGACACCTGTCCGGGACCCTCGACCGGTGGATGAACTGAAGGGAGGAAGACGGTCTTCTACCGTCCGCCCCCCAACGGAAACCAGAGCGTGACCTTTCGGTGCGACAGAGGTCCTCGACGGTAGACCAGGACCCCAACCCAATGGTCGACCCCACCCTGACCCTTCCCCTCCCTCTATTTCCTCGTCCCTCAGTCCCCGTGATTCCCTCCTTGTCCTCTCTCTTCGGACTCGAACCGAATCCCTCTTCGTCTATAGACAGAGGACGAGTTCGGACAAATCGAAAGAGAAGGAAGGAGAGGAGGATCTTCGGAGTCCCACACACACGAATCAGGGAGTCAGTACGGGTTTAGAAACACTGGGGTACCTGACATCGGGTGGTCCGAGAAGTCAGGTACCCCTAAGAAGTCCGTTCTTATGACCTCAGAGTCCCCTGGGTGAGTATAGAGGACGAGACAGGAAAGAGGCGGAAGAGGTGGAGGTGGGTAGGAGGTGGACGGGAGCAGGGTACGGGTGGTTCCGACCGGGTCCCCGCGGGAGTGGTACTTGTTACTCCCTCGGCCTACGAAGTCGCGCCGGGTGCGACAAGAGGCGGTGTGTCCACATGCAGGGGAGTAGAAGTCGTGAGTGTGCGGACTAGACTTCAGACACCAGCGAGACCTAGAGCATGGACGAGGGGAGGGGTGGGGGTCCGACCCAACCGGTGTTGATGTCTGGGGAAGAGCGTAGGGGGTCCTGCCTGTGGTCTTAATCCCATGCATTCCTGTTGTATCTGGAGACGTCCCTGTCTTCGACCATGAGTACCTGGGTACTTACCTCCACCCCTGACCAACCCCGTCCCGGTGTCCGAGACCCTTGTCTGACGCACCAGGTTACTCTTCGTAGATGGAAGAAAAAGAAAAAGGTCAAAAGATCCCGACCCATACAAGAACTCGACTAACCCAGAGGAATGTCCGTCATCCTCCCCGGAAGAGTGGACGGACACCCGTCAAGGGGTAGGAGGAACGCGGTCGCATCTGCTCCTCCCCCTAGGGGGACGTGGAGTGTGCCTTTCAGTTGCCCCCGTGGTCGCTCCTGGTGGACTAACTGTCCAGATGCGTCCTTCCTCCCTGCGAGACACCTCCCCACCCCCCTCACTTCTCAGTCACCCAGACGTGTCGATGAGTGAGGGACCCGACGGGTGAGGGCATTGAGGGTTTGACGTGTTCGGATGGGTCCTGGTGTTCAAACCGACGGGGTGAGAGGGCAAGAGGTCGGTACAACCTCCGGTGCGTGTGTATGTAGGGACGCAGCAAGAACTTTCACACACTGTAGTAGTCGAAGGGAGGTGCCTAGACGTCTCATTAGTACCTCTGAACCCAGGAAATATCGGTACCGACGTGTGAACAAATAAACTAGGAGTGTCGTTCGGTTACTTCTGCTGGTCACCTCAACCGGGGAATATCGTCATCATCAGCGAGTCAACACAGGTTGAGAAACATTGGGGTACCTCGGGCGGTCCGACGAGACAGGTATCCTAAGAGGTCCGTTCTTATGACCTCCTAGAGGTGCCCTAGGAGGACTGAATCCCTAGCTTGGGTCCAGAGAACGTGACGTCCGTCTAAGAAATGGTAGACTCGGTGGTCCCTTCGGGAGATTCCTTAGGAATTCACTAAACGGGTTCTATCCCGAGTCCACATTAGAAACGAGGACATCGGGTCTGGTGGAGGGTGGTCAGGTACCCCGTAGTAGTATGGGGGTGGAAGAATGTGGTTAAGGTAGAATGGGTACGACTAAATAGGCGGTAAGTCATCGACTGAGAGTCGGAGACCAGTCGATTACGGGGTTAAATTTTAGAGAATAACGAAGGTCCTGTAGGGGGTGGTGGGGGTGGGAAGGTTCTGGAAATCTAAGTCTGGAAAGAGGAAACTGCGAACAGGGTCTAGAGATCGGATTCCCGGACTGGAAGTCCTACAAGGACCAGTCCTGGACCGAGGATCACTCTAGGAGTCGGGACCAGAGTGGGGAGTGGCACTAGGAGGGGAGGAGGAGGAACTCAGATTGTGGTAGGAAGAAGGTCCTGTGGCTTCCGAGACCCACCGGCGCCCCCCCGTGCGTAAGGTAATGCCGTCCGAGGGGGTGACGGTGGTGGCGCAAGGGTCCTCTGACGGCCTTTAGTAGCGCCTCCTGACCTCGCTCCCTCTTTCTCTTTCGGTCTTACTTACTGGTCTCCTTATTTATCCCACACCCCACTGTATTGACCCACTCCTGGGCCCTTTCCCAAACCCCCTTCTCGACGTAGTGGTGGCGTCCGGTCTCGAGAAGAGGCCGACGCTATTCTGGTCCGGGCGAAGGGGGAGACCGGTTTCTCTTCCAAATTCCCTCCGACGACTACCCCACTCTAACCCTGACCGAAGCGTACCCTAATGGGCGACGGGAGGGTGGAGGGGCTCCGAGACCGTCGCTGGTCGTCTGAGGATGGACGGTGAAGATTTCTCCGCAAAGATGATCGGCGACGGGGGTCCATCAACGCGCGGTGCGTTCACATTTGTGGGAGCAGACCGGCGCTCGCCGCGGGCACGTGCTACGCGCCCTTCTTCTCCCGCGGCGACCCGTCGTCGTCCGCCACCCGCGCGCCCAGGAGCGCGCGGCACCGGTGCGCGCGGGGTAAGAACATGGTGAGCTACAACCCGGCCCCGGCCGGGAGGCGCGCCGTCCCGTCGCATCGGCCGAGCGGAGCCCTCTGGTCGTCCAGACCGCCGACGAGGTGCTACGCGCCGTAGCGCAGGAGGCCGGGCTAGGAACTGGGACTCCACCCCACCTACCGCGTCTCGTAAGTCTGGGCCTCTAGTCTCCTCTCGCGCTCCGAGGTCTCTCTTTTTCTTCGGCTGGGCGGGTAGGAGAGAGACCCATTCCAGCTCAAAGAGGATCCGTAGACGGGGCGTACAAGAATCCGACCTTTCCTCCACGGACTCTTGTCTGCTAGTCGTCTCTGCGTTCGCGGATCCCTCGGACTTCTGAGGACGGAGGAGAGGACGGTTCAAGTTCACGTTTCGCTGACCTGGTGCCGAACCGTTCATCTGGCGCTGAGATCGGCTGACCAAAGGTCAGGGGGTCGGCGCGACCAAGCGCCGAGTAGGGACTAGACACTTTTCGACTGTGAACTAACAGGTGACTTTACCTCTCTGGCACCGGGTCGGACCCCTCTGGTATCCTTTCCCTTCTTCGCTTACTACCCGACACCGGACCCTGACCTTCGCCGGGAATTGGACCTAAGACATTGACCCGTCTCACGGGAAGAGTAACTGTGGGGACTATTGGTCCAAAGGACCAGAAAAATTTAGTGTTCTTAACTTGTGTTGACTACTACCTTCTCACTCATTGCGAAGAAAAGATTCTTCCGTATCAAAAGTTGTCTAATAAGATGTCCAACTACATCGGTTCTCTCCGATTCTTAGTAACTCTCTCCTTAAGCAGATTGAAAAGAACCAGTGAGTTCTAGGCAAGTGGGCGTACAGACGAGGACGGGGAGTGAACCAGATGTCTGAAGCCGAGTGAAAAGTAGAAGTCAAACCCTGGGTCCTAGGTCCTCGGCCAACTCGAGTATGTGGGTTGGGGGTCGAAGAAGTTTTTACCTAAACATGGGGCATCACCGGTCATCCGCAGCGACGGCGGAACAGATTGGACTACAGGAATTGATTGGTTCCTGGTGATTGTGAAGCCAAGAGACGGAAGGACGGGTAGGGGTAGGACCGGGACAAGGTTGTGGGTGCCCCTGAAGTCACCGAAGGTCGGTGACTCAGTATGACTCAAAGTAAAAGTCGGGGCCGAGAGTCTTCAAGAACTCTGTTTCGACGTGCCAAACGGGGTCGGACCACGATAGGACCCCTCTCACATATTGGTCAAACCCTGTTCTACTCAAAGGGAGGATGAATCCCTTCCTTCTTTAAAAAGAGTTAAAGGAGGTAGGATCTACCTTTAGAGACAAAGAGTAGAGAAGAGGAGACAGGGTAAGGTCAGGGGTAAGTCCGTCTGGTCTGCCCGTTGGGAAATCACTCGCCAATTGCGAGTTCTTTACAATACCTTGACTGGTCCCAACCTTAGAGTCTGCGGTTGTGAAGGATCGACATTCTTGATCCCGTTTAATACTTGAAGAGACCCAGCTTCAAAGAAATGGACATACACCCTTAACACTACGCAACAGTATTCTGGTACCACATACATTTCTTGAACCCTCTTCCGTGGTACTTATACCGATTAGATGGAAATCAATTCCCGAGAAAGAGGACCCGGTGGAATGGAATAGAACTAGAGATGTCAGAGGTGGACTTAGACTGAAAAGGTCCGAGGTTATAAGGGAAAGACGGGAAGTGTATTGGAGTCCACATTACCCTTGACCAATAACAGTTTGAAATGTGACGAAAACAATGGTAACCCTATAATAAGTAGGACTCAAACAAAGAAGTCAGCGTTTTACACCGGTAGTTGCGTGGAGGAATGTAAAAGCTCAAATTTCCTCCGTTACACAACCGCTGTTGTGAGACATTCTCGGGACCCCCTCGTCTCTCCAAAGGTTTCACAGACACCCCTCCTAAGACACAAATTAGGGGGATCCTTGGATCCTCCCAGTTCTCTGACCCCTTAGGGTCTAGTAAGGGGTTAAAGAAGGAGGGACGAGGGAGGTGTGGATGGTACGGGAAGAGTAGTCGAGAAAGGGGAATTAAGGACATCTGTGTCGACACCCGCGGGAAAGGGACCTTAAAGAAGGGACGGTAAGGGCCAGAGTCCTCTACGAAGCGTCGTCGATTACTTATCGATTATCGGTACGATTACCCCGAGACCCCGAGGAGGGGGTCGTGGACCTCGTGGGGCGAGTGTTTGTGTGAGTAACCGGCCCAGAAGACCGGTGGAACGTCAGGGGTCGTGCCACGACTATCTAAGCCCACCCATCTCCGTCTCCCTACCTCCGACACTGGAGGTTTCTCCCTAGTTGACGTTTCCACAAGTCCCTTCGTGCTCAAAGGCTACACCGGCCGTCCCCGCGGTAGCCCGAGAGGGGTTCGGAGGCCGCCAGGGAAGAGCGGCGGCGGGACGGCGCGAGGCCCTATCGCGCGACAGAGTCAGTAAATAATTAGTGGCATTAATCTCCATTACTGGAGGGGCGGCCGCGACCGGCGGACGGCGTCGAGACGGCCCCACCCCGACGCCACTCAAGATGGAGACTCCCCGTTTGAACATTCAAAGGGACTTTGCCAGCGGCGGCGCCAGCAGAAGACATCGTTTGTGTAATTTGTAAAACCGCAGTAGTGGAAGCAGGATTCACTCAAGAACCTTTTGAATCTGAGGGCTTCCCTTTGGACGCGGGACCCACCCAGTGGCTCACCGGGCCGAACCGGGTCCGGGAGCCCACTGACTCGGGGGAGGAGATGGGAGCCGCGTCACCCAGGCCCGGAGAGTATGAGGCCAAGAAGAGTGGACCCCACCGACACCCGCAGCCAACCCCTCCACTCTTCACCACCTGAGTCATCGGTAGAGGAGGGTTTGGGAGCTGGAGGGTTGCTACAGGAGTGATTCTACACAATTCAGGGTTTGATGGGTAGCCAAGGGTGGTGGGCCCTCCGCGACCCTTCGCGACCTCCCGCGGCGAACTAGGGCCTGGAGTTCCGTCCTCGCGAAACCGGGAGGGGCAGGCGCGGAGGGAGGGTGGAATGGGGGTAGGGACCTAGACTTCAGGGGCGCCCCGTCCCAGAATGGCAACTCTCTTCCTAGAGGCCCCCCGTCGTCCGAAACCAACTCGCGGCGGTGGCTCCTCAACTTCGGCTTCTCGTCCAGCGACCTCAACCTCTACAGGGGCGGGTTCCTCAGGCGCTTGTTCAAGTAGACTTCGTCGCAAAACTCGTCCATCGCGTCGTACCGCGCGGGTCTACCCCGGGCCCCGACCCCCGAGCCCCGGGTCGGGGACCCAGATTCTGGGCGCCCGGCCCTCGGCATTCGGGGAGGTGTCGGAGATGCGCGACGGGGTCGGTGCCACGGCGAGAGGACGGCCGCGCGGACCCATGGCGCGCACGGAGGCGCGCGGGAAGGAGGAAGGAAGAGAGAGGTGGGGGGTCTCGGCCCCAGGGGACCCTCGGCTCGCCCTCTTTCGTCCACGGTGCGGCTAGTGGCGCATTAATTCCCTAATTAGGCGGAGAGAGGCGGGAGGGTGGGGGTGGGGCTGCCGGTGATCGTCCCGGTCTCTGATCTCAGCGGATCGCGCGCTCAACCTCAGGGGCGGGGCGCCGAACGCGGGCCGAGGTCCGCAGGGCGAAGCCAAAACCCGTGGCGTCCTCTCAAAGAGAGGAAAGAGTTTCGTGGGCTATACTCCCTACTCTGAGACAGCCTCGGACGGGGACACGGACTGAAGTTTCCTCCTCTGGGAAGAGAGACAAGGGTCGGGAATCCTTTGACTCCGTTTCGAGGCGATCGAGAGGTTCAGGACTGACGGTGAAGGAGGGTGCAGGGACCCAAAACGCCGTCCTCACGCCTGCCGACCCACCAAACCCCGCCCTCAACCCCGACCCACCTCTCATTAAGGCGCCACGCAGGTGGAGAGACGGGTCGTCAGCGACGAAACATCGCCTCTCGGGGCCTCTACTCTGCGACGCAGAACTGGGGTCTTAGGAATGGGGTCTGGAGAATTAGAGCACCAAGAACGTCCTATGAGGTGTCCCTATTTTGGACTCCGCTTTCGGGTCCCTTTGGGTCCTCGTCGAGTGTAGATAAACGAGACGAGACTGAATAAAATACGAGACTGAATGACAAAATGAGAAACCTCCTCTGACTTCCCCTTAATCCCACAGACCCCGATTCTGCCTCTCGTTATAACACAAACATTTCCGTTCACGTTCTCTCTACCCCAACTACCTGTTGAGCGTCCTTAGACAAGTTTGAATTATTGCTAGGAGGAACCATCCTTCCAGTGTTGTTAGGAGTGGGTGGGGTGTGTGGGCGGGCGAGGGTCGTCCGAAGGCTGAAAGGACCTCAAGAATTATGGACTTCTGGAGGTTCAGTATGGATGGATGGATGTGTGTGTGTGTGTGTGTGTGTGTGTGTGTGTGTCTCAAAGGATCCGACATCCACCAGAACCCTATAGTCTCCTTCTCTCTAGTCTCCGTAGGATAATCAATTATAGACTATATTCCGGGACGAATACCACCTGAAAGCCAAGTCAGTCTCCCGAGATACTACTCTAGTCGAAACCCCACCGACGAAGGTTTCACCCTCTTCCGTCCCCTTGTCCAGTTCTAAGACCCCCTCCTCACCCCATGGTGTGTCTGCATCTGAGGTCTGATTCCATTCAGTTCTCAACTCATAAAGTCCGTCCGTCGAGAGTTCACTTGGTCTCTGAATCAGTTCCCCACTCCCGAACAGGGTTTTGTGGCGGGAGTTAGGAGTCCCGTCTACTTGCTTACAAACCCACAGAAGAATAGCGGTGTGGAAGGGAGGGAGGGGTGGGGTCGAGACGGGGCCCTGCGCTGATCGTTCCGGTCTTCGTGTTCCACGCCTCCACCCCCTACCCCCTCTCCTCCCCCTTCGTCTCCCTCCGACGCGGGACCCTTGACAAGAAAGTCGTGGGACAGACGGGAACGACCTGATCCCTAGACCCCGGGGGGTCTACTGAATTTAGGCTCGGCTGGAACTCCACCCCATCCACCCTCTCCGCGACCACTGTGCAAGTAAGATTTCGTGACCTAAGATTCTCCGTTCTAGGCCAGGAACGAGGTCTCGCTTCAACGTAAGTCTATTCTCTTCACCATTCCCCATCTAAAAAGGAAGTCTTTAGTTGGGGAAGTCCTTACTGTTTGAGTCTTCCGGGTTAGAAACGGATACTCTTCTGAAGTGTGAGACCTGGACAGACGACCAACAAGTCCTCTTTAGCCTGGTGAACGAGACGAGACTATTAAGTCCTCGGGAGACGAGGGGGAGGACGCCTGGGTGGGCCCAGTGGACCCAAGGTAGTGTGGTCTCCGACTCGACCCTGTCCTTAGGTCGGAGGACCGAGGTCCCACTCCTCCCGACGTCGTCTGTCCTTAGGCGTAGGGTGGTACACCGAGGACGGGGTTGGATTAGGGGACTAAACGAGGGCCAGCCGGAGAGTCGTTTGTGTCCCGGACGGTCGCAGACCCCCGAACAGTGGGACAATCGCCTAAACAAGGACCTCTGTCGTGTCAATTAACCGGGAAATACATCCCTAGTCCCGATAAACGAGTCCCAAGGGACTCGCCTCCGACGTTGAATCGGGTACCCGTTCCGACGGAGGATTACGGACCGTAGGATCCACACCTCCGACCTGTTTCACCCCGGTGACAGAAGGAAAGGGTCTGAGAGGACCGGGTTTAGAGGGTCGGTAGAAGGGGTGGAGTGGAGAAGGGGTATGAGAAAACAAGAACAAAGAGAGACGAGAAAAGAAGGAACATGAAGAAACATAGAGATCTTATACGAGGGAAACTTAGTCGAGTCGACTTATGGTTCTCCCACGTCATGAGTCGACCCCACATGACTTCTTATTTATGGAGGGTTGACGTCGGATTCAGGGTCGGAGAGGTCCGTCCCGGGGACCTCGGGACCTGAATCACCTCCCACCCCGTCTCCGACCCGTCTTTTTCGGATCAGAGGCAAAGAATTCCAGTCTACCTGTCCGAACTGTCATCGGAACGTGGTAAAAAGGGAAGGAAAAGAAAAAACCGGTGGGAAGTACCATGTACCCTAGTATCAAGGGACTGGGAGTCTAGCTTGGAACCGGGGACGTCACCCTCGAGTCTCAGAATTGGTGAACTGGTGGTCGGTTCACAGACGGGACACGGAAAAATTCAGGTCGACAAGGGTGTCCGTCAAGACCTTCCTCAAACGGAAGAGAGATAGAGGAGTGACGGACGCAGGGTGGTGGATCGGGCTGTGTGTTGGTTATACTGAGACCGAAGATGGAGAAAGAATCTCTCTCATCCATTGAGTGACACAGACAGAGACAAAGGATTGGATATTGTGTACCTGTGACCCTGTCGTAGATTTCGCGAGGTTTTCAACCGTTTTTCCTCTCACCGTTCTCCGTCCCTCCCACCCCTCTCGTCTCTGACACCTCTCTCTTCCATTCAAAGGAGACTACCCAATACCGTAGACCACCCTTCTTTACGCACAGACCTCGTCCGCACGTACCCGCACCGGCACTCACAGAAACCTCTCTTGTCGATGGGGTCCGGTTGAAGGAACCGGAGTACGGTAGCGTACTCCGGTCTCTTACATCGACCCCCAAAAGTCGTTGCCTCGACCCCCGACGTACCCTTCGAAGAACCTCCAAGTTTCGGACTTACGGTCGACCAGCACCTACTCGATGACCGTACATTAACGGAGAGAGTGTGACTAATGCGGGGACGGAGGGAGAGAGGTCATGTGTGTGTGTGTGTGTATGTGCGGGTCAGGTAAATGTAGGGGGGTCTCGGACGTCGGGGGGTAGTGAGAGAGACGGACCTAGGGAAGGACCCCGTGACTATATGTAACTCGTATACACACACAAAACCAACCCCCTCCCCCCTGTTCCCAGCTTGTAGACAGGGGGTGGGGATGGTCCGATACGGACACTTACCGGGTCGTCCGAACGACCGAAGTCTCGTCACTACGGTCCCCCGTCACTGGGTCGGCCGTCCCCGGTCTCCCGGTTTGTCCTCCCCCTAGGCTCTCGTTTCTTGTCCGGGGGCCGACCTTTCGTCTGTCGTCCTCGGAAGGGGGCCGTCCTCGATCCCAGACAACCGAGTCGGGGACCTCGACGACTCTATTATCCGGTCCCGGAGACAGGATCTCGCGGGGGTGGGGATGGGGGTGGGGGTCCTCCTCGGACTTCCCTCAAATGACACGTTGTGTCTGGTGGTCCAGACCTTTAGACTTCCGTTGGCCCATCTTTACAGTTGTAGGGTCACGTCCACTTTGTTTCCGATCCCTCTTGTTCTCGAAAGGACCAAGGACAATAATTTGAACCATGTCTCGTTCGTGGGGTATTTATAAACAAATCACTGATTTAGGTTATTTGTTTATAAACAAATCAATCAGGAGTATTGTTGACGGGGAAGTCTCGGGTGATCGGAAGAGAGAGACGGAGGGTAAGTAAGAGTAAGAGGAAGAGAGGGGAGTAGGGAAGAGAGAGAGTAAAAGGATCCCGACCATATTGTCCTTTGGTGTTTGACCCACGTGAGTACTTTGATTTTCAGTGAAGGTTGATAAACGCTGGGGTACCTGACATCGGGTGGTCCTAAGAGACAGGTACCCTAAGAGGCAGGTACTCTAAGAGGTCCGGTCTTATGACCTCACCCATTGTTAAGGGAAGAGGTCCCCTGGAAGGACTGGATCCCTAGTTTGGACCCAGAGGACGTAACATGTCCGTCTAAGAAATAGTCTACAGACTCGGTGGATCCTTCGGGATCCATCTGATGTCGTTATGTTTAAATAAGAGAAAACGTCCGACGTTCAGACTCGAGTTCCCGACACGAGAAAGACTTCCGAGAATCCTTCTACAAAGAACAGAGAAGATCGAGACTATCAACGTCCATCAGCAGCCGTAAGAAGTCAAGCGAATACGTAGTGAGGTTGGGGAAGGAAAAAGAAGTGCACCGTAAGAAGGGACGCACACATACAGAGTCCTGTGGTCAGTGATCTAATCTCGGGTTGGGTTAGGTGACACTGGAGAAGAATTGGTGACGTTTCAGGACAAAGGTTCATTCCAGTGTAAGACTTTAAATTGGATCATGTGGAAGAAAAAGACAAAAAGAAGGTTATCATTGGGTGAGGTCATAAGAACGGACCTCTTTGGGGTACCTGTCTCCTCATACCGTCCAATGTCAGGTACCCCAGTGTTTCTCAGCCTGCGTTGATTCGTTGATTGTGAAAGTGAAAGGGGTGAGATAATAAGGACTATGAGAGGGTCCCTGGGATAAAACGATGAAATTAGTCAACTCAGCGAGTCAACACAGGTCGAGAAACGTAGGGGTACCTGACGGTGCACGGTCCGACGGTACAGGTAGTGGTTGAGGGCCTCGAACGAGTTTGAGTAGCGACAAGTATCTCAGTCACTACGGTAGGTTGATAGAATAGGAGACAGCAGGGGAAGAGGAGAGCGGAAGTTAGAAAAGGTCGTAGTCCCAGAAAAGTTTACTCAGTCGAGAAGTGTAGTTCACCGGTTTCATAACCTTAAAGTCGAAGTCGTGGTCAGGAAGGTTACTTATAAGTCCTGACTAAAGGAAATCCTAACTGACCAACCTAGAGGACCGTCAGGTTCCCTGAGAGTTCTCAGAAGAGATTGTGCTATCAAGTTTTCGTAGTTAAGAAGCCACGAGTCGAAAGAAATATCAGGTTGAGAGTGTAGGTATGTACTGATGACCTTTTTGGTATCGAAACTGATCTACCTGGAAACAGCCGTTTCATTACAGAAACGAAAAATTATACGACAGATCCAACCAGTATCGAAAAGAAAGTTCGTCGTTCGCAGAAAATTAAAGTACCGACGTCAGTGGTAGAGGTCACTAAAACCTCGGGGGTATTTATTTCAGAGAGTGACAAAGGTATCAAAGGGGTAGATAAACAGTACTTCACTACCCTGGTCTACGGTACTAGAATCAAAAGACTTACAACTCAAAATTCGGTTGAAAAAGTGAGAGGAGAAAGTAAAAGTAGTTCTCCGAGAAATCAAGAAGAAGTGAAAGACGGTATTCCCACCACAGTAGACGTATAGACTCCAATAACTATAAAGAGGGCCGTTAGAAGAAACACGAAGTAGGTCGGGCCGTAAAACGTACTACATGAGACGTATATTCAATTTAGTCATCCTACTGTTATATGTCGGAACTACATGATGAAAGAGCTAAACCTTGGTCAGACAACAAGGTACAGGACAAGATTGACAACGAAGAACTGGACGTATGTCTAAAGAGTCCTCCGTCCAGTCCACCAGACCATAAGGGTAGAGAAATTCTTAAAAGGTCAAACAACACCAGGTGTGTCAGGTTCCAAAACCGTATCAGTTATTTCGTCTTCATCTAAAAAAAGACCTTGAGAGAAAAAGCTACTAGGTTGTCTACAACCGTTAAACTAGAGACCAAGGAGACCAAAAAGATTTAGGTCGAACTTGTAGACCTTCAAGTGTCAAGTGTATGACAACTTCGGACCGAACCTCTTAAAACTCGTAATGAAACGATCGCACACTCTACTACTCACGTTAACACGTCATCAAATTTGTAAGAAACCGTAACGGAAAGAAACACTGACCTTTCTATTGACTGGAAAAGGTCAGGACACCGGTGACGACTCAAAAGGTTTAAACGACCGTATAACGCACGTCGTGAAAGTATCCTAGTAGAAAGTCCTAAACTTTGTTGAGTTGACCTTAAGGTAGTGGAGGTGATCGAAACAAGCATCACTACAAAGAATTCCGGGTGAACTGAAGTGTAAGGTCCTACAGACCGAGATCCACACACTAGTGTGGTAGTACCAATAGACCCAATGTTTCTAGAAAAAACATATCAAGACACATAAGAACGGTGGAGAAGAATTGTAGAAGACGAAGACAATCCAGGTATGGCAAAGACAGGAAATAACACGGGTAGAAACGTACTTTACAACGGAACCATAGAAATTAAAAGAACTTCTCTAGAGATCAGAAAGGGTAAGATAACAAAAGGAGATAAAGAAACGTAACTAGTGACTCGTGCCGAAAGAATAGAAAGGAATGATAAGAAACCTTGAGACGTAAGTTTACCCATATACAAAGGAAAAGAGGAAACGGAAATTGAAGAAAAGAAAAGACTCGATAAACATTCTGGAGGAGTTTGTTGGTAAAACGGAGAAACGTAGACAAAAAGAACCCCTACCGGAACTAGTGACGGAGGACGTGTTACAGTCCTTGGAGACAGGTATCAAGAAGTCCGTGAGACAGATAGTCTAGATTAGGGAACTTAGACAAACAGTGAAGGTGACATATTAGTATTCCCTAAACTTATATCAAATTTTATAACAAAATAATAACATTCGAATTATGTACGAGTACCCCGAAGGGTCCACCACGTCACCATTTGTCAGACGGACAGTTACGTCCTCTACGTTCTCCATACTCAAGTTGGGAACCCAGTCCTCCAAGGGGACCTCATCTTTTACCGTTGGGTGAGGTCATAAGAACAGACCTCTTAGGTTACCTACTTCCTCGGATCGTCCCATGTCAGGTGCCTCGGTGTCTCGGCCTGTGTTGACTCGCTGACTCGTGTGTCTGTGGGTGTGTGTGTGTCATGTACGAGCACGTTTTTATAAGTTCGTCTTATTTTCTCATATTCCACTTCTTTCACGAGTGTGGTAAGAATAGGAAGAAATCGGACTCCATTGGTGTCTAACGAAGAACCCATAGGAAGGTCTAAAATAAAATGAAAAATTTATAAATAAAGAAACCGACATGACCCAGAATTTACACCTTGGGACTTAGAGGTTAGAAAGGACGGAGTCCACCCTAGAAATCGAAGTCGTACGTTTGACAACACCGTACACCCTAGACCAAGGGACTGGTCCCTAACTTGGACCCGGGGACCCGTAACTCTTACGCCTCAGAATCAGTGACCTGGTAGTCCCTTCAGGGGTCTAAAATTTTTCGTATATATACCTTGTATTTATACTAGTATAATAAACAAGACAAAACGTCGAACAATAAAAATCGAATGGTACATCCCATAGGAAAGTGTAGTCATATATATATCAGAGGTAGAAAAAATGAAATTATTGACGTTTTATAACCAGTAACGTATTTAAATAGTATACGAACATAAGTCTAGGGATAAATACCTCTAAACCCAACGAAGAGTTAAAAAACATATTTGTTACGATGTTTCTTTGTTGTATATATATATAAACGTGTATACACATAGACATTCGATTTAAGAACCTTCACCTTCATATCTCCACTTATTATCGATTGTTATCGATTACAAAGGACTCACCAAGAGAAGTAAGTAGACAGGTCGTCTACAAGAACGTACGTACGATTCAGAGAAGGCAACAAAGGCTGAGACACGCTGGTATACGCGACGTCGGGCGGTCCGAGGAGACAGGTACCCTAAGAGGTCCGTTCCTATGACCTTACCCAACGGTACGGGAGGAGGTCCCTTAGAAGGGTTGGGTTCCTAGCCTGGGCGCATAGGACAAACCGTCCGTAAAAGAAATGACGACTCAGTGGTACCTTCGGGGGAAAGATTGGACGAATATAGGGGGAGGAATTCACGACTAGGACTCGTACGAACAGGTCACTCAGAGACGCGATAAAGTGGTCGAGACACGGAGGACGGGTAGAGGTGCCGGTGACGGAATCAGGTCCAAGAGTGGTAGAAAGTGATGACGTTTCATTGAGACACAAGTCAGAGGATGACCCTCAGGTAGTGGATGTGACGACGAAACCCCTCAACAGTATATAAACAAGTTGGGGGTAAATCATTCGTTGACGGTTCACGGTCTATGACTCGATACACGAACAGAGACTACAAATTTAGACTAGTACAGACAACAGATGAATTTTTAATATTAGGGATCTCCTTCACCGTTGTTCACAACGGTATCAAGTCTATTACAGACGACAAAGGACCAGAAGAGACAATGGGGAGCGGAGTGAGGTATGGAGACCGGTAGATGTAGGGTGGTGGTTCATCGGAAAAAGGAAAGTGTCCACCACGACAGAGATGAAGACACGGAATCGAGAGCGGTAAGAGGTAAAGGAGAAGGACTTTACGGTAGAGACAAGAAGCGACCGTCCTGAGGAAAGTAGACCGTTAGGTCGAAGGTAGTGGATTTTAATCATTTCGGGAGGGACTGAGAGGGTCTGGTGAACCAAATAAGGGGATGACAGATTGACTTGTACACTACAAAATTAATAAACGACTGTATTGACAGAAGGGGGACTTGAGGTTGTAGGGGAATCTCTCGACCTCGATGTAGAATGAGTAGGAACTTGGGAGCCACGGATTGTATTACACATCGTACCGTAAATAACACTTGAATGTTAACGGTCCAGACAAGATCCACAAAATAAGCATATTAAGAGGATAATTGAGTTATTTATCCAAGACAGCAATGGGAGTAAAATGTCTGTCCCTCTGCATCCGTGACTAAGTCAATTCATTGAACGGGTTTCAAATCCACCGATGATTTACCTCCTAGGTCTAAAATTTGAGTCCGACAGGGATGTGGACACACTAACCATGTGGTGGAGAGACACTTTCTGGACGTAGACTCGTATCACTTCCTTCTGAAGGGACAAGGGGTGGGGCTGCACCAATACACATTAAGTATTAAGATCATTGTCTTACTGGAGATGTTAGTGCAACGTTTCATATTAGATGATTCTGAAGGTCTAGAAAAAGATGGCAAGACAAAAATCAAGACTTTAGGGAATCAGGGACCATAGATAGCCAGAATTTGCACGATAAGAAACACAAACGTGTAAAGATATTAAGGACCTTGAAAACGTCAAAGTCCCTTCAGTCTTTACCTGATGCAAGAAATAGTAATAGACAGAATCAAAGGGTCAGAGTTGGAAAGAGACAGAGAGAGAGACGAAGAGGAATAGGGCGACAGGGAGACGCCCACACACACACACACACAGATGCACTCGTATTTTACGTGTTTCTTTCTCTGGTTAATTCTAGAAGTCTAGGGGACGGAGGTTCTCTCCCTCAGAGCAAAAAGTTAATTTCTCCTGATAAGGGACCGGAGATTACTAAATGTAAGTCTCCCTTTACGAAAACGCAATTTATGGGCTCTTTCCGAAAGGTGAAGTGTAGTGACCCGGAAATCAGAGACACAAAGAACCCAACGATGGACACAAGTATCTAAAGAAGCATAAGTAACGTTTATTGTCTGACTAAAGGTCACAGAAGCCCCCAGGGAGACGGGACCTGAGGATGGACGGTGACGAGAGGTAACTAAAAACCGAAGGATGTAGTCTTCTCGGAGACAAAGTGGCTGTATGGGACTTCGAGTTAAAGAACCCTACTTCTACTGAGGTTCTAGAAAGAGCCGAAGGTGCCATTTCGGTACCTTTTTGGTCGCAGTAACACCGGAGTAAGGGGTAAATGTGTACGTCTCTTCAGTGGCAAGACGTTCAGTCTCCTGAGATCAGAAGGAAAGACACAGGAGAGGAAATGGTACCGACGAGAAGGTAGAGAGAGAGGAAGGTAGAGGGGATGGGGGGTAGGACGACGGACAAATAAAAGTTTCGGAAAGGAGGATCAGGACTAACGTTCCGAATATTTATAAGTTGTAAAGGATCTTCGTCAGAGACTTACTATAAAATGATGAGTCACAGCAATTGGGTAGGTTAGTCTTTACCTCGATCTGAAAGGAGTCCCAGCGAAGGCAGGTGGGGGAACGCGGACGTGATGGTCGTACCCCCGGAATAAAAGGAGAGGTTCCAGAAGTAGTATTTCCCTACTGGGCGACACTGAAACCTCGGGAAATGCCTAAGGTCGGAACTGTCCGCGACTCTGGGGGTAGAGATTTACACACTTAAAGGTTTATAAGGGAGTGTTCTGCCAAGTGAATAAGGTCTCGTTATTAGGACCGTAAAATCCTCCTCTTCCTTTTTATCTAGACCTCAATATTAGGTCCATCTTTTTGACATTCGGGACTCGGACCACGTGTCTTCTGTAAGTCATTTACAAAATCAACACAACTCACTAAAGATACGTATACTTTTTTTACCTTTCTTTTGATTTGTTTTGATATTTGTTACCAACCAACCCTTACTCCCTTGTGTACGTTAAAAACTAGAAACAAAGTAAATTTTTATAAAACTTTTTTTATAAAACAATTATTATCTTTTATACTTTATCAGTAAAATTTCAATAAAAATATATTAAAATAAATAATAAAAATAGAAACCGACACGACTCATAAGGAGCGACGTGTCCACAAAGAGAACAATGTCGTTTGTCTTCGATGAGAGATCGACACCACGAGGTCGGAGAGTAGCGCCACCGAAGACATCGACGTCTCGGACCCGATATCATCGACGTTGTACACCCGAACCATCAAAGCCGAACGGTCGAATCAACGAGGCTCCGTACACCCTAGAAGGGTCTAGTCCCTAACTTGAGCACAGAAAACGTAACCGTTCGTCTAAGAAATGGTGACTCGGTAGTCCCGTCGGGACTTTAACAGTAAAAATTTTTAGAAATAAAAAACCAGTGTGGGTGCGTCGCACAACCTAGAATCAAGGGACTGACCCCTAACTTGGACGACGGGACGGAATCCTCACACCTCAGAATCGGTGACCTTAGTGGTCTCGTCAGGGTATTTTAACAGTAAAATTTCCCAAATCACGGGTTTGGGTCCGTCGCCGGTTAGAGAAGAATGGACGTGACCAAACCTCTTTCCGAGTCGTTTGGGTGTCGAGGAAGATAACCTCGCTTCTCTCTACACCCTTGTCCTTCGTTCACGTCCCTCAGTCTCTTACCATCCAGGGAAACGTTTCTAGGAGGGATTTGGAAAGACGAGTAGGTCCGCACCGAACTTAGGAAGGTCGTTGTCCCTCGAGTTTTGGACTACCCTCCCCAAAGGGCCCATCCGGTCACCAATTCTTAGACGGAACATTACGTCCCCTGTGGGTAAGCTAAGGACCGGACCCTTCTAGAGTTTACGACGTCCCGTTGACTCGGATACGTGGTATGGGTTACTCGGACGCGAGACTTCGACGCTCACAGTTGATGACTCGGGTGTGAGGTGTTGAGGACTCGGCCGTGCGTGATCTCGGACACCAGGCGACGTCCTCTTCGTGACGTCACTCTTCGGGCACGTGGAGGTGATCTCTTTCGGGCGGTCGTCGTTGCTCCTGGGTCGTGTCGGGCTTTACTCATTCACACTATAATTCTTTTGTTGTGGTGGTGGAGTACCCTACGGCTCCGGTTCTGTCCGCCGAGGTTGTCTCTCTTCCCGAGACTGGGGATCTGCGGACGGAGTAGAAACCCCGACACAAGATCGAGTCCGAGATTGATTTCTTAACCAACCCTTCACCTATCCTTCTCTTCACTTCACTCCACTTTCAGCGAGTCAGCAGAGGCTGAGAAACGTTGGAGAACCTTAAGAAGTCCGGTCCTATGACCTCACCCATCGGAAAGGGAAGAGGTCCCCTAGAAGGACTGGGTTCCTAGCTTGGATCCACAGGACGTGACGTCCGTCTAAGAAATGGTCGACTCGGTGTTCCCGTCGGGTCCCATTCTTCTCTTCATCTCGACTTTTTGTCTCTAAATTCCTTAATTCCTTTTCTTTTATGGAGCTATTCTACGGGTGCGATCGACTCAGTTCGAGTAGAAAATTGTGACAGAACTCGACAGAAACGGGTCCTGGGTGTTCCCCTGAATCCAACCGTCTCCAACCCCTACCCCACCCGTCGTTACTGAGAACGGTCACAGGTTTTTTTGTCGAAAAGTCGCGTCGAATCTCCCTCTGCCTTCGCCCCTTATAAGGTATCCCGATAAAGTCTTCCGGTCCCGTCGACAGTCTCCTTCGATGTCTTCACACACACACACCCCCCTCCCAGCCACACCCCTATCCCGAGTACGCACACACACACACACACACACACACTCCCCCTCCCAGCCACACCCCTGTCCCGAGTACACAAACCCCCGAGATAATTGATTGAGGGAGGGTAGGTAGTGTCGGGGGGAGGGTCCGGCGACGTCGGGACCGTCGACCCAATGGGGCCCCTCCGACCCGACTCCCAGGGATTTCCCTCGGTCCGAAGTCCGTCTCGTCGCCTCTGTGTACACACGGACCAGTCCAACCCCGACCGCGGAGTAACTCTTCCCCCGAGAGGTTCGACCCGAAGTAATCCCGTCACCGTGATTATCCCCTCCCCCACGTCCCCCGACCCGACTGTCGGTTAATGAACGAGCAGACGTAATACCTAATTGGGTAGACCCAGACCCTCTAACCGAGACTTTCCCCGTGTTTTCCCCCCCGCACTGGTGTTAGTGTGTGGCTTAATAGGTCAGACTCGCGTTAACAGGTGGTTGTTTGCCCCGGAGTCCTACCCACTGGGGGAACCCAAGAGAGGCAGGGGGTGGGGCTCGGGGTGTCCTTCTCGACCTCTATTTGACGGCCGACCAATTTTCCGTCCTAGACCGTACTCCTCCTTGTTCCTACGGGAAGGACTCTTCCTCCCCTAAATCCCCTCTGTCCGGCCCAAACTCCAATTCGGTCTCTTCAGTCTTCGGTTTGTCTTCAAGAGGGTTGTCTGAACTATTAAAGTCAGGAGATGAAGTCTCTGTTTCCTACTGCATTCCTTGAACGGGTAGACTTTATGGTCTTTCTTAGTCTCTCGACTCCCGGAATTGGTTCAGATCCCCTTTTCTATCTCCCTGAGAGTCTCAGCCCCCCAGAGTCAGAGTGGGTAGAAGGAAAGACTCCGATTAACTAAGGTCTGTACTTATTCCCCGAGAGTCTACCCCAGAACCTCCTGGGGACGGGACGAGACCGTAGAGACTACGAGAGGGTCACCCTCACGGGACGTGGGAGGGGGTATGGAGGAAGAGATCCTTATTCGGGTGGTACGTCCCATGACCTCCCTTTCTACCCTCCCCCGTCGTCCGTCCCCCCGAGAGATGAGACCGATTAGGGGAGTAATGGTAGAGTATTAGTCTTGGTGCGAAAGTTACATTTACCCCTACAATTTATAACCAAAGAGATCTGTGTTCGAGGAAACCTTTTTTAATAACTACGAGGAAGAAAACGGTCACGACCCACCGAGGGTGTCACTCCCCCCACCCACCACCGTCGCTCACAATCCCGACCCCCGAAGTCTCAGAACAACCACCCCTTCCACTTCCACAGACTACTCGTCCCAACCTTACTATACCAAAACCAACTAGACCCGTCGGAGGTAAAAGGACTAAACCGTCTTCTTTGAGTGGTCCTCGTTTGACCGAGTAAAACTTAAGTAGTTCTGAAACAACCCCGACTAACCGAAGACCAGAGGTTAGTGAGATCTGACCTCTAGTTATACCTCAACATCTAGGGTTTCAGTCTAATGACCCCCTTGTCCCCACATCAGTAACCGGTCAAATCCGTGGAACGGGAAACGGGTAACGATCTTTGGGGACCGTTTGGGGACCCGTCACTGGACCTGAGGAGAAGGTCGGTAAAGATCTATGTTTCGTGTTGCGTTTCGCTGTTACTGGAAAGTGTACGTTTCCAGGGAAATGTTCGTCAGGACACTTTGTCGATACCGACAGTAGTAGGGTTGACCGTCTACTTCGAGCCCCAGTAGTTCACTGAGTGGCTCCGGGTGCCCCGACGAGTTACCGTCTAAGTATAACCTCGTACCAAGAAGGTCCAGGTTTGAGTCGGGGTAGGGGAACACGGTACGAGATCGGAAATTTTAGTTCTGTTGATAAGGACACGGTAAACACCCCTGTGTCTCTCGTAAACCACACAGACGTCAGACTGGTATCTCCATACTCGTAACTCTCCACCCATACCCCCGAGACCCGAAGGGTCCACCGAGTCACTATTTCTTACACGGACGGACACGTCGTCTGCGTCCTCTACCCCCAAGAGAGGAACCCACCTCTTCTAGGGGACCTCTTCCTTTACCATTGGGTGAGGTCATAAGTGGGTGGACCTCTTAAGGTACCTGTCTCCTCGGACCACCCGAGAAACGTCTCAGATTGTGCTGACGCACTGACTCGTACGTGAGTGAGTGTCCCCGAGGCGGTGACGTCAATTCTGTGTTTCGACGTCTGACGACCGTTCCGGTGTGTGGGGGACAAGAGAGAGAGGCCAGCCCGTGGGGTAGGGAGTACCTAAACAGAGAGAGGACCCAGGCTTTGATTCACACTTTTCTTATTACCGTTGTTGTCCCCGAAGAAGAGGGTAAACGAATCGTAAAATGTCAAACGCCTAGAAAAGGTGTACAATACACCAATCTGGGAGTGTAGGCGGGAGTTTGATCGTGGCCACGAACTACGATTCCTGGACCCGAGGCATTAGTGTACCATACAAGTGAAGGGTCGTCGTGAATCATCGACCCACCGGAACCCGTTCAGTGGAGTCCAAAGGGCGGGGGTAACAGGAAGAGATACCTTATTTCTACCATTCTTGCGTGGACGGAGGATCGCAAACCCCCTCGTTATTTCTAATAGATACGGTACACAAAGTGGTGGACGAACTGACTCGACGATTGACCAAAGAAGGGTGGATTTCGTCGTCCTTACGCGGAAGTCGATGAAGAAGGAGAAAGTGTTGGTACAAGGATAAGATGTGTAAAGAGAAGGGGTTTCATCGTAGAAAGAAGGAAGAATAACATTTCGACATAACCTTTCTTTGTCTGGGTGTCTGTATCTCTTGTCTGAGCACCAACGGTTCCCCCTCCTCTGTACCCCCTCCCTGTCTAACCCTCAAACTCTAATCGTCTACGTTTGATAATGTGTATCCTACCTATTTGCTCCAGGATGACGCATCGTGTCCCTTGATATAAGTTATAGGACACTATGTGACATTACCTTTTCTTGCACTTTTTACTGCATGTATACATATCGGTATGCAGTCGAAAACGACATGTCGTATTCGATTGTGTCGTAAAATGTAGTCTATATGAACTTATTTAAAAAAATTTTAATATATACGGTCTACGAATGGTCTCACACAGACCATGTATCATAATTATTCTAGAATCAGTTGGAATCGGTAAAACACCAACCCATTCCTCATACTGAATAACCTTTTCTGACTACGACCCTCCCTAACCCCCGTCCTCCTCTTCCCCTGCTGTCTCCTACTCTACCGACCTACCGTAGTGGCTGAGCTACCTGGACTCAAACTCACTTGAGGCCCTTAACCACTACCTGTCCCTCCGGACCGACGACGCTAAGTACCCCAGCGTTTCTCAGCCTGTGCTGACTCACTGACTTGCCTTGACTTGACTTCCTCATACTAGGGTAAAATATCTACGTCTTTGTCTCCGAGTGGCCTGATTCCTTGAACAGATGACCAATGAGTCAACCATTCCCGCCTCGACCAAGAATTAAGCCAGGCCTTCCTTTGGACGCACACCAGACCCTGAGGGCGGTCTGCTACTTTTCCTGCCACAGGACTCCAGGAAACAACCCAAAATCTGTCCTTCCCGTTAAAGCGAGAGTCAAATCGCTCCGACCCGTGTGCGCCTCCTTCCTCTTTGCTCAAGAGGTCCCGCCGCTGGGGAGGAAAAAGGGCCTCCTCGCTCACCTCGGACCCCGTGGCGCACCGAGCTCGACGCGGAGGGGACTTTTCTCCCCCACCCTCTACGGAAGCCTTCGGGGGAGGAGGGATCCCGGAGTCTGCCGAAGGCGACGAGCCGAGGGAAGCAAATCGAAAGAAGAGTAATTGAGGGGCCGGAGTAATTAGTCGGGCCTACTTTACGCGGGGGCCCTTGTGACGGGCGGGCGAGGCGGCAAACCGCGAAATTAATAGGAGGGTCGCCCTACTTCGTCCCACCCGCTGCTGACACACCCATGTGTGTGTGTGTGTGTGTGTGTGTGTGTGTGTGTGTGTGTGTGGGCAGGAGTTCAGGTCCTGAGCGACGTAGTCGGGGTCCGGTGGGATCGGAGATGAATCGTAGACAGTCAAGTGATGGTGTGTCACAGTAGACGTAGGTCGGGGGAGGAATGTCTTCCCCCTTGAAGGAAGACAGGTTTTTTCAGGTGTTTCGAAGTAGAGAGACTGGATTAAAGTAAGCGATTGGTTTGAGAACGACTAGACGGATGACACGCGAGACGAAATCACAACCTCCATCTGTCTCGCGGACACTCCGGAGTCCTTCACGGGTGTAGGAGGTCCACCGTCTGTTCGCCTTCCTTTTTGGCTGGATTGTAGTTTTTCTTTTGTGTTCTTGTTTTTTGGGTGTGTCCCCCGGTGGCTTCACGTCTCGTCCTGTCGCTTACCTCAGTCCCGGACGGGTTTCGTCCAAAGGTTTTTCTGGTTTCGAACTTCCCTCTGAAATTTTATTTTTTTTAAAAAAAATTAAACATAACCGTATACCACCGAGTCTACCACTTCTTAGACGGACATTATGTCCTCTGGGTCCAAACAATGGACCCAACCCTTCTAGGGGACCTCATCCTTTACCGATGGGGGAGGTCATAAGAACGGACCTCTTTGGGTACTTGTCTCAGACCGTCCGGGTACCCCTTCGTTTCTCAACCCTGTGACTCGTTGATTGTGAAAGTATCGACTAATTGTTACAACACTATTGAAGTCCACTTGTCTCTCGTTTCCCTAAGTCGGTATGTATACGTATATAGGTAAGAGGGAGGTTTAGGGGAGGGTGGGTCCGCCGGTGTACTGTGACTCGTCTCAAGGGACAGGAGATGTCATCCAGGAACAACCAATGGGTAAAATTTATATCGTCACACAGGTACAGGTAGGGTTGCACTTCCCTCTGAAAATTTTTTTTTTACTAAAGCAATAGGAACAAATAAAAATAAAAAACCAGTACGACACCCCGTCCACCCTAGAATAGGTGACTTGGACGTGGGGGACGTAATCTTCGTACCTGAGAATTGGTGACTTGACGGTCCCTTGAGCGAACTTCCCTCTGTTTGATATTTACTCTCAATCGACCCCTTCCTTACCCACGAATTTCTTCGTTTATCTTTTGAGTCTCCTGTTTTATATGTGATGAGACACACACGTTTCAGGACACCCATTAAGGAAGACCGGTCTCCTACCCCAGCACTGTTCCCTTGTCGTACACCATTCTGTGTCGAGTACCCCTCGGAACGGACCGCACGTCTCCTCCGACCGAATATAGATTGGACTTCCGTTACTCTTCAATGACTGTCTAGAAATCCGGTCTCTCACTGTACTAATCCAAATACCAAACCTTGTAGGAGAAAACCTACTCCTCCAGCTTAACCTCCTCTGTCCTTACCTCCGTCTTCCGATTAATCGTCCGATCCACTGACTGACCCACACCCTCCGTTCCCTCTCTCTCCTAAACCTTCTCATAGTTCAAAGGAGACGTTTCACACAAAACCCTTAACCCTCCCTCCAACAGAACTCCACAAAGTTCCAGAGACTGAGTCGAGTTGACTTTCCATTACGTCTCTTAAGGGACCACCAGGTCACCAACTCTAAAGTGGAAGGTACATCCCCCACACCCAAGTTAGGGACCAGTCCCTCGATTCTACGGTGTACGGAACACCGGTTTTGCATTTTGTCTTCGTGATAACAACAACAAGTCAACGATTCAAGACAGACTGAGAAGAGTAGGAGTACTTGACGTCGTCGGTCCGAAGGGACAGGAAGTGATAGAGGGTCTAAAACGAGTTTGAGTACAGGTACTCAGTGACCACGATAGATTGGTAGAGTAGGAGACCGCGGGGGAAGAAAACGGAAGTTAGAAAGGGTTGTAGTCCCGGTCCTCTGAACAGAAGAGGAGGATCCATCCATTTAATGAAGTGGTCGAGAGAGTAGACTTTCTATTTTATGTCTAACTTAGACTAAATGTTTGGGTATGGGCGTCATAGGTCCGTCCATTGTCTTCTCTAGACTCGTCTAGTCCTCTTCTTGTTCACCGGTGATTCAGACCTACCCTCCCCTCAAACCGTCTCTTACCTATGTACGGGAAGTCGGTGTCTGATCGGTACAACCCTTTCCCGAGTCCTAACGGTATAGCAGGAGTCCTCTTCTGTCTCGAACCATAAAAATAATACCACAGAGGATTAAATTTTTATGAGTACATTATTTTTTGTATGAACGACATTTTAGGTAGTTTATATAAATTTCAAAACTTAAATATTACTAAAAAATTTAGAACGAATGGAATCTCCTACGATTCCTTAACCGAGTAATAAAACTCTTTATTATCCGTTTCTTTTTCTTAGCTCTTAAAAAGGATGCAAAAGATAAACCTACATGGGGTTGTATTTCTTTATCAACTACTGTGCAAAAGAAATCTCTTCATAAGGTCGATTATTTACTTCTACCTTAATGTCTTAATCTTACAGTGTTATACCGTTGGGGATTACTTTATCACCTAGGTCCGTTAATAGGAATGACCTACCACTATATAGTGTTGTTGTTTGTTTTGTTCTGTTCGTCTGTACTGACGACAGTGTTAATGTGTTACAACGGATACTTCATAAGATTACTTTTTTTATAGTTCGTAATTAACTAGTTCGGAGATATAGATTGTTGGTTAAATGTCCTTTATATCCCCGTATTCTTGTACAATTTACTGTGGTACCCCTATGTAAGTTGTTTTAAGTCTCACACCTTTCTAAAAATCCTGTTTACTGGGTCAAAACAGTTGTCTATTTAAAGTTTCTTTTTTTCTCTATTTCTCCACTTTGTAGGTCAATTTTCTCTGTACTGTGACATCTCAGAGTAGACCTAGGATTAAACTTGTTGTTGTTACTTATTTGTATTTTGTCGACCCCTTCAAAGTTATAACTAATGTATAACCTACTATATAATGTCCACACGGTTACAATAATAATACCATAAATTACTCTGGAACGGAAAGTTCTGATGTGACTTTATAAATGTCTTCTTTATACTAAAGAGTATAAACGAAGTCTTAATACTTCCCTCTCTCTACCCCGGTCTATGTCCTTCTGACAGAAGTTTACCTGTTCGCGACTTCGACCCATCACCCAAGTACCTCAGAGTAAGATAAAAAGAAAGATTAAAACACACATAAATAATATGTCTTATACGTTAAATAGGTATTATCCTACGACTTCTTATGAATTTCCCAGTTGTGCACAGACAGGAGAGCTAAACCGGGTCGTAGACGGTCTGACACCGGAGATATAGATTACTCGAAGTCAGAGGTGAGTTGGGACGGAAGTGGGGGCTTCGGATTCACCATTCCGGGAAATAGTCGTTTGGACCGACAGGGTTGGAAAGAGACCAGGGAAAGAAAAGTCCAGCAAAGGGTCTCTACGGGTAGAGGGTCGCTGCCACTGTAGCACCGTTTCTCCTCGTACTGTGTTTCGGTGTTTCTGGGCCCGCCCAAGGGACTCTGCCTTTTGTGGGTCCTAATCCCTCGACCCACAGTCCCCGGCAGTGGTGGATCGCGGGAAGCAAATCAAGGGTTGAGGAGACAGGTTAAGGAATTGGAGATCCAGTTTCTATGTGTGTGTGGACAGGTCTAGCGGGTGGAAAAGAAAGGAAGTCGTAAGGTCTCGGGCCTGTTTCCATAGCTGGCTCGTCCTTTTATTTTTCTCCCGTAGAGAAGGCTTTGTCAAGCCTAATCTCTTCTCTCAGCATTAGACCCCTCTACCTCGAAACTTCGCGCCCTCCCCTCGCCCAGGGGACTGGGCGTCCGGGCTCACTCTCTGGCGCAACCTCTGTCCGGCCATATAAAAACACGTCGGAGTCGATCCACGTAGGGGAGCGGTGGGGAAGGGTCCGGCGGAGGAACTTTCTGGGAAGGGGGCCGCGCGGGGTGCCGAGATCGACGAGTAAAGCTTAGGTGCTCCGGCCGTCCCTCTTCCGACAATGAGGCTGTCTCGCGCCCCCCGCGCCTCGCCTGCGCCTGTTACCCGTTAGACGCCTGCGCGATGGCCCCTTGCGGGCAGAGACGGGTCGGGGCCTCCCGGACCCCCAAGGGACCGAGGAGGAGGGCGGTCCGGAACCCCCGGTTCTAACCGCGTCCGCAGCCCCCAAACCGACCCCAGCCTCTAGCCGACATTGACCTGCCCACAGGTGGCACGTCCGGAGAAGGGAGGTGGGAGCGCGCGAGGCAGGCCGGGCCCCGAGACCGCCGGCCGGGAGGGGGCTTGGGGGGAGAAAGGTGGGGGCGAGGGGCCCGCTAGTCCCATTACTCGGCGGGAGCCGGACCGGGGGCGGGGTAACACATGTGACACCCCCACTTCGGCCCAGAGGCGCACGCTACCTCCCACTGGCGCGCGCGCCGACGCTGGGGGCGAAGTGTGGACGAGGGGCGGGGGTCGGGCCCCGGCCGCCCCCACACAGAAGAGGGAGGGGCGCCCTCCCCGGAGTCGACCCCGACGGGAACCATTTCCCCGGCACCTCTCCGGCCGCCGCGGGCTCCTCCCCGATATTTAAACTTTGTCTACGCTGGACTGTCCGGGGGTCGGACCCCTCCCTCCCCCCCAACAGGGGGAGGGTCCAGGGTAGAACAGCAGACGACGACTCAATCTGACGTCTACTCCATTGGGCCCTTAAACCTGCATCCCTCCGGAAGAGGGGGAGGGATGGATTAGGGGGTGGAGCAGTCACAGTGGGGAGAAGGCGAGAAACACGGGTGCACACCCCCCCTCCTTACCTTTCGTCCCTCCACGGGCTTAGTGGTAACGAAAGGGGAAATTTTCTCACTAAAGAAGAATTCTCTGACTGCTTCAGACCGAGACCGGACCGTGCAAAACCGTCGTCGACCTCTTCCGTTACCGTGGGGTGAGGTCATGAGAACGGACCTTTTAGGGTACCCGCCTCCTCGGACCATCCGACGTCAGGTACCCCAGCGATTCTCCGTCGTGCTGACTCGTCGAAGTGTAAGTCAAAAGTGAAAGTACGTAACCTCTTCCTTTACCGTTGGGTGAGGTCACAAGAACGGACCTCTTAGGGTCCCTGCCCCTTCGGACCACCCGACGGCAGATGCCCCACCGTGTCTCAACGTGTACTGACTTCGTTGAATCGTCGTCGTCTCTTTTTATACCGTCTGTCGTGTTGTACGAAACGGACAAGTAAGGTGTGGTAAACTTACGGGCAAAACCGAAGGGACCACCGAGTCGACCATTTCTTAGGGGGACGTTACGCCCACTGGACCCAAGGTGGGGAGGCAACCCTTCTAGCGGACCTCTTCCCTCGGCGATAGGTGAGGTCATAAGACCGGACCTCTTAGGGTACCTGTGCTGACTCGCTGAAAGTGAAAATGAAACATGATTTTCGTTGCATCCCTCCGTGTCCCTCCGTGTCCGTCGGCCCCACGTCCCTCTCATCCTTGGTTCCCGTCCTTTTACGATTCCTTATTACGGACGGGACTCCCGAAGGGTCCACCGAGTCACCATTCCTTAGGAGACCGTAACAGTCCTCTACACCTAAGGTAGGGACTCACCCCTTCTAGGGGACCCCTTCCTTTACCGTTGGCTGAGGTCGTAAGAAAGAACCCTTTAGGGTGCCTGTCTCCCCGGACCGTCCGAAGTCGGGTACCCCAGTGCTTTCTCAGTCTGTCCTGACTTGTCGATTTCTCGTTGTTACGGACGGGACGAGATCCCCGAAATCCACGAAGCTAACACATGCAAATTTATCGTAAAGGGAAACCACTCATGCCAGGAGGGACCTATAGGAGACCCCTAACCGAGGTCATGGGGGTATAGTTTTTAGACTGTGAGTTCAGGGAATATATTTTACAGGATCATAAACGTATAGTGGATACGTGTAGGAGAATACATGAAATTCAGTAGTGATCTGATGTTGATTATGTTGAGGACATACGCACGGACGATTCAGTGAAGTCAGCACAGTCTGAGAAACCTGACATCGGTGAGAGGAGGGGTCCGAGGAGACAGGTACCCTAAGAGGTCCGTTCTTATGACCTCACCCAACGGTACGGGAGGAGGTCCCCTAGAAGGACTGGGTCCCTAGGTTGGATGTAGAGAAGACAGAGGACGTGACCGTCCGTTCAAGAAATGGTTACCATGGTGAACCCTTCGGGTGTTGTTGGGGATGATGTCCCATCTACGATACATTCATATGTCAACGAAAGGACTTCGTTTAGTTCCAAACCAAAGATCTTTAAAGAAAAAGACTTATAAAAACTAGGTCCTAACTACCTTACACGCTGACATCTTGGTCCGTTAGGTCTCCTGGGCGACATCATAAGAGGGGTGCGTTGTCTCCTCCCTCGTTCGACGACTACGACGGACCCCAAAGTACCTCAATCAAAAGTTAGGTCCATAGGGCCGGGGTTCACTCCCTCCACTCCCCCCACGACGGCCCCCGGACGACCACGTGGTGTGACGGGTCCTCCACTCAACGTGGACAGCGCCTAGACCTGCCTTCACCTCTCTCAACTTTGTCACAGCCGACCGTGTCGGGAACGAATAGAATAGTCAGGACTTGTGACGTCGATGACAAGACCTCATCGTGCTAAGCTTCCGACTCGGGCACAGATTTCTACCACCATATCAGTGGTTACACTGGATCCCATTTAAGCCCCCGATCGCAGAGTCGAACCACGGTTCCACTCGACCGTTTTCCGGGACACCACGTCACAGTAGAGGGAAATGTCTACAAGAGACGAAGGAGAGGAGAACGTCCTTGGTAGTGAAGAAGAGAAGGTGGGGTGGTCAGAGGGACCAGGTATGGACGTATCAAAGCATCTGAGTACCAAGAGTTTGAAACCGTACGTAGTCTTAGTGGACCTCTCGAACAATTTTTGTGCGGTTCCCCCTTTTTTTTTGGGGTGAGGGTCTCCCTGAAGGGACCACCAGGTCACCAACTCTCAGATGAACGGTTACGTCCCCTGTATCCAAACTAAAGACCAGACCTTTCTAGGGTGTACGGACTCTTGTTGATTCGGTCACTCGGAGTTGATGACTCGGGGACGGGATCTCGGGGCCCCGACATTGGTGACTCGGACACACGAGATCTTGGGCACGAGTCGTCGTTCTCTTCGGTGACGTTCTTCTTCGGACGTGCGGTGTAGATCTGTCATCGGGGCCGAACGGTGTCGGTCTCTTTCGGGGGTATCTCGTTACTATGTCCCGTCGACTTTTATTATTTATTTGTCAAAATTTTTGTAACGGTCTCTAATACTACATAAATCAGACCCTTCAGTGTCCCGGACCCTTAAACGGAAAGATCTTCAAAGGGTCCACTACCACCACCCCTACGGACCCCGATGTTAGACTCTGGTGACCGGACCTTCCTTCCTTTTCATTCCCGACCACTTTCTCCTTTCTTCACTAGCACACGTCACGACCTTCTGTAATAGCCTTCAAGTTCCAGGGGTCTCAGGACCCCATAGAAATGAAAGACACTCCCTATCTATCTGACTTTAGGGGTTCGTTAGGACCCGTATAAGGTCTTAATTGGATCCCGTACACAAAAAACAGACCTCTAAATCGTGAGGGGGATTACCTGAGTTTGTTGAGACGTGGGAGGTCACTTTTGGTCTTAATGGATAAAAGGGTTGGATTGAACCAGTAGACAAGTAGAGAAACCGTGATTTCCACGTCCCTACACTAGAATGTGTAAAAACAAACGTTTGACTAAACGTACAAAAAAAAGTACCCTTCCGTAAAATAAAACTACTCGTACCAAAATGCACGAGTTACCACGAGTTGAGGTACCTACTACCACATACTTACTTACTTACGAAAGAAGAAATCCTCTTAGGATTGTGGATGGTCAGGGGAGGAACAATGGAAACGAAGAAGAGGGTCGACAAGATTTTATTATACTTTCACTAAATTCTAGGTCTATAAACGACTTTTTGAGACAAGTTATACAGTCGTAGTAATAGTTTAATCCTCTTAAACCGACCACCGATTCGTTCGTTCGGGTTCAATCTCCGACTCTTACCCAAGACATTTTATACACAACTCAGTGGAGTCGACACAGACTGAGACACTGGGGTACTTGATTTGTCAGGTGTTTTAAAAGGTCCGGTCTTATGACCTCACCCATCGGAAAGGGGAAAAGGTCCTCTAGAAGGGTTGGGTCCCTAACTTGGGTCCAGAAGACTTGACGTCTGCCTAAGAAGTAGTCGACTCGGTGTTCCCTTCGGGAACATTTTATATACTAACATATACTAAAAATTATATATACTAAAAAATTTTTTCGTCATATCGTTCTTTAATCTACTCTTTTCGTCCACTCTAAAACAAAGAACGGTGGTCCACCGTCTGGAACGGGTTAGTTACTCTTAATTGGGACCTGAACCTCGGGCCGGATATATGAGATGTAAAAAGGTGAGTCTTGGTCCTGTTTCCCGACAAAGAGATGAATTTACTGAACCCTTGACTTCGTCCTTCTCGTCAATGACCTTTTATGGAGACATTGTCGACGGCTCCATGAACTCACTAGGGAACTCAAAGGAGTTCCCGAGAGACTCTGCAGAATCAAAAAGGAAGACCCTTTCTCCAGGTGGGACGAGATCTACATTCTTTTACCCAATGAATTGATTCTTTTTACCTTTCTTACATTGAAGTCTGGTCTCCAAAGATGTATCCTCCGTCGAGACTTGGTGAAGTTCCGGGTCCCGAACCGAAGAAGGAGGGTCCTGGGAGACCGTCAGTTGGAGATAAAGGATGGTGGGTTCTCAAGAAAAAGAGAACGACCATCACTTAGAAGGAGTTTAATAATTTTACTGGTGAAATAAAATTGAGATTTCAGGTGAGACCTTAGAATGATTTAAGGTCAAAAGGCAGATTACCTGTGTCCTACCAGAGAGAGTCCACTAGTACCGGGAGGGAGTCTACTATGAGTTGTACAATGTTTTGGATTTAGTGTGTCATTGAAATCGTTTAATGTACGAGTATCGTTCTTATATGTAACAACAACAACAAGTCAGTGATTCAACACAGACTGAGAAACTCTAGAGTTCCTGATATCGGGTGGTCCGAGGAGACAGGTACCCTAAAGGGTCCGTTCTTATGACCGCACCCAACGGAATAGAGGAGATTCCCTAGCAGGACTGGGTTCCTAGCTTGGGGTGTAGAGGATGTAACTGTCCACCTAAGAAATGGTGAGTCGGTGGTCCCTTCGGGTTCTTATAAGTATACACACAATTTTATCTATGTGTCACAGAATGTCCTCTCGAGTTACTTACAAAACCCTCTTCTCGTCCACTTCTAAGACAAAGTACGTGACAAAATTAGAGTCAACATACACGTTGTCTATGACTCTTATATTATCATGGGTGGAGTCCCGACCTCAGTCTCGTCTAGACATGGATGTGTCCTCTGTCCTTCAACACTCTAACCCTAATTGTGTATATATGATAACTATGATACATATTTTACCTATTGACTACTCTTGGATGACAGATCGTGTCCCTTGAGATGAATAACGAGACACCACTCGACTTACCCTTCCTTTAAGTTTTCCCTTCCCTACGTACATGTACATACTAACTAACTAGAACGACATGTCATCTTTACTTGTGTTGTAGCATGAGGTTATTTTTAATTAAATATTTTCTTTCTTTTGTCCTTCAACGATATGGTAACGGTACAAAAGTTTGCGTCCACCCTGTAGTGGGAGTCGAGTAGTCGAACTCGTGACAACAAGTTAGCGGTTCAGTACAGACTGAGAGACACTGGAGTACTTAACGTCGTGGGGTCCGAAGGGACAGGAAGTGATAGAGGGACTCGAACGAGTTCGAGTACAGGTAACCCAGTCACTACGGTGGACTGGTAGAGTAGGAGAGCAGGGGAAGAGGTAAACGGGAGTCAGAAAGGGTCGTAGTCCCAGAAAAGATTACTCAGTTGAGAGGAGTAGAACACCGGTTTCATAACCTCGAAGTCGAAGTCGTAGTCAGAAAGGTTACTTATAAGTCTCAACTAAAGGAAATCCTAACTGACCAAACTAGAGGAACTTCAGGTTCCGGACCCCTACACATTTAGGGTCGATTATTACTGGTGAAATTGATTTGAGTATCGGGTCTTTCGAAGTCACCCGTCAAGGGACTGAGACGTCGTCGATGGGACCAGTAAAATTTACAAATATCTTTAGAACGTGATTTCTGTCTCTGACACTCCCTTCTTTAATCTATTAACTTTATCACGTGTAAACCCCCAAAAAGAGACACCTAACAATTGTCTCAGTCAGTTTGGGTACAAATACCTTATGGGTGTCCCGTGTATCGTCCTATGAAGTGGAGAGTAACTTTTAGGTAATCTTGTTAATTATCTGGTACGAATCTTTGAAAAAAAGGTGTCTCTTTAAACGAAATCAACGCCCCCATCGTCCTTGATTAAACTCTACATTTTGATTGTTGGGGGGAAACGTGATCCTTCCGAAATACATTTGACAGTGTATATACACTTAAATAAACATGGACACAGACACAAATACCTGAATTTTTGATGTGTGCATTATCCTATAACTATATTCCCCTTTTATTACAATTTTCAATCACTCAGTAGAAGATGATTACGAGGTTTCAATTTATAAATGGACCCTCCAATACGGGACCAATATCCGGTAATTACTGGTAGTTATTTATTTTAACACAAGTGTAGATGTGAATACCTTACAGCATAACAGAACTGAGAGTGTGTTTTTACTCCGAGTTTCTTTTGCGTGAAACCCCGAAGGGACCACCAGACAGATCACCAACTCTTAGGTGGAGGGTTAAGTCTCCCGTGTCCAAGCTAGGGACCAGACCCTTCTAGGGTGCACGGAGTCTCGTTGATTCGGGCCCTTGGTGTTGATGACTCGGGTGCACAACGCTGATGATTTCGGGTGTACGGGATTTCGGTACCAGGGGTTGTCATCTTCGGTGGTGTTTCTCTTCGGACACGTGGCATTTGATCTCTCATCGGGGACGAACGATGTTGATCTCTTTCAGGCGCGTTGTTCCTTTTGGGTCGTGTCGGTTTTTATTTATTTATTTATAAGAAAGTTTTTAGGTGAAAATGACTCTATGACAATTAGTTACACTTACCGATCTGAGTAAGTTTGGTTGTAAAATGGACGGGGGGCTTGTTCGGCGTCACCCGCGTTGACTCCCTGAGACCTCTCCCAGGAGAAACCGTACAGGGTTTCCGTGATAGACGACCCGGGGTCATCGACAATGGGTTCGACCACCCCCAAGAAGACAGGAATGAGAAGAGACACGGTTCCTAGTCCGGTTACTTTTGACACTCGTGTCCAGTCCACTTCACTTGACTTCATCGAGTCGCCACAGGCTGAGGAACGCTGGGGCACCTGACATCGGATGGTCCGAGGAGGAATCGTCTAAAAGGCCGTCCGATACTTCCCCTAGGGAACCGTGTAAAAAGGGTGACGAAAAAGGAGGACAGGAAATCGAGAGAAGACCCTGAGCTCGGGTCGGTTTTGGGTCCTCCGGACCGAAGTTCTGGATTACTTCGAGTCCGAGACTGCAGAGTAACGTTTTTAAGTGACTCTCTGTTTCACTATTCATTCTCCACCTAAACAATCCTAAGTGTCTCTTCGTGTGAGAAGACCTACACCCGGTATCGACTCCCGTTCCCGAACCCGGTTCCTTACACCGGACCGATCCAAAACGAGTCAAGTCAAGTCAAGTCAAGTCAGTGAGTCAGTACAGGCTGAGAAACGCTGGGGTACTTAGCGTCGTGCGGTCCGGAGGGACAGGTAGTGGTAGAGGGCCTCAAGTGAGTCTGAGTGCAGGTAGATCAGGCACTACGGTAGGTCGGCAGAGTAGGACCCAGTGGGGGAAGAGGAGGACGGGGGTTAGGGAGGGTCGTAGTCTCAGAAAAGGTTACTCAGTTGAGAAGGGTACTCCACAGGTTTCATGACCTCGAAGTCGAAATCGTAGTAAGGAAGGTTTCTTTAGGGTCCTAACTAGAGGAAGTCTTACTTGACAAACCTAGAGGAACGTCAGGTTCCCTGGCAGTTCTCAGAAGAGGTTGTGGTGTCAAGTTTGCGTAGTTAAGAAGCCGTGAGTCGGAAGAAGTGTCAGGTTGAGAGTATAGGTATGTACTGGTGTCCTTTTTGGTATCGGAACTGATCCGCTTGGAATCAGTCGTTTTATTACAGAGACGAAAACTTATATGACAGATCCAACCAGTATTGAACAGATGGTTCCTCATTCGCAGAAAATTAAAGTACCGACGTCAGTGGTAGACGTCACTAAAACCTCGGGGGGGGTATTTTCAGACTGTGACAAAGGTGACAAAGGGGTAAATAAAGGGTACTTCAATACCCTGGTCTACGGTACTAGAAGCAAAAGACTTACAACTCGAAATTCGGTTGAAAAAGTGAGCCCCACTTAAGTATACGACTACTCCCCTTCTAGTAGGGTCGGTAACCCCTTGGTCAGTGAGGAAACAGAAAACTGTAACGGAATCTCGACAGGACGATGAAGACCCACACAGAAAACCAAATGTTTAACCTCTAATTCCAAGTGAACTTAAACTGAACTAAAATTAGCCAAATGCAATACGGGGACCGAGACGGGCGAAGGGAGGCCAAAGCACAAGAAAAGGACTCGGGGTAGGCCGGGTGTCACAACGGAGATGTCAGAAGACCTCCTTGTTGGTCTTTTGTCCACCGGGAACCCTCCCTTTATGGCATATTATAGGTTGGGGAGATCTATAAGTCGGGACGTAGAAGGTACTAAGGATGCTGTACACGTCATGGTCGTAGAGGGTCACTTGGGTGATCCCGACCGCGGTCCGTGTGTTACGGACGATCTTCAGGTAGACAACCGGAGGGAAGTTTCCGTTAACCCGAAGGTCCCTATTACAAACGGTGAAACCCTCAATCGGGACGTCCGGCAAACCCGGGTTTGGGAATGGTGTGAAGAGGATTTCAATCTTTGTATGGGGACCTAGTTTAGAGGTGAGGTGAAAATACCTTGTAAATCAGACAACGGAGATTTGTTTAAACAAGAATTCGGTTAATGATTGAGGATGTTAGTCCTGGGACGGGGGAACATCCGTTACAACGAAGTGGGTCGGATAATAATTTTATGGAATTACAGGGATTGTCCCGGCCTATTGGGTGGGGAAACAGTGATGAAGACAATAATGGATTTCACCCAGATACTGTTACTTCCCGGAGGGACCACCACGTCTCCAATTTTGCAGACGGACGTTACACCCTCTGGACCCAAGCTAGGGACCCAACCCTTCTAGGGGACCTCTTCCTTTAGCGTTGGGTGAGGTCATAAGAACGGACCTCTTAGGGTACCTGCCTCCTCGAACCACCCGATCTCAGGTGTCCAGTGTTTCTCAGGCGTTTCTCAGTCTGTTCTGACTCGTTGAAGTGAAAGTGAAAAGTACTGTTACTTTACGAATGGTCCTCTCTGTGGGATTGGACGAGAATTTCTCCTGATCCCCTCCTTTAGTCACTAAACGTTAGGGAATCTCATTCTCCTGTTCCGAATACTGACAAAGTGACAAAGGGTCCGAATCCCGTGTCCAAACCTAACGAAATGTAGTACTATAGATAAGGGGAGACGCCATTTGTTTGACCGCTATTCAATTTTAATGTTGGGGAATTAGGATGGGTCGTGACCAGTGCGACTTCTGGAACCCCTACGGGTTGAGGTGAGGCCTCCAGGGTCCTCAGTTGGACGGAACTGGACAGATTCCTAGACCAGGAGCTTTCCAACAGTGTGGAATTGGACGAACCCCTAGGCGGTCAGGTCCCCAGGGTCCTCCAGCAGTGCGGAGTTGGACGGGTCCCTGGGTTAAGAGCCCTCCGGCAGTGCGAAGTTGGACGGTCCCCTAAGCTAGAGATCCTCCGACAGTGCGAAGTCGGACGGACCCCTCGACGTGGGACTGGGCCCCTACGGACCGAGAGTCCAACGTTGTCATGACCCATCCTAGTAGAAGTCTTTCTGAGCGGGGATTCCTTCAGGTGGGTACTTTAAACTTCCTCCGGTTCCGGGTCTTCTCCCTCTCTTCCTTTCTCTGTTCCGTACGGGTCTACGACCGGCGGGAGGTCCCTTCGGGAAACCGTTTGGGGCTCAGGAACTTCCTGTTCCGTGCTCTATTTACGGATTAGATATCTCTCCGCCTCGTAACCCTGTTTCTCACAGGTTTGGTTCAGAGGATTTTACCGAACGATGTTTACAGTAGTTGACCCTGTAACCCGCCGTGAGACGGGAGCCCTGGGTCCTCGGAGTCCCAGTTCGCGGTTCGGAAGGGAGTCCCCAAGTTGTCCTGACTTCGTCGGACGAGGTCGGTCGGGTGGACAGTGTCTATTGGTAGTGCCCCGACCTCGGTTCCCACGTTTACCTACACCGTCCATCCAGACTCTTAAAGAACCAACTGTGTTCCCGATGGATGAGACAGAACTAGAGGATGAGACCTCGGAAGAGGAGGGTTTGGACATGGTAAAAACCCACGATGTCCTTTTCGTTGATGATTTTCTAAGTGGCTCCTGAAGAAACAACGACCCTACCTGTTATAAAAGGGTTGTCAAAGACCACCAGGGACTCACAGGATGAGGAAATAACTCTCCTCTATATGAGTGATTTGACCCCTGGTGGGAACACTACCCTTCAAAGAGACGGGGATCTCGAGGTGTCGAGGACCAATGATGACTTCTTGGGTAATGTGGAAGTTATCTTGGGGGTCCACACCCTGGTCCCTTAAGGTTTAACTCGGGTGGTTCGACTTGGCCATAGTAACAGGAGACTCTAGGGTGAGCCGAAGGATTGGCCTTTGTTATAGGAGAGTTTTATCTTCGAGCCCTCCCTGAGGTCGGAAATTATTTATTTAAGGAACGAACACCCGATAACCAGGGGTGGTCAAGCGGTACATTGTGGGGTTAGGAGAGTCATTTCTCTTTCCTGCCTCGGACCACTTACCAAGTTCTAGAGGCCTAGTATTTACTTCGACATCAGGGGGAGGTAGGGTGTCACGGGTTAGGGACACATTAGAACCCTCTTTAGGGTGGGTCCCGGTTCACCAAATGTCAGAACCTAGAGTTTCCACGTAAAAAAACGTATGGTGACCGATTTCTTAGGGTCATAGAAAAACGGAAACTCACCCTCCGGGGTCCTCTTTTTGCGGTTGTCTACTGAACCTGTCATAATGGAGTCCCCAAGTCTCTATCGGGGGTGGACAAACCTGTCCGGGAATCGGTCCTAGAGGATCTAGACCTGGACCCTGGATTATCCTTTTATAATGTTATGCATCTACTGGATGATTAAACGAGAGGTCTACTCTTTTCACGGGTTGTTGTACGTTAAGTCCAACATTTGAAGAACCGTCTTTCCCTTATATTTCAGAGGACACGATTCCGTGTCTCCCAGTTCTGTTTTCAGTGAATGGACCCTAAAGTTTAATGTGTGCCCAGGTCCTCCGACAGGAGACTAGCCCATGTTCCTTAGGAGGTCAGCGGGAGGGGGTACTGAACTTTTGTTAACGCTCGAAAGGACCCCGATTGACCCATAACATCTTAAACCTATGGGTTGATACCAGATTAACGGGTCGGGAATATACTTTCGAATTTCCCTGCCCTACTAAGTTAGGGTGACTACACTCCTTGAGGAGTTTTCTTCCGTCTCCGATGCGATTTTGTTCGGAATTGAGTCCGTGGACGGAACTCCAACGGTCTGGGTCTTTTTCGTAAGATTCAAATACAGGTACTTTCTCTCCCTGATCGGAACCCTCACAATTGAGTTTCCAACCCTAGACTTGGGGTCGGATATTCGAATGAATAGGTTCTCCGAACTAGGTTGGCGGGCTCCGACCGGGCGGACGGAACCTTTAGAACGTCGATAACGTTAGTACTATCTTCTACGAAATTTTGAGAGGAAACCCTCTTCCTTTACCGTTGGGTGAGGTCATAAGAACGGACCTCTTAGGGTACCTGCCTCCTCGAACCACCCGATGTCAGGTGCCCCGGCGTTTCTCAGCCTGTGCTGACTCGTTGAAGTGAAGTGAGTGATATCATTGAAATCGTATTTGTTCTTTTATTTAACTAATTTTTTTTTTTTGTTTTGAGAGGAAACCCCCGTTTGATTGATAAAAATGGTCGGTGGTTCACTTTGTTGAGGATTTACCCTCTCCGGTAAATACCTACAGACTAGTTTCTTAGGAGTCTATAGTTCATCATGACTACCTTTTAGGTCCGGAGTAATATAGAGGACCACTCCAAGATTTGGTCGGTGGGAGGACGGATGGGGGCTCCCGAGAGAGGGGAAAGTGAGAACGGATCTTTGGAACCTGGTGACCTGTTTTGGGACTCTCGCCAACAGCCTTCTAGGAGACTGGTTAGGACTCTTTTAGACCATGAGACTGCCTTCGTCGAAACAGAACCTACCTTTTCCTTCTCGGCCCATACGTCATCAAAGGTTAAAACTCTGGTATCTCCGGTTCGGAGACGGTGGTCCAGCTGTTCGATGCTGTACGTCACGGTAAAGTTGTTTCTATATTTTGATGTCGGCTGGCTCCTTTTATAGTCAGTGGGAATCCTGATATTCCTGATATTCCTGAGACTCCGGACTCTGATTGTTCTGCCCCTCCGGGTTATGGGGAGCGGTAGGGTCAAGTCGTCCTTCATCGGTCTTTCTGGAGCCGCGGGGATAAGGGTTTCTTAACCCGGAGGGTAGAGAACTGCCCCCTTACAATCCATCAATCTTATCCTTTGTCCTCAGGTTTTACCGTCACCGATTTTCTGTTCCTTCCCTTTTCGGGCGCTTTTACCTTGTTTCCTTCCAGTTCCCTTCCAGCCTCCTGACTCACTCCTGGAGTCCATCTTTTTTTGTCGTGAGGACCGACTCGGGTTAAATGTGTCCGTCCGGGCCCCCTCCTTTTTAGAATATTTTTCTCCTCGGTTTCCCGGTCCAGAGAGAGAGAGGGCGCGCGACCGCACGAGGGGGTGAGAGAAGAGAAACGTAAAAACTCAGCTGTCCGGGAGTGCGGAGCTCCTACCTGAGAGGACGATAAAAGATTTATTTTATCCCGATATTGTACCAGACAAGCTCTAGACTCTCGATCTTGTACCAGACAGGTTCTGGGTCCTCGACACTGAGCGGCTCCCGAAATTACAGGCAGTAAGGTTTATAAACAACACTGGTCTGGCTTGGCTCCTTATATGTGAGTGGACTGTTAAATAGAAACTTTAATTAAATTTTGGTATTCCTCTAAAGTATTCAAACAACGAAAAAGGGTGACGATTGAAATGTGTCAACCAAGACGGAAAAAAGTTAATAATCAAGTTGTTCCTTAAAAGTAGTGTATGAATCCCGTGACTTTGTCTTGAACAACGTCCCTCCTTCGGTTAAGACTGAGGTGAACCTTGACAAAGGAACTGAACGAAAAGTAACGAAAACAATAATATTAGTATGTCTTACCAAACGGAGTCTTTTAGGACGGGGAGACGGACTGACAATTTGATTTCACGGAAACAAGTCTTGGAACAGGTTAGACACCCACCGTCCTTCCTTCTTTAATTGTGTAGGGGACAGACTCCGAACGGTGAGATCCTCTACAGACGATCTAATTACCAGAAAAACGAAACGAAGGAGTGGAGGGGGGTAGAGATTAGATATTTTCTTGAACCGTAGGTCTGGGGTATTCTACCAGTAAAACTCCACGATGGGACGGTAGAAGAACCAAAGGGGATAATTTCAGAGAAGGAACGGAGTTGTGGACAGAGAACCTAAGTAACTGGACAGCGCGTCGCTCGTCTCGTTCGAACCTGAGTCATTGTTGGAATGGGGGTATAGGACGTCTCGGGCTCAATAGATCATCTCGCGAAGCCAAACTCCCTCTACACCCCAGTACAACTACGACGAACCAGTATCATCCCGGGGAGGTAACGATGAGGACAGGGTACAAGATCAGGGTTTAGAAGAGACGTTTGTCGTAGGCTGGGTTCTAAGAGATGTCTTAGGGGATCCAAGAAATCCCGTCTTCCTCTTTCTTTCGTCTGAACCCGTCTCCCGGAATCTTAAATAAACTTTTTGCATAGGTGTACAATCACATTCCTATAGACGACAGATATAACTTTTGTAGCAGTGCTATATTGGGAAAGGTAATTCTCAACTCAGAGAAAAAATTGTAAAAATAAACAAATAAAAACCGACGCGACCCAGAAGCAACGACACACCCGAAAAGAGATCGACACCACTCACCCCCGATGACAGATCAACACCACGAACCTCAAGAGTAGCACCACCTAAGACAATAAAGTCTCGTGTCCGAGAACCCGTACGCCCGAAGTTGTCGACACCGTACACCCGAGTCATGAACCCCGAGGGTCCGAGATCTCGTGTCCGGGCCATCAACATCGTGTGACTTAATCAACAAGGAGTCGTACACCCTAGGAGATCCTGGTCCCTAGTTTGGGTAGTGAGGACGTGACCGTCCACTCTACTCAGAATTTTCACTTTTTTTATGTGAAAGGTAGTTCACCATCTTGACACCACTGCCTGTATGCCTTTTCTTATATCCAACTCTCGTATTCGACTCCAGCCTGTCAGGGTCTTAGTTTCGACTCTAAGTAGTGAATGCTCACTAGACCAAAACCTTGTCATTGTTGAAGAGACTGAATTCCGATTTGAAGAGTGAACATTGTATTCCGAAGTTAATCTATTTATACATTTTACGCATCATATCACAGGTGGTCTTCCGTAGTCACTCACCTTCAAGAACCGTAGGACGTTTCTAGATACTCTCGACTTCGGATGAAGTGGAGACTGTGAAGTTCACCGAAGACCAACTAGAAGTGGAGATTAGTTCTTTGATAACCCAACCGGTTCTTCAAACCGGTATTCTATAATGCCTTTTGGGTTTGCTTGAAAAACCGGTTGGGTGACACGTACGTCGCATAGTCTTTCGAGTGACTAGACGGTCACTCAGTCGTATGGGGTAGTATCTTGAAAGATAGACCCCTCTTTGAGACACACCCTATCCACAGTATTCACTCGTTCTAGGAAAGGAACAAAACCATCCCTTTAATAACCATCCAATCTAACTAGAGGGTCCCTATCTACGACTCTATTCGTAATCTCACGTTCGTCAAATAGACCCCTTCAGTGGTCGTCCCTTTACCTCCACACACTTTCTTTCCTTCTTCCGTTATTTCCCACTCACACCTGTTGACCCCAAATTAGGGTCGTCCCTCGGGACCCTCTGTCACATCCCGTGTGAAACCTCGACGAGGTGGTCGTTCTCGTTCCTTCAAACAAATAAATGACTGAAGAGTAGTAGTCAATTCTAGACGAAAGTCCTCGTAATTGACAACGTCGTCTCGGTACGTCGTCTTGGGACCTCCAGATGTGATGTCAAAAGGGTCCCCTCGAACGTTTTCTGAGATGTACCGCAAGTTGATGTTGATTGTGGTGATCGTGGTCCCTTAGATGACCAGTGTCCCGGTCCGTCGTTCCGGTGAATTTGACGAGAGTCTTGGACGGCTTCCAGACGAGAGCGAGACCGGGGGGACTATTACACACCAGAAGTTTCAGTGGATTATGGACCTAACCTCGTCATAAAGGTTTACACCATGCACAACAGAAGTTCTAGCCTTCTTCGGATGGTAATGACGTGGCGGTGCACCATATTCCTCGTCCTACGTCCTTGAACAGGAATTTGAACCTCACCTGGAGAATCCCTACGGGTTCTGTTGACTTGGAATCTTTGAAATGACTGTTCCGTCCGGACGGTTAGTAAAATCCCGAATAAAGGAGGGACGACCATAAGTTCACTAGGTTAATTGTGCGACGATAGTTTTATCCCCTTGAACCCTGAAGGGACGACCGGGTCACCAATTCTTGGGTGGACGGTTACGTTCCCTGTGTCCAAGTTAGGGAGCAGACCCTTGATCCTAGGGTGTACGGTACCCCGTTGATTCGGACGTTCGGATTTGACGACTTCGGACACCTGGGATCTCGCGCACGAGACGTTGTTCTCTTCGGTGACATTAGTCTTCGGGTTAGCGGTGTCAGGGACGAGTGGTGTAGATCTGTTTCGGGAGTACGTCGTCGTTTCTACGTCACGCCAGTTTTTATTTGTTAATTTTTTTTGTATATCCCCTTAAACCACTACAAAGCACAGTATACATGGTTGTGTTAGTTCCAGAAACCTCATTATTAAACCTCCACGATACCCTTTTGTAGGAATCCTAAGAGTCTTCGGGAGCTACTCTCCCGTAAATAGGATTTAGTAAGTCATCAGAAGTGTCTCCAGGAAGGTCGGTATGGGAACTAAACTATAAACCGGAACCTAATGAAGTTACGACTCTTTATAAATGGTCGACGCTCTGGACCCTTATTTTCAGTCAAGATAGTCGGTTTGGTCGGTCAGGACCACGAAGACAGAGGAGGTCTAAGACGAATGTTTAACGTGCTACGGAAGAGAGCGAGTAGGGAGAGAATGACGTGCAATAGTCTGAGGCAATCTTCTCTGGTTTACCGTGAAAGTTGTAAGACAGACCTTTAGAGGAATAGTAGACAAAATTTCAAATGATCCATGTAAAAGATAGAAGGTTCAACGGTGTACGTTGTAAAGAGGTTAATAAGGCAGTGTGAATTGTGCACAACAGGAAGAGGTCGGAGATTATTGAAAAGAGTGACGAGAGAGTCGGAGGTTGTTGACAAACAAGTGGTAGGGAGGTCCGAAACGATTGTCGGAGAAACCATAAAAAGGTCGAAGATTGGTGGTTGACCAGGTTCCCGTCTTAAGGTTCTCGTGATCTCACCTACTATGTTCGGAGAACTCCAATCCGAGACCTTGTGAAGACGATGTAAAATAACGTTCGTTCGGTACCCCGGTAAGGTCTAAGTTCCTCACCCCCTTTGTCTGAGTAGATCATTACCTTTCTCAATATTTTATAACACTGTTACAAAAAGCCATATGTCGTCTGTAGTAATGTGATTGTACACCTATGTCGAAACCCTATGTAAGGGTTCTCACTTGAACGACTCAGTTTCCGTTCATACGTAAACACTTTATAACGGATCGATGGGAAGTATCTGCAATATGGTTAAAACTTAAAGTGGTCGTTTGATCTTCCTACGGTCTATTCCAAAGGAGTCTAAAGTGTTCTGTTACCTAATAGGTTGAAAAAAAGGGGACGGCAATATTGTCCATTTTTATTGTAGAAACCTGAAGGGGCCTCCATCATGTCACCTATCACGGACGGCTACGTCCCCTGTGGTCAAGTTAGGGACCGGGTTCTTCTAAGGTGTACGGCGGCTCATTGATCCGGGTACCCGCAGTTGATGATTTCAGACCTTGGACACGAGACGTTGTTCTCTTCAGTGACATTACTCTTTGGACACTTGGTGTTGTCTCTCATCAAGGGAGAACGACGTTGATCTCTCTCGGGGGTGCGTCGTTACTTTCTGGGTCACGGTGGTTTTTATTTTTAATTTTTATTTATTAAAATTTACTGGAGAACATCAAAATTAAAGATAAACGTATAATTATAACATATTTAAACGAATTCTCGGTTAACGTAAAGGAGGAACTTTGACCGATGCAAACCTAAAAGGTAAACCAAACATCCGAACCGAATAGTAACAAGTTACGTGAGTTCTTAAGTGTATACAATCATCATTTTATGTTACCTTGTCCGAGAGAACTCAGAGATTTGACAAAAGAATGTACGGACCAAAACCAGAAAGATTCCCATTGTGTAAGAGAGGAGGGACCCTTTTCGATTATCATACTCTGGCACTACTCGAGAGCCTCTTCCGTTACCGTCGGGTGAGGTCACGAGAACGGACCTTTTAGGGTACCTGCCTCCTCGGACCATCCGACGTCAGGTACCTCATCGTTTCTCAGTCTGTGCTGACTCGTTGAAGTGAAAGTGAAAAGTGAAAGTACGTAACCTATTCCTTTACCGTTGGGTGAGGTCACAAGAACGGACCTCTTAGGGTCCCTGCCCTCTCGGACCATCCGACGGTAGATACCCCAGCGTGTCTCAGCCTGTGTTGACTTCGCTGAATCGTCGTCGTACTACTCGAGATTCCCTTATACACCAAGAGATTGACCTCTTCTGGACCCAAAGATCTATAAGAAGGGGTTTAAAGTGACAAGGGTTTTCTCTTTCAGTGTATCCACCTTCTCTTAGGATTCAAACCTCCCTGGATTAACGGAAGTTACAGGATGACCTCCGAATCCCTCTTCACTAGTACTTCTATACACACAAATACACAATATTAACTGAAGAACTTGTGACACAATATTACATGAAGTACACACAATACACAATATTACATGAAGTACTTGTGACGATATTTCTCAAGACGTGACCCGAAGGGTCCACCGGGATCACCATTTCTTGGGTGGACGGTCACGTCCTCTGTCTTCTTTACACACAAGACAGGAACCTAGTCCTTCTAAGGAACCTCCTCCCGTCCCTTGAGGTCATAAGAACGGGCCTCTTAGGGTACCCGTCTCCTCGCACCACCCGATGTCAGGTATCCCAACGTTTCTCAGTCTGTGTAGACTTCGTTTCGTACGTCTGATCACCTACTTTTATCTTTACGGAATTTCTCAAGATGTAACTTCATCTTGTACACACAAACTCAGATCACTGGAACCTGTTCGCAGGGGGGAAGTGAAGGCAAAGAAACGAACATTTTCCTCCTACTACAATGGACAGATCTTTGAGTTTTAACGTTAAACGTTTGCATTTAAAATGTTTATATACCACAATTCTACAAGTGGATTTCCATGATCCCTGGTGAGTCCTAGATTACGCCCGATATCTTTGAGTCATCAAGATTTGATAGTGACAGACTCCCTGTGGTGATAAAGAGTGTTGGATTCTATGATCTACAACAACGGACTGGAGAAGATTACGGTGGTACTGTCGGTTGGTTCCAATTCTCGCGTCTGGGGACAGACTCTAAACTCCGTGGTTGACGTTCAAGTCTCTAGGGATCCCGGTGGGAGTGAAGTCTGGTCGACCGATGTTTAATCCTTCGCGGATACTGGTGGAAGTCCAAGGTAGGAAACAATTTTACTGAGTCTCTTGAGTCCTGAGTACCAATATCAAAACGATATTATTTTCCTATGTTTAATCTTGGTCGGTTCCCTTCTCTATGTATACCGGTTTACATCTTACCTCGCCCAAGGTTTACACTTCAACACACAGGAGTTCTTACACAAAGGGAGGACCGTAGTCACATACCATTATACGTCTAATAACGGTTGGGTTCTTCGAGTAGGCGTACGAAGTATATAAGTTCTTTGTCGTTCTTCCGGTTACACTGACAGATCCCTTACCGTTATACTCTACTCCAGTCTCTCCGTTGACCAACCCTCGTCTTGAATTCGTCGAGAAGTTAGATCCGTTCTTTATTACCACTGAACCTTGATTATGATGACTTTATAATTATAAGTAACTACAGACATCCAATGTAATCGTGACTGAAAAACACAACATCTCAACATACCCAAAACTGTTTACATATTGTGGTACATAGGAACACACATACAGTCATAGTGTCTCTTATCCAAGTCTCGGGATTTTTAGACGGTACGAGGTGGGTAAGTAGGGAGGGAGGGAAGGACGGGGTGGACCGATGGTGACTAGGAAAAAAATGACAGAGGTATCAAAACTGAAAAGGTTTTGTAGTATATCAACCTCAGTGTGACATACGTCGAAAAATCTAACCGAAAGGAGTGAATCGTCATACGTAAGGAGACACGGACAAGTACCGAACTATTGAGTAAAGGAAATAAACAATTTATTATAAGGTAGCACACCTACATGGTCAAACAAAAAGGTAATTGGATAACTTCCTGTAAGACCAACGAAGGACAAAAACCGTTAACATTCATTTCGACAATGTTTGTAAGTATAGACTCGCTGATTCGTGCGTGCGTGCGTCCAAAGACACACCTGCATTCGTGGTAACAACCTGGTCCGTCGTTTTTATACAAATCGAAACATTCACCGACTTAGTTAAACGTAAGGGTGTTTTTTACTTAGTTTCACGGACAACAAGGTATTGGAACAGTTGTAAACCGTGACAGTCACAAAATCTAAAGTTGATAAATTCGTCCACAGACCTCCATACAACAGTAACAAAGTTAAACGTCAAGGAGTTTTATATACTGTAATTCCTATAAAATTACACGTAACGGTAAGTATATAGAAGACATCACTCCACAGGTAAGTCTAGTAAACGGGTAAAAAATTAACCCAATAAAAGAACAATTCAAAATTCACTAGTAACATATAAAATCTACTTAGGAAATAATTTATAATCTAAATATTTATAAAGGAGAGTCGGAAACCGAACAGTAAAGTAAAAGATTTCGGATAATGAGAACTAATTGTTCTACATGACACTTGTAGAGAGATTCAATTGAATGAATGATGTCATGAAAAGAACAGCCCTATCATAAAGTACCTTACTAATATCGTCACAAGTACATCGGCCATAGAATGACGACCCGAATATGTAGGTAAGATTGACAACCATAACGTGTGGTTCATCACCGTCTGGTAGAACATTGATTTAGAAACACATGTTAGAATAAAAGAGTGATATGTATAGAGCTTCACCTTATCGATCGACCTAATTCCTCAAGAATAAAAAAAGTTCGAAAACATTAAGTAAATAAATAACCGACGAGGTACGTCATGCACCCTAGAACCAAGGGACTAGTCCCTGCCTTGAGTCCGGGGGGAACGTAACCTTCGTCCTCAAAATTGGCGACTTAGTGGTCCTTTCATGTATAAATAATGTTAACGGGTTGTCTTTTAAAGAGGGTCACATGTACGAATAGTCGTCATGTCTCTTTCGTAGATAAAGGGGTCCGAGAATTCCTCCATAGTGTTTTACGAAGTCTTAAACTTTATCGAAAGAAAAAGGAAGACCTATGTTTTTATTGAGTATGAATACGATGGTAAATTTTGATAAACGTTTAATTTTTCAATTTTGATCATAAAATACGGAAATTAAACATAAAGAAACTATTAATTTGTAAAACAGTTCGTTTTGTAGAAATCAGGGTGAATTTACTGTAATTATATTACCCATACATTATTTACACGGTACTATTATAAATGTTTCGTAGTAAACTAATGAACCATAAGTTGTACCATGAAACGACCAATAATGATTTGTACATATCTTCTTACTTAGGGATTAGTGACACCACGACCCTTTTAATCTGTTAATATACATTTTCTTACTTTAATCTTGTATTGGATTGTGGTATGTGTTTTTATTTTATTTTTACCTAATTTATGGACTTACATTCCGGTTTGTGAGATTTTGAGAATCTCCTTTTATGTCCATCTTGTAAGAAACTGTATTTAGTGTCCTTCTAGGAAAAAACTGGATGGAGGATCTCATTACTTTTACTTGTGTTTTTTATTCGTTTACCCTGGAGTCAAGTCAAGTCAAGTCAACGAGTCAGTACAGGTCGAGAGACGTTGGAGTACTTAACGTCGTACGGTCCGGAGGGACAGGTAGTGGTTGAGGACCTCAAATGGGTTTGAGTACAGGTAGCTCAACCACTACGGTAGGTCGGTAGAGTAGGAGACAGCAGGAAAAGAGGAGGACGGGGGTTAGTGAGGGTCGTACTCCCAGAAAATGTCACTCAGTTGAGAAGCGTACTCCACCGGTTTCATAACCTCACAGTCGAAATCGTAGTCAGGAAAGTTACTTGTAGGTCCTGACTAGAGGAAATCCTACCTGACCAACCTAGAGGAACGTCAGGTTCCCTGAGAGTTCTCAGAAGAGGTTGTGGTGTGAAGTTTTCGTAGTTAAGAAGCCACGAGTCGAAAGAAATGTCAGGTTGAGAGTGTAAGTATGTACTGGTGACCTTTTTGGTATCGGAACCCTGGATTAATTCGAATTTTTGAAAACTTGTCATTTCCTTTGGTATTTGTTTTACGTCTTACCCTCTTTTATTAACGTTTCTTTCGTTGATTGTTTCCTAATTAGAGGTTTTGTATATTCGTCGAGTACTTCGAGTTATAGTTTTTTCACTTCTTGGGTCAGTTTTTTACCGTCTTCTGGATTTATCTATAAAGAGGTTTCTTCTGTACGTTTACGGGTTCTTTGTGTACTCATCTACGAATTGTAGCGATTAATAATCTCTTTACGTTTAGTTTTGATAATACTCAATAGTGGAGTGTGCTCTGTCTTACCGGTAGTAGTTTTTAGATGTTTGTTATTCACGGCCTCTCCCACACCTCTTTGCCCTTGGTAATATGTGACAAAGATTCTTACATTCAACTATCTCGGTAATACCTCTTGTCATACCGCCCAGGAATTTTTGATTTTTATCTTGACGGTATACTGGGTCGTTAGGGTGAAGAACCGTATCTATGTACGTGAGGTTCCAAGGACCGTCGAGACAAATGTTGTCGGTCCTGTACCTTCGTTGGATCTACAGGTAGTTGTCGCCTTACCCATTCCTTCTGCACCACGTAGGTGCGTTGCCTTATAGTGAGTCGGCAATTCTCTTTCCTTTGACTCAATAAGGATCTCTGTACCTACCTGGATCTCATAGTATGTCTCACTTCATTCAGTCTTTCTCTTTTCGTTTATAGCATATAATTGCGGACATACACCTTAGTCTTTTTACCATATCTACTAGGATAAACGTCTCGTCTTCGTCTCTGTCTCTGTGTCTCTTGTTTACATACCTATGATTCCCCCCTTCCCCCACCCTTCTTGACCCTCGAACCCTAACTGTGGACATGTAATGACTATGACCCATATTTTATCTATTGGTTACTCTTCTATGACATATCGTGTTCCTTGAGGTGAATTAAGAGACACTACTGGACTTACGATTCCCTCAGGTTTTCTCTCCCCTGTATACATGTTCATACTGACTAAAAACGAAACGACTTGTCATCTTTGATTGTGGTGAGACATTTCGTTGAGATGAGGTTATTTTTAATTAATTTTTTTTTTGAGGGATTGGTGACTCTTTAGTGTCAGACTCTTTTGGTTGTCAGTGAGTCATTTATAGATAGTAAAAAGACCTTGATATAAAAGTATTGTTGAAATGACTCTATATTAGTTGTATGTTACTTGACACGTGTTAATTCACTTGTTAAGCTATTAGTGACTGTATACGTACGAGGTCATAGGAACGGACCTTTTAAGGTGCCTGTCTCCTCGGACCACCGAATGTCAGGCACCCCGATGTTTCTCAGCATATGCTGACTCACCGATCCGTGTGCGTGGGTTGCTTACGTGCACGGACACTTTGGTAGGGGTGTCAGTGGAACAAACAAAGGGTAGAGGGTCCAAGTGACAGTAAACGAAAAACTACAGAAAACAGAGCTTTCGGGAACAAAGTATGCAAAACAGACCAAAAGATCACTAAACTTCCTTCTCCCACATAGACCAAGGACGACGAGTAGAACCAACTGATACTTTCGAACGGACCTGAGAAAATTCACGACCTAGGTCATCCTCCCTTGTTTTACCTGTTTTAGGAACCAAAGTTTGTCGGATGTAAGGTCTGGTCCCACTGTCATTTATATACTTTCTTCTCACTTAAACGTATTTATTTACTAAAGTCTTTTACACACAACTATTTTATTCTACCATTACACTATCTCGACGTCCTTTCCAAAGAGCCCCCTCCGTTGTAAACTCCTCTCCTAAATACTCTTTGTCCGACAATGAACTTCTCGATTCTCACACAAGATGCTATTCCTCTATACTGTTCAGGTTTGTCTTTATTCGAACCGAATAAAATATCCCGTTTGTGTTCCCGTCACGCCGACCTCACATAAACTCTACCCTCTGTTTCAACCTCGGCGTCCATCTGACAACAAGTCAGCGAGGCAACACAGGCTGAGAAACGCTAGGGCACCTGACGTCGTGCGGTCCGAAAGGACAAGAAGTGGTAAAGGACCTCGAACGAATTTCAGAACAGATAACTCAGTCACTATGGTAGGTTGGTAGAGCAAGAGACAGCAGGGGAAGAGGAGGATGATAGTTAGAAAGGGTCGTTGTCCCAGAACTCGAATCTCCTTTTCTCAGAACATCTAGTCACAAGGTCGATGGTTGACGACGTATTGTATCTTGTTGTTGTTAGTACTTGAAATGAGTACTTAGATCCCCACGAACTCCAGTCGATTCACTGAAAACGATGTCCAGAGAACACACCAACGTTAGTCCACTACCCACCCTGACCTCAGTAGAGTTTCTAAGGAGTAGGGGGATAAATCTCGGACCCGATGAATCTGTTTATTGATTTCCTATCTTGTAAAGATCAAGGAACCGAGCGAGAGAGAAAGCTGAATCCCATCGGGTTAAAAAACGTACCACCGATTTCCAAAAGTCTCGTCTTTGACCGTTTTCGAAGTCCCATAAAGGTTTGGATCGGAACTTCAGTGTATTACAGTGAGGGTGGTGTAAACCAAACAGTTCCATCAGTGTTTCTAAGTGGGTTCAGGTTCCCCTTCCTTGTTTTTAAGTTGAAGAATAACCTTCTTGTAGTTTATTATAGACCTATACAAAATTTTGACCCTAAGGGTCCACCACGATCACCGCTTCTTATACGGACGGTTACGGTCTCTGTATTCTCTGTGTCCAAGTTAAGGACCCAGCCCTTCTAGGGGACCTCCTCCTGTACCGTTGGGTGAGGTCATAAAAATGGACCTCTTAGGGTACCTGTCTCCTCGGACCACCCGATGCCAAGTATCCCAACGTGTCTCAACCCTGTGTTGACTTCGCTGAATCATACGTACGTACAAAATTTTGGTGGTATGAGCACCGTTTCTAAAACCCAGTCTAAAAATGTTGTCCTTCAGTAACCACCCAAAATTGTTCCCTTACTATACTTTACTAAACGTTAAAATTTTCCAGTCAGACAGTCCTAATGATTCTACGTTTTAGTTGTCCGTTCGTAGTTAACGCAATAATATATTGTCGTTTTGGTTAATCGTTTACTTCACAAAGTTCACTATGGTAAATGTTCTCACAAAATTTTTATGGTTGATGGATCTTTATTTAGGTTGTTTTTATGTACATTCTGAAAATACGTCTTTTGATGTTTGGAGACAACTCTCTTGGATCTCTGACTTATTTACCTAAATGATAAACGGCCCTAACATGCTGGTTAATAATATTTCTACAGTCAAAAAGAAGTTAACCAGGTATCAAAGACACGTTACGGTTAGTTTTATAGGTGTCGAAAAAAGACATCTTGAACTGTTCGATTAAGAATGTTACATATACCCTTACACTTCCTAGTTATTATCATTCGGTGAGAACTTCTTCCTCCTTCTCTTCACCTTCTCCCTAAAAGATAGGAACTATATTCTGAATGGTATTTCGGTCACAGTAGGTGATAATTCCGTCACACTATAACTGTCTATCTTTCTATTTATCTGGTTGCATTATCTTGGGTCTTTATCTGAGTACGTGTATACCTGTGAACTAAATACAGTTTCTATCGTAATATTTTCTTCCTTTCCTACCAGAGAGTCATTTACCTCAACCTCATTAATACATAGGTGTACCTTTCTTTCTTCCTTTCTTCCCTCCCCCTCCATATATCAGACGTCTTTATGAACGCGTATACGTGACCCTCTGTACATGTTCTTACAAACATCGCCGTAATAAGTATTATAGGATTAAATCTCTGTTGGGTTTCTAAGTCGTCATCCTACCTATTTATTTTACACTATATAAGTATTTTGTCTCATAAAATGTCGTTGTTTTTACTTATTTGACGTCGGAGTATGTCTGATCTACTTAGAATTTAACTTTTGTATTATAACTTACTTTCTTCGGTCTGTGTCTTATGTACACTAAAGTAAAGGTTTTTTAAGTTTTGACCCCTTTTGAAAATCGCTACGTATTGGTACCTGTCTCCTCGGACCACCCGATTCAGGTACCCAACGTTTCTCAGTCTGTGTTGACTCGCTGATTGTGAAAGTAAAAAAAGTTAGTAAGCTATTTTGACATTTCTTCCCGTTCGGACGTATCACCAATAAAAATACTCCTTTTATCTCAAATTGTAACCCTTCCCCAACATCCTATCCCGAAGATCTCACGACAGATATAAAATAAAAATGACAGAACCCACACCAGTATAGTCAAGTCAAGTCAACGAGTCAACACAGGCTGAGAAACGTTGGGGTACTTAACGTCGCGCGGTCCGGAGGGACAGGTAGTGGTTGAGGACCTCAAGTGAGTCTGAGTACAGGTAACTCAACCACTACGGTAGGTCGGTAGAGTAGGAGACAGTAGGGGAAGAGGAGGACGGGGGTTAGGGAGGGTCGTAGTCCGCATAGACAAAATATTTTTAAGTAAATCATCAACACTACGTACGAAATACATGTAACATAAAGTGTTCTTTTTTCAAAATATTATGGTTCAAGTGGGACCGATGACAAATTCGTACGTTCATACATTCGTCCTTCAGGTCAACAGGTCCTTACTGTTCTTTCTCCGAACCTACTCCCAACTCTTCATCAGTCTATATCCTTTATCGAATCTTAATCTCCATTGTCCTGAACTACACCTTATACTTCCCGTTTTTTATGTCGTTGTTTGTGTCAGTATTTTGTGTCACTCTCATGCGTTGTCTTAATTGATTCGAAGACTTTATCTTTTGCAATTACACTTCACGATTCGACACACTTACCCATAGTCTACCTCCTGAAGACAGACTGTGTAGTCCCTTCCGAAGTATCTTTTCGACCCTTCCTTAAAGGGACCACCAAGTCACCGATTCTGACGCTCGAGGTTTCCACAATCGGGCCCAAAGTAGGGACCAGTCCCTTGATCTTCGACGTACGGTGTGGGCTCTCAAGTGTACGACGTTGATTCTGGGCCGTGCCTGTTTATTAATTTTTATCTACTTCGTTCATAAAAAATTTTCGACCCTTTTGTCAACCGTGTCTAATACCTCCTTTACCTACTCCCCACTATGTCAATTTCCTCTAACCACCTAACGAATGTCCGTTTTCGAAACATAACAGGACATGAGAAAACGTGTAATAAAATAAAAACTCCGTAAAGTACGTAATAGAGAGTTTATTCAAAATAGATGAATACTGATGGTAGATCTAGGTGTTTTGCGTCATCGGTAAGGTGTTCAGGACTGACTTGGTACTTCAGAACTTGTTCATATAGTGTGTCGAGGATCTTCGGTTGTGGTGTCAGTGTACTAGGACCACCGGATCTACCGTCCCGAAGATGTGATATCTTACCTTATGCATAATTATCGAAAATATAATAACTGAAGTAAAATGGAAGTTTTACAATGACCTTCAAAATAGAAACTATGTTCGAAAAGAGTAACCTATCTGACTACCCACACCCTTATTTCCCCCCCTATATATCTTTATTACAGATTTTGTCTTCAATCACCCTTCCCTCTGAAGAGTCAGTTGGGTGAAATAGATCCTTCCAAAGGACGTACTCAGTCTCACTAAACTCCTAGTAGGTCTTAATTGTTATCTTCCTCCGTTGAAAAAAAAAGTCCGAACACCTTTTTATTCTCACCCTCTTCGTTACTAAAATAGAGACACCGCAAAGACTAAAGTACATACTAAAATCCGTGTAGAGAGAGAAAGTGTCCCGAAGGAACCACCGAGTCGACCACTTCTTAGACGGACGTTACTCCCTCTGGACCCAAACTAGGGATCCAACCCTTCTAGGGGACCTCTTCCCTTGTCGATGGGTGAGGTCTTAAGACCGGACCTCTTAAGGCACCTGACATATCAGGTACGCCAGCGTTTCTTAGCCCGTACTGACTCGTTGAAAGTGAGTGAGAGAAAGTATGTGTGATATATGGAACAGTAATTTTTTTTAATGACAACCGGATTTACTCTCACTCAAAACGAAAGTATCCACAGATTCTAAGGTGATCTCGGGCACTCTCTCAACCTTTACTCTTGTGACTTTTGGTCTTCATATCTCTTTCACTTCCCCCTTCTAATCTAATTGATCTCATGTTCGTTTCACTACACTAACGATCACGAGTGTGTACGAACACTCTTGGTCCTTGGCAACCTTCTCAAAATAGATACAATTACGTAAATGAGAGTACTGTTACGACACTCCAGTAGGAGTAAAGTGTCGACTGCTATGGTACTGTGCCTTTCCAACCCATTTATTCAACCAACTCGAATGTCTTGACCTTAAACTTCGGTCCGAAAGACCACGATCTGATATATATATATATATATATATATATATATATATATATATATATTTCTACACTTTCTAAATAACGAAACTTAAAAAATTAACCTCCTATTAACGAAATGTAACACAACCAAAGACAGGATATTGTTGTCCTTAGTCGGTCTTCATATGTATGGAGGGGAGGGAGAACTCGGAGGGAGAGTGGGTGGGGTCAAAACTTAAAAATAACCTTCTATCAACTAAGGTTATCAAATAACCTTCTATCAACTTCTGTCAACTTTGATTGTGTCACAACAATCAAAGTCCACATCTCGTTTCCTTTAGCCAATATGTAGATGATCTGATATTGAAAAAGAATCTTTTTTTCCTTCTCTATCGTATTTACAACCTTAAACACGAAGAAGTAAGTATAAGGATAGAATATTTCATACCGCTGTAAAATTTTACCGTGTCTCTGTTGATAGAGGAGATGAAACAGGGACCACGAATAAGGAAACCGAAAGGTTACTGTTGGTACAGTAAGAGACCCCACCGAGACTCAAATAAGAACTGAACACGAACCAGAAGGAACGACATGATCGAAAAGAGATCAACGGTCCTAGGGTCCTTCAGATTAACCGGCGCACACCGGAAAAGTAAGGCCACCGAAGAGAACACCGTGTGTTCTAGATCTCCGGGACCGAAGTCATTGTCACCGTACTACCGGATCAACGAGGTGTCGTACACCCTAGCAGGGGGTAGTCCCTAACTTGGGTGGAGAGGACATGACCGTCCACCTAAGAAATGGTAACTCGGTGTTCCCTTCGGGACTAAAACTCAAATTTCACGTCGACTGGAGTCGAAAAAAAAAAAAAAATTTGGATTCTATATAAACGGTAATTTTCTTTTTTTTTGTAAAGTACCGAATAAATATAAACTTTTTGTTATTGTTCGTCGACCCCGGAAGTTCAAATCGTTGGTTCTAATCTACAAACCGAAACTTCTTATAACTTTATCGAATGTCGCTACATAGCCTGAACCCCACAAATTGCAAGTAATTTGACGTCGTGAAATACCTTGCTAATGGTGATTAATGACCTCCAGTGTTCTCGGCAGTATTAACTGTCAGAAAAAAAGCAGCGGAATGTGACCTCTCATACTTTTGACCCTTTTTGCTACATTGAAGGGTTAATCCCTCCTACTTCTCGCCATACCCTTTCATTGAAAAAACGACTCCGACCCTCAAGTATGAGTAAATGCGACATCTGTCTAACACGTTCGCGTTAATTCTGCAGATTGACAAGGTGTTTGGTAGTGGGGGCAGGTTTGACCTTTTATCTAGTCTTGACCTTATCCTGAACGAGAAGTTTATGACGCGAACCCTCAGAGCTTTTCGATGTATCGTGTTTGGTTCGGACCAAGGGTCTACGAAAAATTTCAGAAGGGGTCCTTACGAGAGGGACGTAGGAGCCGCGGAAGGACCGACCCGGGCCGCGCCCCGAGGGGTCGGTGGCGGGCCCTGCAGTCGGGGACATGGGGCTCCGGTCAAGGCTTCTCCCCTCGCCGTCTCGGCTCCCTCCTCTCGCTCGCTCGCTTTACCAGTTCAGGAGGAATTGAGGCCCGGGGGAGCGCCCGGAGTGGGGAGGAGGGCCCCCGACTCTAACCTTTCCTTCACCCTTCCAAAGTTAGACAAGGAGTGTGGCCGCGGGAGTACGGGGTTGGGAAGAGGCGAGCCCCGAGACCGCTCGGAGTAAGGGCGGGGAGCGGGGCCCTCTCCTCGCGCGCGGCGCCGGCCCACGCGCCTCTTTCTGGTCCCCGACGCCCGCCGGAGGTACGCCCGCGGCCCCGGGCGTCGGCGGACGGGCGGTCGTTCGGTCCGGGCTCCCGTCGGGGCCTCAGGCCCCGCCGGCCTACACTCCCGCGCAGTGAAGGCCCGCCACGTCGCCGCCGGCGAACCTTCTACCGACGCGGGACACCGAGCCTCGACGGGCGGTTGAGCGGCGATTTTTAGGGCTTCTACCTCCACGAGAGGGGCCGAAGAGGACCACCGGACTCGCTGCCTTTGGGTAGCGACAGGCTGGGAAGATGCGGAGCCCTACGGAGGGGCGAGCCCGGCCCGTCACGCCGCCCGAGCCCCCGTCGCCGCAGGCCCCCAGAGCCCGACCCCGACCCCCCGGCGTCGCGGCGGAGCAGGAGCCAGAGGAAGAGGGGACCACCGCCGCCACCACCGCCCCGACGCCGTCGGCGGCGGCGGCGGACGGCCCCGTACAGCACCTGCGGCCGTCTCTGCTTGCGCGAGTAGCGTCACACCCCGTTGCTCGCCGACCACCTCCGTGCCATGGTCGTCGACCTCCCTCGGCCGTGCCACAAGCCGTCGTTCCGGGGGCCCGGCCGGTACATGCTCGCGCACAGGGCCCGGGACCGGCTCGACCCGATGCTCGCCTGGGGCAGGGTCACGGCCCTCGCGTAGTTCCATTGGCCGGCGGGCCGGACCCCGTCGTTTGGTCTCCGTCTCTCTTCCGCCCCTTCGCCCGGAGCCCCCGCCCCCGGCCAGACTCGCGTCCCGAGGGGAGGCCCCGGGCCACCCGGTAAGCGTAGAGGAGGCGGAAAAAAGAAGAGAGGGACCCTTCCCCCCCCGAAAAAAAGGTCTACCGGCGGTCGGGCATCCAAAAGACTCAAACTTCAACCCGCACGGACGGCGGCGGGGAGAAAGAACGGTTAGCTCCTACAAGAACGCGAGACTTCAACCATCAAAGAGTAACACGAGGGCCGCTGCCAGGGCACGTCGGCCGCGGAGAGCGGGGGTGGCGGCCCCGGGGAGCGAAACAAGGTCCGGACCCCCGAGGGTCCGTCTCCGAATGGCCGGCCCCGCCCTACCTCGTCCCTATCTTCGCCCCCTCCTCCCCCTCTACGACTCGAGGGGGTGGAGTGGGGGGTCAAATCCTTAAAAGTTCACTCACCGTCCCCGTCTCGGCATGCTTTCCGCGGAAGTCTGCTACCGGAAACACAGTCAACAGAACGAAGACGGAACTCGAACGAAGATTGAGCTTCTCGATAGTTCTCAACTCTACGAAACCTCTTAACTCTTCCGAGCCAACATCGGTCTATGGCATAACGAAAACACCTCAATCCTGTGTCAACTTCAATCGGACCGACTATCAACCAGGCTTTAAACTCACACTACAGAGCTCTCAATCCAACCGAACTCCGGGACGTCACAAAGACTGCTTCGAGGAAGAACTTTCGTACACAAGGGGACGAAATCGACAACACGGCCTACACCACTGTTCACTCCGAGAGTGACACGCAGACCGGTAGGAACACATGGACTTCCAAGTCATGTCTCTGAATTAAACCCGATCTTTACAATGGAGGTCAGCCCAATGACAAAAGACAAGGACGACTGAAAATTAGACCCTCAAGTCTAAACATCATAACCGTCTATGCCTCAACAAAAAATCCATTCAACCAACCACAGGAAGAGCGTCCCAGACGATTTTCTAAGACCATCTTCTGAAAGGGGGATCAAGTGCCTTGATGATGAACAAGTCTCAATATCATAGTCACACGAAGCAAAGACCGTCCCGATTGTGAAAAAACCTTGAGGTTCCACCCCATTTTTAGGTCATCCTTGACAGTATGAGTGTGACCTCTTCCTATACCGAGGTTTTAAGGTCTCTAGAACAGAGTTCACAAGTAAACTCCTGTAACACCGAATCTTTTAAACCAGGTCTTTGGTTCTATAAAGTTTGGAGGATAAAAATCCTTTAGACTGTGGGTAAAGAGTTAATCTTTTAATCTAACCAAATGAACTATTGTACAATAGAAACCCAGGGGGAGGGAGAGACAAAATTTGTTCCTACAGTACTTTCATTTATCAAATATCTATCCTATTTATCATCGCTTATCATCGGTGACAAGAGACTTAGAGTAAGGAACAAGATAAGTTCCAACAATTCCAATTCAAGACCCCTCAAAAACGTAACACGACAAATCGGAGATAGGCATTTGAAAAAACTCAAATCGTCATGGGAAATCCGAAAACATTAACAAAATCGAAATAGCTAAAAAATAAACAGGTATCTTTAAAGGGTCAGTCTTCCTGTTTCCCACAATAGGTTTCGACGAATACTTAGAGTGACTAATATTTTAACAAAGAGTTTTTCGGTCCTTTAGAGATCAACCCAACGTAGAAACAGGTCAATACTCTTCGTATTGGATTTCGTTTCTTTCCTTTGACCCGAAGAGACTTCTTAAAAGTTCTCCTAGCAAAAGAGACAGAGGTTCGTCTATTCTAGTCTAACTGGAGTTCAAGAATCTGATAAACCTCTGATATACCTACAACTACATGAGATTAGGTGTCATCGTCAACTACCCCACTGGTCTAGTGACAAACAAAAGAAAAAATGTATTTGTTAAGGAATTCACACTAAAGTTGGTTCCTTGGTCTGAAGAAGTAATTGTCGTAACCAGAAAGGATAACCCTAATATTCGAGGTATTTCTGCTCAAGACTAGAGAATAAGGGTTGTCATAAAGGTCACGGATCCTGTATTCATCCGTGACCTATGTATAAATAATTTAAGTGGTTCATTTGTTTCGGAACTTCCTCTTACAACCTTTCGTATTTTTAGATCTCGTCACAGGTCTAAAATTGGGGTTTTGTATCTGAAACTTTGGGTTAAACTCTTTATGAAGGAATTTTTGATTTGAGACAGGGAGAACCTCTGAATTCTACTTACATTAGAATTTGTATCTACGTGTGCACCAGTGACTTTAGTATCGGAATGTGTTAATACTCCACCTAGAGGTTCATGAGGTCTAAGACAAACACTTTTAGTTTTCCGTTGGAATCCTTTAAGGGTCCCTTGGTAGCGTTTGGTGACTTTGTTTAGAAAGTTAGGGTCAAAGTCTTTACGACTAAATCTTGTTCATTAAGTCTTTAGAGAAAGTGAACTAAGACAATTACTCTTGATGTTTTTCTTTAAGCTGTCAGGAAAAACGAAACCTTAAACGTTTTATCTTTGTTTCATCACGTCACTCCATACCTGTACCTCCATATAGAATAGGTCTTATTACGTCGAGTAAATTCACACTTGAGTACAGTCTCCGAGGGCCCCTTCCTCGTGGCACACGTAGTCAATGCAAAGATCAGGTTACATAAATAAATTTATAGATAGTTCTAAGTCGATACTTCATTTATTAAAGAAGATTCAAACTTTCCTTCCTACTATATATCATTGAAGTCAAAAAGGGACTTTGAAAGGGACTTAGCATCAAAGTTATATAACTACATTGTTTGAACAGTATACTACTGAGAATCTAAAACGATGGTTTCCTGATAAAAATTTATGATAGGTTCGCTTATACACATAAAGATTCACGTGTCCAAAAATTGAATTTCAGTCTATATTTGTAAAAAAAAAAAATTAACCACGTTTCAGACTGTACAGGACAATGACCATAAACAAGTCAAAAAACCTATTTTACCCACACAAACTCTGACCGAACGATGTGTACAAACCATAACAAACCAAGACTTCAAAACAACGAAAGACAAACAAACGGTCTTCTTTTATTTAGACGATTGTTAAGGTCGGATTAAAACCTCAGTCTATTTATTTACCCACTAAATGATAGGAAAGGATATTCGGAACAACAGTATAGAGGTAAAAGATTTACGAATGCACAAATGACAGACGAACCACAATCCACTTCTCTTCTTGACATCATGTCTCAGGTTCTCGATTGAATGTCACATCAATTACAAACATATGGGTGTGGATTCTCAATTTTTCGACATGGTCTGTTGTGTCCCCTACCATACGTCACGTCATGAATCATAGCCTACTGCTTTCGTCTGGTATTCACACTACTGACTGAAGTACGCTCCTTCTCCCGAGTCGTGTCGGGTATGATATCATCAACTCTCTGGATAGATCTGAACCTTAAGTCTCGGTCTACGGCCTAAGTGTGAATTCAGTCAATTAGGCTACGGGACGTTTTGAGTAAGAGTTCAGGGTATAAAAGTCCACAAGAGGTTTTGAAACCGAGAACTCTCAACCGAAAAACAGAGAATTTGTCTACGAAATGAGACCGAGACGGACTTCTACTTTACGTTCCACTAGTATACTGGATTTCTTGAACAGAAACGAGACAGTTACGACTAACAAATAGTCTATTTGAATATTCACCACCCCTCAGAAGACGGATTGTTCGTTCTACTAACTGAAAAATCCCTGTAACAGAACTAGATATAAGAAGTCATTAAGTAGTATTAGAAACCTTGTTTATACCATGAAATCGTCTGTTTAGTGTCACACCATATAAACTAGAAAGTAACATTGATAATTCTGAACAGTAATAGACAGGACACTCTTGTTTATCCTGTTTCTATTGAGCCTCGGGTGTTTATGACAACAGGGACATACTTGTAAAATTCTGAGACGGATAGAGATTCCTGAAAAGACTACAATCGCGTGATCTGAAAGACGCAATAGTAACTTTCTAAAAAGTCTTTATACCAGACGGTGAGTTTTCACAAGTATGCTTTCTAAATCAGTCTAAATAGAGGAAGGTAAAGAAAACAAGGGTTCGGTGACGACGGTCTTTTGAATACACAAGGTCAAAAAAACAGACGAAAACTTAGACTACCTCTAAACTATATATATGACTTTCTCATCTGAGGGTCGGTATGTGTGTATATAAATCCGAAAACCAAAACCTCCATTCCTGATCATTCGTGTGGAATTTTGACACGCACTTATCCGTGGACTCAAATAAAGGTCCGTAAAACCCTTCAGAAGACCTTTCACCTCACTTTATAAGACCTAGGAAGTAATTCTCCTATACATTTTTTTTCCTTTTTTTGTCTCTCCTTTGGGTATCATATTTCGTCACGACAAGTTATTTTGAAAGACATTACTACCTTCACAAGACATAGACGACGTCAAGTCCCGTTCTCGGTGATCGGTTTCCGACAATCCGAAAACTTACACCAATCACACGAACTCCTTGACTTAAAAATTAATACAAAGTAAAATTAATTAATGTAAAATTTAATATTTATCGTTGTACACCGATCACCGATGGCATCACTTGTTATATCCATTTTTCAACAATAAGTCTTATAATTTCTTCCGAAATAAAATACTTTCCTGACAGAACCGATGTGGGAGTCTGGAGACTCCCCCGCCCTCAGCACAACCTTCAAGAAAGAAGCACGGGAGGGACAACGAAATGGGGACTCACCCTCCTTGGAACTGTTCAGTTCTCTATACCAAGCGGTAATATCCCTCTCCTCGAAAAGGACATCCCTTATTCCATAATATTAGAGTCGACTGACCCCGTTTTGCACAGATGTGACAGATCGCCTGACACGTCATCGACGACCGGTGTCCGTCATTAACTTGTGACCTTTTCACCGGTCACACTGACACGGTGACCTCAAAATTAGAGCAAATTAAATAAATATAATGATTATGTTGTAACATTTCGTTGATATTTTAATTGAATTTTTTATTCAATTAAATCACTGATAACATAACTGGTCTTGTCGAAACCTTAATAGCACAAGTCTGAAAAAAACGACACATGACGGTTTTCTCAAAACTTTAGGTACGGCGAGAGAACTTACAAACTTTCGACTGTAATTATAAAAAAGTAGTATACAAAATTTTAAATACCCCGTAATTGTCCTATAACACCCGTCCTCCTCTTCCCCTGCTGTTTCCTACTCTACCGACCTACCGTAGTGACTGTGCTACCTACACTCAGACTCACTTGAGGCCCTCAACCACTACCTGTCCCTCCGGACCGCACGACGCTAAGTACCCCAGCGTTTCTCAGCCTGTACTGATTCGTTGACTTGACTTAACTTGTCCTATATCCTGTATAATTTAGATTATACTCATTCTACTCTAACTACATTTTGAATGACTTATTACACGAGACTTAGACTTTCTCAGTGGGGTTTAAGAATAGATATCCAAAATAGTTTATATAGTTACAACTACTAGGGTGTTATAAGGTGAATGTGAATTTTATTTGTTATACTAATTGGATATAAGGAAACTGATAAGATTTAAGTCATCGGTTCGAAGCACGGATTTTTTATATATGTTCTGACACTTACTGTCCCAGGGATTCCAAATTCCACGGAACTAGTCAGTAATTTCTTCGTATATCCGTGATGTCAATTTCTGGGGATTAAATCTTGAAACTCGTAGAAAAGACAAAGAAAGAACCGACTATATCTCGAGGGTCCGGGAACCTTAAGGTGACGGACCTCCTCGGTGCTCTCTAACTTTGAATTGAGAACCGATTTCCGGTCCGTAGACCCCTCCTGAACCTTTAGAATGGGTAAGGGAAAGTAGTGTGAGTAGACTGTCTACGTAGTGTCCCAAAGAAATTTATGATTCCAGACTTTATTCCTGAAAAAAAAGGGGTAATAAGTAGTTGTCTATGCACTCCCGAAAGACACCCTCCGGGAACTGTATGTCGTCACATAGCAAATGGCAGTCTCAGAGGAAAGGTCCCTTCGTCCTCAGTCCTACGATCTCGTGGTGGAGGTCATAACACTCGTACCAGATACCTAACACACCTGTAATTCGAGGACCACGGTATCGGACAAATTTTCAGTACGGAAAGTCAACCTCTTGGCAAACGACATCACGTACTCCCATACGGGATCTGTGGTGTGCGCTGACCACCCCGACAGTAGGTCCCAGTCCAGTTTCCCACCTCAGTGACCAAAACCCTTTTGTCGTCTACATGGTCAAGATCCTGAAAGACAAAGGTATTCATTGAAAAAGTATCAAACTTAACGTCAATGTAGGTAATGTATAGAGTAAGGAATTAAGTATGTGATCTTTCTTCTGGTTTCGGTACGTAGAAGAACTTGTAGGTCCTTCTTTACATAAAATGGGACACCGGACCGTGAGCGTACTGTGTGAGTACACGTATTCATCTACGGCCACATACACATCGGTTTCGTCTAAAGTGTCTCGTCGTCACGAGTGCAACGTAAACGTCACACAGTACGTGACAAGGTTCACGAAATGTTTGGATTGAGTTAATTGAGTGTATCACTGCGATATGAATGGACACGGTGTGTCAGACCAAACAAGAAAAGATGGACTTGGGTCTAGGAGGTCGGGGTCACAGGGAACTCACCGTACCAGAAGTCGCGGACAGACGTGGACCGTCCGGAGAAAGAAGTCGGGGGAGGGGTGTAGAAGGAAGGGGGCGGGGGGTGGTGTCCCGAAAAGTCGTAACGGCGGGGAACGGGGGGTCAGGCAGACAGGGAGTAGAAAGGAGATGGGGTCGGTGTAAGAGCAAACAGAGGTCTTTAAGGGAGTGGATTTTCTCCACGTTTTTTTGTGGACCCTCCTACCCCCACTGGTGTGGGTAACCATGACCCATCGTACGAATGAGGAACCCCTGACCGTCGAGTCCCAGTGTAACCGGGGGTGCACCCGGTGTGGCGCCTCTACCGTCCCACCTCCTCGACCTCCTTGATCCCCTCCCCTCTGTCCAATTTATGTAGGTCCCCTGGTTGTCGAGTGTCTTGTCTCCTTCCCGGACCTCAGAAAGAGGACGTCCAGGGTGTCGGTGTCACTATGTGAGGTCCTCCCGTACCCCACCTGGTCCCTACAAGATCCAAACAACTGTACTGGAGTCACTCCAAGCGGTTGTGAACAACCCCCGTCGTTGCGGAGGGGTAGTGGTACACGGATGAGACACGGGTCCCGAGTCGAGCAGGGGGAGGGGGTTTGACCCCCAGGAGTTTATGGGGAATGAACGTGGCAGGGGAGATTGGACATCGCCGGGAGGTAGGTGGGAACAGAGGGATCGGTGGGAGAGTGGTGGGGTCTAGGAGACGTGGTCTTGTCCAGGACAAGGGGACCTACCAATAGGGAAGTAGAGGACACACCCCACAACTCTTTCGACGGGTGTTGAGTAATTTTAACTGATGGTTGGACGATTACCCGGTCTTGGACGTCCATCTACCTTCTCTTATCTTCTCTTACTCCACTGTAAGTCAAAAAAGTCAGTAACACGATGAAATCTGCGTTCCATAGTTTTGAGGTCTTTGTAAGTAAACCCTGTCCAGTACAGGGTCTATAAGAGTACTTTACAAAAGAGGACACATCAAGATCTCTGGATCTTGGATACCGAATTCCCCTTGTACTTTCCTCCACCCTTCACCATTCTTTAGTCTGACCTCTGTTTGTTCTCCAGTCTCCTACCCGATTCCTCAAACCTGAAACAAGATTGAATAATCTCTCAAAAGTCGACCTCTCACCGTACCAAGGAGAATCCAAGAGCTTGACCGACAGTCCACCTTTTACTTGACCGTTCCGATTCTGACTTTCATGATTCTAGAAAATCTCCGAGGAACGTCTTTAGATGTCTCCTCTACTTTATCACCGCCACTTTTCCCTCTCTTGTCTTGTCTAAAGTCTTATTAGTTTTCATCACTTCGACAAAACCTCTTAGACTTTTAAATCTAAACGATCTAGAATTGGACCGATGTGTTGAGTGACACATGAAGAGATGGTCACATGTGTCTCCTAACATTAACGTCAGGAATCTCCAGTACTATCATGAAGTAACGAATTCAAAATTCGAAATTCAACCAAGAAAAAAGAAAGAAAGAAAAAAAATTTTCGACACGATACACCGTCCCCCAGAATCAAGAGGGATGTCCCCCTCGCGTCTCAGGATTAGTGACCTAGCGGTTCCTTAAGGGATCCAAACCAAGAGTTTGGGTTACCTTCACAATCAGTAAGTCAGTATAGACTGAGAAACCACTCAGTTACCCGACATCGGACGGTCCGAGGACAGATGTCCTAAGAGGTCCGTTCTGACAACCTGACCCAACAGTAAAGGAAGAAGTCCCCTAGAAGGACTGAGTCCCTAACTTGAGTCCAGAGGACGTAACGTCCGTCTAAGTAATAACAGACTCTGTGATCCCCTCGGGTCTTGGGTCACTCTAGGTCGATTTATTTTGTCACGAAATCCCGTCAGGACAGACAATATGTCTGAGGGAACCCAAGACTAGACGAGGGGTCCGAAGAATTCACTACCAGGACGAAAGAAAAAAGGATTGTAATGGTCTCCCGTTCTTGATTTTAGTCTAGATTTTAAAGTTACATTTAAAAGTACGTAAGAGAGTCTTCATACGAGTACAGTGATCCTACTCCATCTTATCGTCCCGGCGGGGGGGTGGGGCTGTGTGTGCATGTGAAACCCACCAACATAGACACACCACAAACGTTTAAAAAAAAAAAAAAATTTCCCTCTTTTTTGAAGAACTCAAAGTTTTTGCTTATGGTCATGGTAGAAAATCTATCAACTAACAATCCTAACGGGTAACTAACAATCCATGACACATTGACATAAGGACAACACCCCAAATACGTCACACAAGACGGACCATAAATGGTAACGTCTTTCAAGGAAGTCACAGCTTTTACGTACGAGTCACTTAGACGCGGAGGATACGACGTATACAATGTCTAATAGACCCCAAACATTAGAGACACCTCAGAAGGGGCGATAACAAGACTTCTTGACTTTTTACAGACGTATGACCTTATTCCACATATAAATTTAGACACATTAAGAATTGGATAAACATCAACTCTCTCAGGAACTCTCGGTTACCTTTATGAAAAAAAGAACCGTGATTAGTTTACTCACAATGAAACAGTGAATCACCCACCCCACACTACAATAAAGGACTATCTTATGTCTGGACACAAATAAGAGTCTGTAAAATCCTTATTGTCGGTAGTAGAGTAAAAATATACGCACAAGAACCGACATAAGTATTTAATGTAAAGAACTCGATGGTTTATTATTGAAGTAAGTAATATTTCACTACTTTATCTTACCTTCAATAAATGGATCTAAACAAAAGATCATCGTAAAAGAGTCGGACACATTCTACTGAGACAACATTGTCGGACTTAAAAACTTTGAGTGTTACAACAAAGAGATGATAGATGGAAGTCTAATCATGTAAATAGGTTTATTCAGTTAATACAAACATGAACTATAATTATTTTGGTCTTATTTCAAGTATAGATTGTTTTGGACGAGAATAGTAATAATAAATTTTAAATGTTTATGAAAAGAGATTTACCTATCTCGACGAATTACGAAATCTTTTTTTCTCACACTATCCGGTCTTTCATGGAACTAGAATATTGAGAGTTGACGGTGTATGTTAGAATTCCTCAAAAGCAGTAAGTGAGTAGGGAAATCGTTTTTATATAACTCGACGAAGACACACGGTTTACAAACTACCTCCAAGATTCTTATACAGTTTCTTATTTTGACCCTTTTTTTGTGTTTTTGTTTAGGCGAACGGAAGCTTCTCCAATATAAGGTCATCTTTTGTTATACTTATAAAATTTATACAATTAAGTTTTGATAATTGTGTTAGTCTTTTGGGGAGTTTATTCTTTAAGAAAATATAATCGGAATAACTGGAATCTTCCAAACTCGAGAGTTGGAAGGTAATACGTATCCTTTATCTTTAAGTAAACGAAACCGAAATAATTCTTACTAAATGTACTAAAAATATAATACTGAAGAAGAACACTATACAGGTCAACAGGGACTCAAAACGGGGAGGTTCGTCGTTTCACGGTACGACGACCATAAGTACGACGGTAATCTATTACTCGTGTAGAGACGACCAGGACCACCGTGTCGGAAGTCGTCTTTACATATTACAAGGAAGACAGAACAACATATTTAGTCCTTTATACCAATTATCAACCTAAACTCTTCAGTCTCAAAACGGTCAAAATCTCGTCATATTTTATTAAAAACTGTATTCAATATATTTGGTGTAATGTTTTGATTCTCCTTTTTCGTTCCCTTTCACAAATTGAAGAAGTGCTACCGTATAGATGTTCAGGCACTCTACAATAAAAAGTTCTTCACCACCACTTCGAATAAAATTAAGGTCATTTTAAAGGTAACCTCTTCCTTCACCGTCGGGTGAGGTCATAAGAACGGACCTCTTAGGGTACCTGTCTCCTCGGACCACCCAATGTCAGGTACCCCAACGTTTCTCAGCCTGTGCTGACTCGTGGGTCCGTTTTAAAGGTACGTGGTTCCTTCTTTACTCTTTGGACCTACGAGAAACGAAATAACTTCAGGCGCTCTCACATATATCCAGTAAGTACGGAGAATGAACTAAGCACGGACGGAGGACGAAAAACGTTTGTCCAACGGGTCACTCCGATTCAGGAATGAGGCCCACCCATCGTTCCTAAGGAAAAAAGACGGAACAAATATACAGTGACACAATCAGTGGTATAAGAACGAGTCTGATATTTGGAAACTTTTACCGATTTACTAATCGAAAATCGGTATCTTCTTACTTATACTCACTTTTCAATTTCAATACTACTGTGTCGGTCCACAACCACTTTGAACTTATTACATACCCGTTATTGTATAAGTAAATTGTTACAATGGATTTATACATTGTTTGGATTTAGATCCATATTTGAGGAAAATAATTATGAATTTCTAAAGTGTACAACAGTTTGTTTTGAACTATGTTCACAATTATTTCTTCACTCGTAAGAAAATATAACCCACTACAAATCGACTTTCAATGAACGAAAAGATTTGTTCCAAGACTGTGACTAGCGATATCATTCCAAGAAGACTCAAACAATAATAGTACACGAATTACTATTTCGAAGTGACGATAAAAAAGAGATGAACTTGATTGGAAGTGTATTCCGTGGAACTAAAGGTCCACCACACTGATAAGAATAACATTATTATTGTTTATAAATTGTAAATGACTCATGTTCGATGATTCGTTTGTGACAAAATTTACGAGATGAACTTAAAAAAAAAATAAATTATGTTTAGATACTACCTCCATTACCGTTGTGTGAGGTCATAAGAACGGACCCTTAAGGGTACCTGTCTCTTCGGACAGCCCTATGTCAGGTACCCCAGTGTTTCTCAACCTGTGCTGACTTGTTGATAGTGAAAGTGAAGTACTACCTCTCTGACAATGGTCGAGGTGGAATGTCTATCTCTTTAACTCCATGTCTCGCTAATTAAAAAGATTACAGTGTCTCGATCGTCCACCACTTCGATCTGACAGACTGAGAGGTGAAAATTGGTGAACTAATATAACGGGGTAACACTTAATAGTCAGGTGGAAATAATTTTAAATTGTCAACTTTGTCATAAAACCGTTGTTACTTTAGTATTTAAGTCTTTACGGTTTTAGTGTGTCGTTGTGTGTCTACCTGGAGTATCCCGAGTATATACAAAGAACAGTATCTTTACCTTTGTGTTTAAAATTTTTAGGAACGTCTATTAAGTACCATAGGATTCTAATATTTGTATTACTCTTTGCAACTAAACTTTCAGGGTTCTTAAATTTTGTTTCACAACTTTGTATTTATTCTGAAGGTGACATCTGTCGAGTAAGTCAGTAAGTAAGTCCGGAAATATACACACTACCATAAATGACCTGATGGTTGAGAAGAATTTCTTTAATTCAAACTCCAATTTCTTCCTCTTTGTAAATGTCCCATCTTACTCGAAAAACTGTCATTTTCACCTACTCCTACACCGAATGACTTCCTCTGGCGTCTCACTCGTGACGAAATACGGACGGGAACAAGTGGATTGCACACTTACTGACCCACGAGAGGAGTCTCCACTCCTCCCACCCTACCTGACAAGGCATTACGCACTATATTTATATGTTTTTCCTCTGATGCGTCTACTTCTTTCGAGTTTTATCTGAGTTCTTCACTCTTTAGTTCGCTCACGTCCCTCACATCGTCATTGGGTCCATTTACACCAGTGAAGTCGATTTATACTTTTACTCGACACTTGAAGGGCTGTTGATACCGTTTTTCCATTGATGTCACTAAAAGACATGAAAAGTAACAGACGTCTTCCCTTCGTGTGTTCCAGGAGCAAGATTTTGGATTCTACTTAAAAGTAATTCCTGTGAGACTATCGTCGGAACCTATTCGAGAATGGAAAGAGAAGCAAGAGAAAAGACAATTTATCCCGTCGTACTGCACAGAAGACACATATCATTATGTGACGGGCCTAGGGAGGGGGCCCCTCACTCGGCGACCGCGCAGGGGTGGTCGACGGACTCACCACTACCGAAGTCCTTGGGAGGACTTCCTTGGGAGGACTTCCTTGAGAGGGTCCTTACAGACCAACGGGTACCGATCCGAGGGAGAGGTGACCGTCGGACCTGAGTCACTGACCAGTCACGACTTTAAGTTTTCGGGTCGGCGGAACGGAATTCCCTCGAGATTTCATAATGAGTGTAAGGTATGAAGTGAAATCCTAATTGGTTCTGGAGACGCCGTCGGCACTCAATGAAGTGGAGAGAGAAGGGGCAGGACACGAGTGTTTACGACAAGACTTCTCGAGAGGCGACATTTGCAGGACGTGTCGGAGGAGTCACAGAGAAAGGACCCTGGGAGAGAAAATCGTAGTAACATTTTTAATCTTTATTATTTACATTGGACGACTGGGGGTTGAGAGTCGTGTACCATCCTTGACTCTTTTACAATCAATACCAAAGGAAAGTAACGTACCCTGTAACTCGGTGGATACCTGTTACAGACTAAAAACATCTTCCATGTCTGTAAAAACAAGTATGCCATTAAGGAAAATCGTCAGGAGTATTTCCATTCTTATTTTATATTTTTACGATGGTTGACTCGATATTTCACAATGTCATCTAAAAGACTCAAACGTTGTTCAAAGAGTCATTCAAGTCCAACGAGTTTCTGTCCACGTGTTTGAATTTCGTCCGAATAAAAGTCTAAAAAGTATCTTTCAAATATACAGTTCTATACTTTTATATAATAAAAGTACGTAAACCCTGGATATCGAATATGGGACATTTACGTCTTTCTCTTTTGGGAAAACTTTATTACAAATGGTCCAAAATTATCAGTTGACTTGGAATTGGATTACGAACATGGATCCATAGAGACCTCCTAAAGATTACAATGACAAATCCATTAAAATAGAGCTACAGGTTTAATAATAAAAAAAGTGTTGGTTTATGGATTTTAAATGATTACCCCCTTTTTTTTTTTGATAACATTCAATAGAAACGTAGTATCTACCATCAAAAGTCGTTCTTCTATTGACGTTTTGACTCTTAGTGTACTAGTGGGATACTTTGTCTAGTTCACCGGAAAAAGTCTCCCCTCGGACCAGACGGACTTGCAACCAGAGTACTTAGCTTCTTTCATGGAGACACAAACCCTTCGTCATGCGACAACATTCCTACTACGAAACTCCTACAAGTCTTGTACACATGTGTACACGTACACAGTACGAATTGAAAATCTGTGACAACTAATACCTCGACAGTCGCAAATTACGTCCTACAAACATACTCTCTCCTGAAATTTCTACTTACCGAGAGTGTCGATAGGATCTCTCTAAAATCTATTAAGAGAACTTACACAAAAAATCAATAGTGTGTGATTATTTTCGATGGTAACATTGTAGTAGGTTTATGATGAAAATCCACCACGGGACCCTACACTTCATGACTCTTTTCTAAGTTGTTTCTCTACGATTACATCGTTGCAGTCGCGACTATGTCCTCCAGTCTACTTTTATTGGAGAGGAGGTTCAGTCACGAAAAACTTTGTTGACTAAAAAAAAGGGAAAGTTCACCCCCCACCCCACCCCCTTCAAGATCTATGTATCACAATAGACTGACCCAAACTACTGACGGACGGACAACGGATGTAGACTTTATTAATTCATCAAGTCATTTGAGATCAAACAAACAAACAAACAAACAAAAAATGAACAGAATTTATCTCTTTGGGAACTCCTAAGGTATAGATCTTTCTGAAAACATAGGGTTTCTGCGGGAATTTTGACTGGTACGTCTATCCATACCAAATAGATCATAACGCCGACTCTACTCTAAAACATACTCATAGACATACTAAATATCTGTCACATTCTCAATTTTCGAAATATCGGTATACTCAAATCAAAGAACTCGTTACCTTCTACAAATTAAAACTGTTAATCATAATAGGAGGAGCTCCCTAAAAAGAAGAATGAGCCTTACCCATTCTGGGAGTCGACGATCGTACCTCCCTCGATCTTTCGAATCTTATGAGTGACTCTTTCAAAGGACTTACTAAACAAGATACATCCTTAAAGAGGGAGTATTTCTGTGTGACTAGTCTATATCTGTGTTTTCACTCAGTGACTATCGGTTCAAACCCTACTTCACGTCGACTATCTTGAGCTAGGACCTGTCAAGAGGTGTTTCTGACTCCGTGATCTCTCGATTCTCGAGAACGAAAGACCACCAGTAAGAACCCAAACCGGGACAATTTTAGGTCCTTCGTTAGTTCAGAATAAAGGGAAAACATAGAAATTGACTTGATGACAGTTTCTTATAAGAAGTGATAAATTAAACATTCCGTATTCTTTATTATTTTAAACCTGTCCCAAATGTCTCGAGATAAACCGTCCGTTAGGTAGGACGGGGTGGTGGGGTGTAGGGGGTAGTTTCTTTTCACATTATCCTTACCATCTATAAAATTTTATCGGAACGGAAGCCGTCAATCAGGAGGACATAATGTTTCTTTAATTAAACGAGACGATTAATACCGTTATAGACACAACATATGAAAAACGGTGAGGACGAGAAAAGTTTTCCAAAATCCTGAGGATGGATGGAACCTAAATAACTGAAATTATGTAAATTACGTAACACACAAATATGTCACTTAAAGGGGTAAAAGAAACGATTCTTCTAAAAGTGGAAGAATATGAAATTTTAATGGAATTAAACAAATTATTTGTATATAACTTGTTAGGAATGTACTGTCCGTGATAAGACCCGAGGTCCTTTGTCCCTTGTTCCGTGTGTCGGAAACGGGGAAACTTAAATGTTAGATCACTTTATCGAAAAAATCCTATGTCATTGTAAAATCTCACAGTAAACCATTAAAAATGTACGGTCTAGGGAAGACTTCCTTGTGAACAGAACCCCGGAACCGAGGAGTAAACAATTTACTCCTTCACCCTGATCTACTAGAACTCAAGAAAAGGTAAGTTTTGAAGACATTCCAAAACCTTCAACCTGGACCAAAGGAGAGTCTCGGAACCCGTCGGGATGGGAGAGAGACAGTTAGTAATATAATGCCCGTTAAAATGTTTTCTCCGTGAACCGTTCGTATCACTGTCCCTATCCATTGTGTATCATAGTTCATGGCGTTCTTTCAGTCTACTCAATTCCTGTTTCAAACTCCTGGTAACAAGAGTCATTAATCCTTCCGTAACGACTGGTACTACCAAAGTCACCTTATTGTCTAGTTGAAACTAGGGTACCTCAACTCCTAACTCAAGGACATCTGAAATGAATAAGGAACCTCAGGGAAATCCGATAATTTCACCCCTCTACAATTCTGAATCGGCAACAGGAGATTCCTTCCGTCAGTTCTGAATTACAAAGATATGAACAAAGATCCACACACTTAAAGGGACCAGATTCACCAATGGAATCCACTAAATGAATCTTAGAGTTAACTATTCAATTAGTCTATTACTTACTAGTTCATGAAACACTGTCCCGACCTTGTCTATTGTATTGAATACTTAGTAAATAATGACAAAGTAACGGTGGTGTCTTTTTGTAAAGAAAGGGTCATCCATCTTTTTTTCACGATATAAAAACACTTCTCATTCAACTATGGAAACATACGAAAATGGATATCTTTAACAAAGAAAGTTCTTTACCCTTAAAACGATTAAATGGAGAACTTCTTTTATCATTCCGACGAAATAGATTTACTCATCCTAAGACTCCTTCGACCTCTTTAACATAAACTTAACCGGGGTCAGAAGTCGGAGAGAACATTTTGTATTTTGTGTCTGGTTCAGATGGAATAAAATCCTAAAGACTGATTATACAATATATAAGAAAACACCTTTTTTTTTTTGGGTGCACCGTATCTCGTCTCAAAGAATTGGGTCCCAAGAACACACTCGAGAAGTCCCTCAGGTACACGGGGAACTATAACATATCTTGTCAAAACATGTCCATAAGAAGACTCCTCCCCTAGGTCCTGGGTTTTTTCGTGGAGACGACATCTCTCCTTTTCCCGTAGAACTCTTATTTCTAAAGAGTGAACAGTCTAGAAGATATCACGATTCTTGGCCCGTCACACTTTGTTCACGACAACATAAAAAACCAAAAGAAAACAACCCCACAAACCAACTAACGAAACCAAAATTTACTAAATCAAACTAAACTTCCTAATCCACTAACCGTTCAGTTAAACGGTTTAAAATTGTATGTCTTTTAGATTCTTTTATCCATCATTTTTAATGTGACTGGAATCTACCCAAAACGAAATTGACTAAAGGAGCAGTAATCAATGTTGTGACAGATACATATGTATGTATATATATATATTTAAATACGATATAAGAATTATAAGGAAAATGACACACGTCTTTACAAAAATGTCAACAGACGGTAAAGTTTGAAGGGGGGCGACGGAAACACGAGTGTCATCCTTTTAGTTTGATTAAATTCTTTAAGACTCAGAGAGAATCTTTATAACTTTATTTGAGTCATAACAAGACAACGGAGTTAATTGAGTCTCGTTGATTAATATTGTGTCATTTCGTCGTCGAAATCAAATTTTCTACTATCTAGACAAAGAAAACGAAATGTCATGTGTAGTCGAATCCGACTTCATAACAAAAATCGTGAAAAATATTTGTTAGCGATCTCTAAACGTGGATCACAGTAAGGCGATAACGAACACCTTTATATCATACACTAAAAATTCTGAAACAAAGGTTTATTCACATAGGAAATAAATTAGTAAACCCAATTTCTCAGAATTTAAATAGTATAATCAACCGTCTCCCAATTCTATTTGACATTCGGTAAAGATTATACCGATTAAACTGTTGGTGTAAACTTTTAGACAAAGTGACGAACAAAAAAAGAATATTGTAACAAAGGATGACAATATTGATTCGACAGGAGGGACGTTAAACTGACAAAAAAGTAGACTGTAGAATCTGACTAGTACGGTCACAAAAGATTTGTTTTGTAATATACCGCCATACGGAATAGAGATAAGGAGGGACAATATCTGGGACAAGGTCAATCTCTGTCAAGACAATCTAGTCACTAAAACAGTACCACTACTAAAATACTAACATACTTTACCCCGTGCAAAACTTTTTTACTACCTCGGTCATCGTCTTAATCCACCGCATACGGGTACATTAAAAAACTCGAACGAAGGACGAGACGGTATGGTCCCTCCTCAAGATAAGACGGGGGAAGGACTTTCGGTTTCCCCTCAACCTCCTGTGACTTTATTTTTCTTCGGAATAAAAAACTGGGGGTCTCATCGAATATATTACAGTCCTTCCCGAAACTACTTTGGTGACCGGGATGAATTTCTAGAATAAAAGGTTCGGAAAGTAATAAAATAAACGGGAAAAGACTTGAGACGTTAAAGGGAGAGAACATCGACCAAGCTACGGGTCTTGACTTACGACACAAGGTCGACACCGGAGTGGCCACGACTTATCTCTCCTTCTCGGTGGAGGTATCGAATGTACACTAAGGAGACGAATATGTTGGGTTATGACCTAAATGAATGAAACCGTTCTATCGACGTAGCACGTGACATAAATTACAATGCACATGACATTGGGACCCAGAGAGAGACGTAACGACGGCAATTTGGGGGTTAGGACGGTTAGAATTTCGAGGACGGAAACAAATGGACGGGACGAGGGGTGGGGGGTCTGAGGGGAATGTAAGTAGGTGTTACTTACAGTAGAAAATAAGAGAGTAAAGGAGAGTGACATTAGAATTTGAAACCGTTTTGGAAGGGAGACAGATACTTAATAGTCAACAGTCGGTAGACTAAAAAAGAAGTACGAAACCATTACCCTGCAGAGAATGAAGAGAGACCAAGAAAAAGAAAACCTCAGCAACTTGTGAACCGTGCCACCTAAATAGTACGTAAGTGAACCGTCAAGAAGACTTAGTCTATGGAAACCTAAAGAGACTAGACTGGTGGACCAGTTCAACAAACTCAAGAAGATAGGTCCAAAAGAACTAAAGATAGGTACACTGAAGTGAGTCCTATATCATAATATTGAGGACCCCCTCTGTTATTATCTCTAAATGATACCTGCAAAGATTGACTTATCTTATCAGAAATTATTAAAATTCGTTTAAGAAAAGAGAGACTCCAGAATTAAAAAACTTTTTACGATCTCGGTTCACTGAGATTTAAACATTCTACCCACTCTATTTCCTTCTTTCCTTCCCTTTGTTCCAAAGACACATCTTGTCCTTTACCAAGAGTTTCCCTCGACTTAACTCCAAGAACAACCCGAACCATGTCGAAAGGTTTTACCCTCCGTTCTGAAGCAAAAAGGAACTATGGTATCGTAATAGATTAGATTCTACATGTCATCTACAAGTCAACCAAATAACTCCTGACAACTGTGTCTGTACGTTAGCGAATTAAAACACGAAACCAATTAGTAAATCTCACACCTTTCACATTGGAGAAGACCAAATAATACCTACTATTCTTAACCTTCCGGAGGCGTACAGGAAAGACAGGTAAAGATTTCAGGGAGCTCGAATAGATTTAGGGTCACAACAATCTCATCGTCAGTTCGACTACAAAGAACGAAACAAAAGATAGAGTCAACTATGTACGATAAGTTTATCGGAGACGAACCTAGACACAAGAAGTGACTTGGGTCTTCCATGGAGAAAACACATAAATACAGAGGTCTCTCAACCTTTAGAAAAATTGTAACAAAGTTATGTAGTTTAAGGGTAGAATACCTAGATCTACAGTGGTTTGTAAAAAGTAAGTCTGCGGATTATCTATAAAATGGAAAGTCGCACAATGTGATGATTTCACATAAAGTTTTAATGTGACGTTTCATTCTCCACTGTCCTAGACAATCTGAAAAAAACCCCCCTATCTTATATTTTATATAGTAGCCTGACAAGAAGGTATAGACCTTGGGAATTTATGACGACCAAACGAATAAGTATGTGTCTTCTTCACTTTACAATTCGAGATAAACTACCAAAGTTTCTTTCATTTAGGAGAGACATCAAAGGGTGGCTTACATCACAGTTTCTAACCAGCGAAATGAGTGCGGAACCAGTGCAGATTCACACCGTGTAAGGAAGTCTCCTCACAATTAAAGTGAGGGACTGAAGGCTTTACTGGGAGTCACCGTCTAGGTAGCCCCAAGAAACACACTCCTCGCGGCACGAGACCCGTCGGTCGTTCATCACTCGTGACTCACCACACCAAAGGTAGAGGTAAATACCGGAACTTTCCCACTCTCCCCGTTCCGACCCTGAGAGGTAAATGCCAGGAACTTCCTCGACTTTTCACGCCAACCCCACAAGGACCTCCGTCTTTCATCTGTAACACTCTATTTTTATTTAACCGTCCTCTACAAACGTTAAGTTTAAGGTCAGGGCCGTTCCTCCCGTCTCCCACGGCCCATTACCCCATGTCTTTCAGTGCACTTCAGTCGACCTCCGTAAACAGGGGAGGGTAAACTTCTCAACGGATACTGTGTAAAGGGTCCAAGTAAAGGCTAAACAAGGTCTTTCAATACACAATACATGAACACTTATAGGAAATGTTTCTCCTTCTTCTTTGTGAAAAAAATTTCTCACATACTAGTCTTTGGAGTGAAGAAATTCCGTAGGAAAGCTCGTGGTTTTCTTTAGAGGTCTTTCCCTCTCACTCCGTCCACGAAAACGTCCCCCATCCGACCGACCAAAGTCCTACCTGCTGAGAATTAGCGACGAGACACAGCCTCCTTCTAGCAGTACACACAAAACACAAATAATAAGGGAAACGGGCAGACCTAAAGACCGGAGTTCCCTCTCTCGACGTCACAAACTGTCTCACAGAAGGACATCAAACAGTTGACTCTAAATTGTCATGACTTGAAAGCTCCTCCGAGGTACTTCTAATAAGTCTCAACAAACTAAAACCGCTCTCATCTACTCCATAACCGAATACCTTTCAGTAGAGTGTAAGTCCTCTTTAAATGTCAGACCGACTGCACACATTTAATTCCATTCGACGAAACCGTGTCAACTCAAGTTTTCGTAAACCTCTTTTTCTTAAAACAAACGGCACTTTTAAGATTTCTCATTTTGGGTCATTTCATCTTTCCTCTAATCTTCCTTGTTTTCCTCCGTCTCTACCCTGTCTCTTACTTATATGAATTTGATTTAAACCTTGACTCCGCTTTCCGGACCCTGATTTAGGAACTAAATAGAAAACTTTATAGTATATTCGATCGTATTCTATATGGTAATTCCTTTGACCCAATTCATAGTCTTTATACGTAATCTTCTGGTACTTCGTCCAACTTCCCAACACGTTCCATTATTTTAATATGTCCAAAATAGACACCTGAACGTATTCCTATACAATAAGCGACACATGGTGTTTCGTCTTTTTCCTCACTTTATTGTGGGAAGATGGAGTGAAAGACACTGGGGTGGGGTTTCTTTGCTACCCGAAGCAAACAACCACAACCCGACCGTCAAACTCAACCATCTTATCCGATCATAATAGTAACCGATTAACAATCTACAACCATAATCACAGAACAACAAAGAACTACTAACTACAAACTCTGACTCGTAGACATCGCAATAACTAAACTAGAGAAAATTTAAGCTAAGATCGTTGACGGGGTTTCTGTCTCACTCAATCATTCCTCATACCTGATACATTCATTAAACAAAGTGATCGATTAAGCAGATCCGTTAACAAAAATGGGATATAAGGAAGAATTAGTTCTTATTCCTTCCCATGTAAGAAACGAAACCCTTTAAGAAGAAAGACAGGAGGAAGGGGAGTGAAAAAGGTTTAAGACCCGTGTTGTCGTCGAGAAAGAAAAGACACCGTCCACACGTAGGATAACCGACCGACCATAAAGAACAAAAGAAAAAAAAAAAGGAATAAGAAAATTTTACCCCCACCCCCATATTTTTATACACATACCCTATGTACGTTATTACAACATTACAAAGAACAACAAATTACCTATTAATTAACGTTTTATTAACAAATTTAATATTGTACAAACTCATTTACGATTTAATCAGAAAAAAAAAGATTATATTATTACTTAAATTTTAGATCGTAAGGACATTGTTACACAGACACAAACAGACAGGCACAGACAGATTATCATTAATTATAGACACCAGGCATGGACCTTCTCCTTCAAGTCGAAATTTCCTTATTGTTTTCTGAAACACAGAATCTGGGAAGCGTCCACAATGTCAGCCCACTTTCTTGTACCACAACCCTTTTCTTTCTCGTCAATGTGTAAACTTGTCAACCTTGTCCACAAACCAGTCCCTCCTACCCTACGAGTCGGGACGGTCGGACATGAATAATTGTCATCACCGAACATGGTCCTCGACCTCAGTCTACCGTCGTGATACCTCCTCATAAGTGTCCTCCTGACCCCTTTGGTGTCAGTCCTAGAGGTGCCGATGGGGTGTCTAGTCCTTAACCCATTCTTTCGGTCACAGACACTATGAACGTCACACATACACACACACAGACATGTATAGAAGTGAACACGAGTCCACAAAGTATAGACATAGTGGAAAAAAAAAAAATGGTAAGGGTAACCATCGTGTTGTGTACCTCGGTCACAGACAAACCCCGTTAAACCCATAGGAAGTCAATCGGAATTTGACGGGCGACCCCGAACCACGGAACTCAAGGTGTTTCAGGGATTTCTGTGTGTTCTTAAGAATTAAGACCCGACGTGTCCCTTCGAGTCACTGTCCGATACGTCAATTTTTATAGGACGTGGAGAAACAAGATTCCACTGACGATTCTCATAACTGGGGACTGAGTTGAGGGCCATATCTATATTGACAGTAAAGGAAGAAAATAGGGGTTTTAAAAGGGGGTGGGGACAAACATTAAACGGTTTCCAGGGAAAGGTCCGAAGTCAGATTTGGTATTTACTTCCTTTCGGAACCAAACTTTCCTCGACTATTAACTTGAAGTAGTCCCTAGTATGAGGAAGGCTGAAGTATTTCCGAGGGTAGGGTTGTTATCGACCTTACTAAATAAGTGATAGAAATGTAATTTTTACCTTTTATCTTGAGAACCGGTACTTTACAATTAAACATACCTGATTAATTCTCCCACACACGTATATATATATATATATACATCAACCCACCAAAACAAAAAACGTTATTTACAAGACCAAAGTCAAAAGTATTAAACGGTCATGATTAGTTCACAGACGACGTCCGAAACATGTAAGTATCGTTCAACACATTACTCACGAGTGAACATTCACTTACAAGAATGAGAGATCACTTCGTGAGCCCGTCGGGGGTCCTTCCTATTCATCTTAACCGAGATATTTACACGGAGGGGTCGAATTCTGTTTTCAGGTGCCCGTGACAAAATGTCTAGGAGGATACTGTTTCTTTACGATTAAGTTTTCTTTTTCCTAATTTATGATTATAACTCAACCGGTTTTGTACGTAAACCTAATAAAGTATTTTACCACACCTTTTGGACTTTCTTGAAAAACTGGTTGGGTGATAAAGAAAGTTTACGACAAGGAATTTTTTTTTTTTTTTTAGAATTTATAACTTTCTCTCTTCCTCATTTCTTTCACCAATATTTTGACATTCTGACTGTGATACATTCTCTTAACTAATGACCTTCCGTTTTTCCCGTCTACGATTCACTAGTGACGGAGAATTAAAGTTTTGTCAAGATTCCAGATTTAATGAAACCGTAGGATATTGAGACCAAAACGACCTCAATTCGGTGGGTTTGGAAACCCTGTTTTTATTGTACATCTCGTATAACTAGGACTATAACCCGACCCCCTCTTATTAACGAGATATTTTGGATGTATCTTTTAGATTTATTTTGTTTTAATAAAAGTAAGAGTAAGGAAATTTTTAGTACAAACGGTACTTTAATTCGAAATTCGAGGATCGATCTTTAGGTGATCACTGGAACTTCTTGAATTATGAGTATCTCGACCAAAGACTAGAACATATATTTACATACGTAGAGTAATATATAATCAATGTAGATATTTAGACCGTAACCTGGCACAAACTGTGATCTTAATTCAAGAGCGTAACCTTTCATACCTTGTTTGTCATTTGAATGTCGATGAGTAGATGTATTTATGTACAGTGGTGAATCCTTTTATATTACAAACGTTTTGGAGACAAAAAGTCTACTTTATGGACAGTGTTTCTCTTGTAATTTTTATTTTGTTCTCAGAAGACTTCTTCGTGTCATTCATCTACAAGGGGGAAAGATTTTTCACATTTATGGATTCAAATTACTGTTTTCAGAACGACATTAATCTGCACGATACCTTCAATCCCCAAAGAGACCACCGAGTCTGTCATTTCTTGGACGGTACGGTGACTCCCTCGTACAGAGCAACAATAAGTAGAAGAATCGCATTCAAAAGGTCACCAATTAGGTTTTTACGACTCTTAAAACATATACTGTTCTTCTTTATCTATGTACTTTTATTCACACAGACACCATAAACACACCTATACCGTAAACCTACAAATTTATACTATGTCTCTACTTCACGTCCCGGGTCTCTAACCCCAATTCACTTTACTATCCTCCCGGTCTCCTTGTGAATTTAATATCGACAGGGGTTGGAAAAACCGTGGTCCCTGGTCAGAACACCTTCTGTTAAAAAGGTAACTGGTCCTACATACCCTACCAAAACCCTACTAAGTTCGTGTAATGTAAATAACACGTGAAATAAAGATGATAATAATGTAGTCGAGGTGGAGTGTAGTAGTCCGTAATCGAGGGTCTTCAATCCCTAGGGTCCAATATTATAAGGTTAAACCCTTAGTTTTTCATTTAAGAATCCTTGATGTCCCATCCGGTTGATTACATTGACCTCTACTTGAGTTCGAAGTGTCTTAACCACAGTGGTCAGAGTCTGGGGGGACTTGAAAAGGATCAACCTTGAAGTCTTTATGTCGTCTGTCAAGAGTCCTTGACAAATTTATCGACCCAGATCAAGAGCGACACAAGGTGTCGACAGTTTTCGACCAGACTCCGAATTCGGGTCCCTTGAAGGTCCGACTCTAGTCTAGTCACCCCGTCCTTTGACCGTCTGACGTCTTTACAGGTCGTACCGACAAAGAGGTTCTAAGTCGGGTATCCCACTCACCCAGGATTCTCCGCTGAGTAAAGGGTCGCATGGTCAAAGGATTCTTGACAAGGAATAACGACTGAATCCCGACACTGTCACGGTTTATACTGTTGAAGTAAACCCGTGACCTAAAAAAGTGAGAATTCAAGTCCACCTTAAGTGGACTTGATTGACTATGTAAGAAAATGTGGTCAGTTAATATGATAGGAAGTGGGTACTTCTTCTCAGTGGGGAATAAATAGTTTATGGATGACATACAGTCCGTAACCCTATGCCGTCACTTGTCTTGTCTGTTTTCAGAGACCGGAGGTAGGGTGGAGGAATCGGGTCAGAAGCAACTCTAGTCCTGTTATAAAATTCTCTCCTGTTCCTCCTTACCATCGGAACTTGTCACTAAAGAAAAAATGTCGTAGCTGGGTACGTCTTTGTACCAGGAGACAGAATCGGAGTGTCTGTGGTGTAGGAGTTGTAATCGTTTCACTGGCTCACGGAAACACGTGAGACTCTTCTCCTTGTCAGGGGTCTTTACGTCACTAAAGTAGACGTACCGGTGGTTTCATGAACTCATCGAAAGATCTGTTTGACTTCACGTCTCCCACTCAGGTCCTGTCAGTGACCTGGTTCTTTTGACTATTGTTTTGTAAGTGAGAAACAGTAGAACCTTTCTTTCATTTCCTTTCATTCTCTCTTACCGATACACCTTCTAGGGGATCAAACAAGGTTTTCGAGAAGATCTTCTAAGCTCTCAAATTCTCCTTTCACATGTCAGACAGAAGATGGTTCTTCGACAAGTGTTTGGTGGTAATGGGGGAGAAAAGAACGGACGTAAATTAATATACACTTACACCATCAACTCATAAAAACACTAACTACATCTCACACTAATAAACGACGGTTCAATGGGAAATTGTTTGAAGTCAGAAGGCTATAGTCTCAACACGGGACTCTTTGTTTATAGGAGTATAGATATATTCAGTAATACTCACAGTCAACCTTAATGAACTTAATTCGTCGTAAACTTTGTTCTTAAAGGGACGTGAAACAGGATAAGACAATTGACAGGTTTAGTTTTAACTTTATTAAAAGTACGAAAACGAAGGGAAATATTTTTATGTAAAATCCTGCTAGAGTTAAGTAATAGACCTTAAAAAGAGAGAATTTTGCCTTCGAATCATTACCCCGAAAAGGTAGACTTAAAAGTCTAGAATTAAGACACGATTTGACAAGAAAATTTAAACCCTCATCATTACATAAAATCTGTTTATCTCCTTTTATAGGAAAAGAGTACAAAAACTTAGTCTAGTCAAGTCAACGAGTCAGCACAGGTTGAGAAACGCTGGGGGTACCTGACGTCGTGTGGTCCGAAGGGACAGGTAGTGATCGAGGGCCTCGAATGAGTTTGAGTACAGGTAACGCAGCCACTACGGTAGATTGGTAGAGTAAGAGACAGTAGGGGAAGAGGAGGAGGGAAGTTAGAAAGGGTCGTAGTCCCAGAAAAGGCTACTCGACCAAGAAGTGCAGTCCACCGGTTTCATAACCTCAAAGTGGAAGTCGTAGTCAGGAAGGTTACTTGTGAGTCCTGACTAGAGGAAATCCTACCTGACCAACCTAGAGGAACGTCAGGTTCCCTGAGAGTTCTCAGAAGAGGTTGTGGTGTCAAGTTTTCGTAGTTAAGAAGTCACGAATCGAAAGAAATATCAGGTTGAGAGTGTAGGTATGTACTGACGACCTTTTTGGTATCGAAACTGATCTACCTGGAAACAACCATTACATTACAGAGACGACAAATTATACGACAGATCCAACCAGTATCGAAAAGAAAGTTCGTCGCAGAAAATTAAAGTACCGACGTCAGTGGCAGACGTCACTAAAACCTCTGGTTTTTTTATCTCAGACAGTGACAAAGGTAACAAAGGGGTAGATAAAGGGTACTTCACTACCCTGGTCTACGGTACTAGAAGCAAAAGACTTACAACTCGAAATTCGGTTGAAAAAGTGAGAGGAGAAAGTGAAAGTAGTTCTCCGAGAAATCAAGAAGAAGTGAAAGACGGTATTCCCACCACAGTAGACGTATAGACTCTAATAACCATAAAGAGGGTCTTTAGAATTAAGGTCGAACACGAAGTAGGTCGGACCGTAAAGAGTACTACATGAGACGTATATTCAATTTATTCGTCCCACTATTATACGTCGCAACTGCATGAGGAAAGGGATAAACCTTGGTCAGACATCAAGAAACAGGTCAAGATTGACAACGAAGAACTGGACGTATGTCTAAAGAGTCCTCCGTCGAGTCCACCAGACCACAAAGGTAGGGAACTTCTTAAAAGATGTCAAACAACACTGCGTGTGCCAGTTTCCGAAACCGTATCAGTTATTACGTTTACATCTACAAAAAGACCTTGAGAGAACGAAAAAACTACTAGGTCACCTACAACCGTTAAACTAGACACCAAGGAGACCGAAAAGATTTAGGTCGAACTTGTAGCCTTCAAGTACCAAGTGTATGACGACTTCGGACCAAACCTTTTAAGTCTAGTTATCAGCATTAGTTAAAGTACAAAAGGATACCGGTCGTACATACCCAGTCTGAAGGAATTGAAGGTCTTAAAGGCTCAATCTTTAATTAGACAAGTAAGAAAATTCACTAAGACAAATGGAAAGACTTACGTCGTAAGAAGTGGATGAAAACTATCCAGGCTTCCGGTAGTATACGTGATAATATATGTGTGTGTGTAATAAGAACTCAAAGACTTTAGGATCCCAGAATACACAGTTATCAATGATTCACATTATGTTGATCTGATATCTTATTACCTTTCGTCAAATAGTGACCAAAATCTTTGAAGTAGCCCCATTCGTACAGAGTCTAAAATTATGATACTAATAGACCTGGACGTGTCAGGTTATACCATCGGTGATCGGTAGACACCGCTAAATTTATATTAAAAATCGATTAATTCTTGAATTATGGAGTGAGTGTCATCGGTGTAAAGGCACGTCACCGATTGTATAACCTGTCGTGTCTGTATCTTGTAAAGGTGGTAACGTCTTTCAAGACAACCTGTCACGAGTAGATCTGTGGACTCCTTAGACTGAAAATAGAGAGAAAGATCCTTTTCTCTGTAGTACGTCTTATAACATGTTTAAAACCTTAGTCATGTCAACTTTACCCTTGACAAAGTCTCGACCTGTCTGAAAAGTTCCGAAGTGGAAAGATTATTTGACCGGTAAAAACCTTAGCCAATGTTGTGGGCAACCTTTCTCCTGTAGGCAATGGTAATACGACTTTAGTCGAGGGTCCACGGGGAACCGTTCGCTGAGGCCCTCATGAAGTTAAGACTCTTCGGGCTCCCGGCCTAGTAGTACTGGGCTCACGTCTTTTACTTGACCTTCTTACATATGATGTTTAAAGACCTCTAGTGATAGTCGCTTCGATCCACGGACCTCGACGTGTACCTTTAACTGACCTAGGGGTAGCGGGTGAGGTTTGGTTGACCACCCTTACACCAAGTCATAAATAACGGTCCTCCGTAAGGGTTTTCGGGCCCAGAGATACGGTAACCGATGCTCCTCACATAACTCTCCGGAGGGAGGGGGGTACACCTCGCTGCATGGGACCTGGGGCCTTTCCTCCCGGCCCAACTGAACCTTTGGGAAAGTCGTGTTCGGAGTGACGTCCACCTCTATCTTGGGTGAGCTTAATAGATAACGATGGAGCCTTAGCGACTCCAGTCCTGAGACGTCGTCACGAACAAAAATGTAAAGGTTCGTTTATGGTTTTGGAAGTCGTTCCTAACCCAACCATATTTACCCAAAAACAGAGTCTTGACATAACACCTAGGACCACACAGGGGGTTTAGGTAGATGTAGTTTAAACATCTTCAACTCTCCCTAAAAGAAAGACGACCGAGCAATCAACTCACGGACCTTTTTCGGTAGCCCATGGGGAATTTTATATTGTTGACTTACAGTAGGAAGTATTCCTAGACCCGAGAATGGAGAGAGAAGAGATGGGGACAGGACACTGGGTCTGACAGGGAGTAGGTCTACGACGGTAGCTGAGAAGTACCTTTGAGAAAGGTGCTAGCCCGGTCATGTTGATTCTTTGGTATCATCTGGAACCCGTCTCTTGTGTCTGGAGTGGACTTTTTACGAGTAAAACTCGTTTGTTCGATGTGTCGCCTGAACGCACCACCCAGTCGACAAAGAAAAAATTTTTGTTGTTTTTTTGTTAAAAATTTACTTAAAATCTCGGGATTACATTTGTTTACATCCATGTAAGGTATAACCTGTTTTGAATATGAAACTCAAAGTATACTTTAACTTTTTAACATAAAAAAAGTGCTACAAAGTAAAAATGTGTAGAGATACAGAGATATATTCATAATAAATGTTGGAACTTATTTATTCGTTATCTATTACCGTTCATTTTAGAACTCAGTGTCACTTATTCTGACAAAAAGTTATAATGGGAAATCGATGATAACATATATTAAATCTCAAAGTGAAAAAAAGTGGTTGGTTCACAAAACGATAAGGGTTAGTCACAACGGACGTTTCGGGAGACAAAGACACTACATGGTTGAAAACCAACACAATGGTAAATTTTGAAATTTTTTTTTTTTTTAATTTCCTTAAGGACCGGAGAACCGTAACATCATCACCTCGAAAAACATCGTCTCACACCAGAGTGACCGTCACCCTGACAAGAGACTGAAATGACGTTCCCTACTTGTTTTGTCTCGTCCCATCACCGAAGTGAAGAAATGAGTAGAAGTGAGAGATGTGGGGTGACCGGTTACAGTAATAGGCAAAAGTCTCGGGGTTTCCAGTGACCCTGTAAAGCAAAACACGATGAAAAATTTTTCGATGTTTTCCTATAAGGAAAACCGGGAGCCATGTATTATAAACGTTCTCTGAAAGTAAGGAGTAGAAATATGACTCATTAGTCCCCGTCGACAGAGTTCTCGTGCCCACCTCCTGACTGTAGCATGACGGATCTTTTCCTCTCTTCTAGATTCTCTTTACAGGTTTGTTTCTAAAATTCACCAGGCATCCTATCCTTTACCATTTCACAACTAAGTAATCCTCCCATCGATTTACCTCTGAAATTTCATGCAACGACTAAGACTCTACAGACACATGAAAGTCTCTACAGACACGTGAGGTGTATCTCCAATCAGGAGTCGATTCTTGATCGAATGGTCATCACAACACTTCCCTATGAAATCAGAGATCCGTCCCTAAACAATCTAAATAAACGGAAATTACTCAGGGGGTTGTAGAGAGTCCAAAAGATGAAATTCACCAGATATACAGGTTCATCATCGATATTAAGAGGGGTAAAAAGAACTTCTATTTCAACGTATAACTAAATTTTTTTTCAAAGAAAGAACATCGGACTCACCGGAATATAGTCATTAAAAAGAGTAAGACTAACACTTTGAACGAGTCAGCACAGGCTCAGAAACACTGGGGATAACCGATATGTCTGGTGCCTTAAGAGGACCGGTCTTATGACCTCATCCATCGGTAAGGAAAGAGGTCCCCTAGACGGGTTGGGTCCCTAGTTTGGGTCCAGAGGGTGTAACGTCCACATAAGAAATGGTTGACTCGGTGGACCCTTCGGGAGTAAGACCAACCAGTCACGAATAAATAAACAGATTACTCTCGAATACTAGTTACTCTACTGAGAATAATTACAGTAAACTCCGATCGAAATACCTCAACTGACAAAGGACTGTACTCTACGATTTCACCCACGATCAAGTCTCTCACATATTTATCAGACCTTACAAACTGACGTCGTGTAGAACGACCCGTGTCCGACATCCTTACCCGGAATCCTTTAAGAGTACTCAATCGAGAAGAAACCTTGAACCTTAATAATAGGACTTCTGGTTCCGATGTAACTGGTAAAACTTCGTTACTAGAGTATTATAGTCACGGTTCACGACGTCCTTTTTCGCAATAACGGTCCTCATCATGTACCGTAAGGGGTTTGACGGTGACCAGTTGGGATTTTGATTGTGTAAAAGAGGGGTAGGGTTAAGAGTGACGACAACCAATGAATCGTCCCCGTCTTGTAAACCCTTGTAAATCTCTCCTACAAACTCTAGATGGATGACAATGACTCTTGTCCCGTGACGATCTGTTGATACTCGTCGTACCTCTTATACCGTTTCTGACTAGCCACAAACACAAAAGTGGTACACCGAACCCTACCTACTCCTCAGCCCCGTTCTCCTGTTTCGACTCGTAACCCTTTACCTCTGAACTTTCATGGAACGACTAAGACTTATAGATAAGAAAAACCGACCTTGTTAGGTCTTTTTCCCTATCGGCCCACAGTGTATTGATACTCAAAAGGATTTTTGTTTTTCACCTGATAAATCTGGAATTACTTCGGAATATTGACTAAGGTCCCCTTACCTCTGTGATGTAAGTTTATATTTTTAGTCGTAATTTTTATTTCATGACGTCTCTGAAAGGTCCACCAGGTCCCAAATTCTGAAACAGAAGGTTACGTCCCCTACACCCAAACTAGGAACCACCCCCTCGATTCCAGAGTGTACGGAACCCCGGTTTTTTTTAGTTTTATCTTCGTTATGACATTGTTTAAGTTATTTCTGTTTTACCAGGTGTAATTTTTTTTTAGAATTTTATGACATCCCCATTTTCTACTACATACTGACCCTCTTTGTGACGACGACGATGACGACGACGATTCAGCGAAGCCAGCACAGGCTGAGACACGCTGGAGCATCTACCGTCGGGTGGTCCAAGTGGGCAGGGACCCTAAGAGGTCCGTTCTTACGATCTCACCCAACGGTAAAGGAAGAGGTTACGTACTTTCACTTTTCACTTTCACTTCAACGAGTCAACACAGGTTGAGAAGTGCTGGGGTACCTAACGTCGGATGGTCCGAGGAGGTAGGTACCCTAAAAGTTCCGTTCTCATGACCTCACCTCACGGTAGTGGAAGAGACCCCTCTTTGTGATCACTTGACGTTTAGAGAAATTGTATGTTTGAATCGAGTACGTCTATTGGACAACACGTTCGTCGAGGGTCTAGTGAGTCTAGTAGATTATAAGGGTAAAATGTGTTCCCATTTCTCTTTACAAGTGGGGTTTAATGACGTAGAGTCGTTTTTGAAAGTCCTTCATTATCTTGACGAGACGATTGAAGATGTGAACTGGGGGAGTCCCAGTCGTCCTTTTTTTTTTCACCGACCTTATCCTCTATCAAATCTTTTAAGAAGATAACCCACTCTTGTCACTTTCTTAGGACTTTCGCGACAAAGACACAGTGAACCTCTCTCAGCGACGGATGCTTAGAAATAAACATAAAAATGGAGAAAAAAAGGGAATTTGAAAATTAACTTTATTAAACTCTAAATATTTTATGACATTTTTCTCATGTTTCATAAGGGGATATATAAGTGAACAAGGGTATTATAATTATAAGAACGGACGTTGTCACTAATGACACCACCAATGGTCTGTTCATTATAAACACAGAAATGAAGACTACATTTAATGAACCCCACATTTAAGACTTTTCCACCGATGACTCTCACTTACAACTCCAAGATCCAATACATCGTGAACTAATGTCGGATATTAGTCTACGAAATCACGTGGACTCTGTTGGTTCTCGAGTGACGAGAAGAATCTTCCCCATTGGATCGGACTGGACCTTCGTTTCCTCCCTACGAATATTTTCCACGAAACGTTACTTCTGATTTCAATTTTTTTACTGACTATCTGATCTTTTTGGGTTGGTTGTCGTGGGGTGGTATGTGTGTGTATGTTGCATCAGCTGTCAAAGTTCGGACATCGGGACGTATTTCCATACTCTGGTCGTCAATGGATAATGACGAGGGAAACGTCAGTGATTCGACGGCTCGTGATCTAAGGTCCCTAACGTACTCGTCAGATCACAAACGTACCGGCGAAGAGTTGCGGTGACGTACCGTCCATAAATTTCTCGTCAGTGCGTCCAGTATGCTCCTTCTTCCTCGACTCTCCCAGTCACCCCGTGGCACATAAGTTTTGTTTTGGAACCTCTCGCGACCGAGTTTCTGGTGTGACTCTTGGTACACCTCATTTACCTTAGGTCCTCTGGACCGTAGAAAAGACGGGTCAGCTGATAGTGGACATCGTCCGTCGCGGTCCCTAAGCAACAATACCAAAGACAGGAGCCACTGGAACTGAGCCACCAACTCGACACGGGCCTGCAAACTTCGTAGAAATAAAACCGACAGGCTGTCTTCGGTCTTGTCCACGCGCGGGAAGAGATTCTCTTGACGCCGGCGGTCTCCCACGTCTCCTCGAAAACTGGCTGGCCGCACCCCTTCACCCCCGCCCCACCCCACCCCCTCGCTGCCAATTTAATTTAAAGTGATCTTGTGCTAGATCAGGCCCCTTAATTTTCTAGTCTTGCGCGGCCCCCGCCCTACCCTCCGTCGCTTCTGTACCCGTCTTTATTTGGCTCCCTGAGTCAGGTCAGATGGAAGGGCGTCGACGGAGGAGGAGGGGCCAGACGGATTCCGAAAAGTCTCAACTCTCCCCCTTGGACCGAGGAAAGAGGACAAAGGGCGAGTCTTGGACGCCAAGGAACGCGGTTAGCAAAGGGACGAACCCAAACGCCGTGTTCGAGGCTCACTGGGAGCCCAGACGGAAAATCCCTCCGAGCCCCTTGGACGCCTCTCCAGGCTAGAGGCGGGCGTCCAGGAGCGTAGGACGGGGCGTCGGATCCCTAGGGCGCCGTGGACGTCCCTACCCGTCCCCGCCGGCGCCGGCGTAGGAAAGCGGCAAGAGGGCCGGCCGAGGGCGCCGGTCGGGCGGCGACCGGAACCTTTTGACCAGCAAAGCCCGTCGTCTTGGCCCGGGCGCACCGGCCGCGAGACCGGGGAAGGACGGCGGGGCTGGGGGTGTGACGCTCGGGGTCACCGGGTCCCCTGTGCGCCGACTCCTGCGACATGGGCGTTCGAGGGGGTCAGCCAACCACCCCGCCCTGGGGGCCTGCGAATCCCACCGGGGACCTGCAGCCTGTTAGGGGTTTGGAGGGAAGGAAGGACCGGGAGGAAGGATCGGGTGCGTCGCCTGCTCCTTCCCATACCGCACCAGACTCTCCAGTCCTGGGAGAGGAGACGGGACCTGGAGGCGGCCGACGCTCGCGGGGTGCTGAGTGGGCTGGGGTGGGACGCAGGACTGACCCACCTCCGGCGCCCTAGGCCGGCAGCCTCGCGCTCCTAGCGGGGGGACGACGCCCAGTGGGACCTCGGGGCGGGCCCTCCTGCCGCTGGAGAGGCGGGGGAGCTCACGGGGCGGGGGGTCAGGGGCCGCCAGGGGTGGGGCGGTGGTCGTGTGTGAACGTCTCTGAGACCGGTCTCGGCGGGAACCATAGTCACCGGGCTAAGGGCGCAGGCGAGGTCGACGGCCCGTCGGACTTGTGGACGGCCAGCCACACAGAGGCTCGGCCGCGGGGAGTGAGGCAGCCCCGGTCCCTTCCGGTACTAAAGGAACGGGCCCAGAGGACGCTGGTCGAACGACGCCCAAAACAAAGACCCCGACTGATGAGAGCCACTCACTTTCGGACCTGGACCTCTCCTGTACTCTACCCTCTACCCCACTTAGGGTGGGACTCCCCCACCAAACCCCGCGACTACTCCTCGACCCACCCTGTCCTAGACCTGAGACCGAGAAAGGGAGGGTCGTGAATATGAAAGGGGATCCAACCCACAGTGACCAACCACGACTAAGGACAACGGACACAACCCCTTGTCGGTGGTGAAACCCACGTCATATAAACACCGTCCTCTCTGGCAAACAACCTTTGTAAGGAGTGGGAGTGAGGGGTGGAGGTGGGCCGTCTCGGTCTACTCGACTCGACGATCTCCTCTGTGACCGATTTCTCGAATTCCTGAATTGAGGTCGGGGGGAGGGTCGGGGGACGGGGTGTGTGTTCGACTACACGTTCTCGGGGACCCCTTAAGGGACCATGGGGTCGAACTGAGTACGTGGCTGAAGTGGAGTTAAGGGTTCGGACCTAGGAGGGAGACCGGGGGAGGAAGACGAAGGACGGGACCCTTAGTTCCCTCCACGGGGGTTTCGAACTGGCACTCCAGTACATCCTGTGTCCTTCACCTCCTCCCCAAGCTTACGGATCTCCTCGTCTTAACACTGGGGGGGGGGGGTCTCCAGGTAGTAGGGAGTAACCAAGGGACTCGGTTTCCCTGTTTCCTTTGTCTCTCCTCCCGGAGTCTCTCAGTCTCTCCTTCCGGTGGAGGAACCCCGTTCACGAACTCCGGACACACTTCCGGAGGTCCTCGTGGGTCTTCGACCCCACCGGGTCAGGTTGTAGACCCTCTTTTCCTGGGTGTCCTTTCTTCGAGTAATATTTGGTAAAGTGTACGACGGAGGGTCCGAAAGAACGGTAGAAAGTTCCTAGGGCTTACTCCCACTTCCCACCCAAACAGGCCGAGTCGAAATTGAGGAGTAAAGAGAGTCCGACCTTCAGAGGTCCCGTTTATTCCGAACCTTTCTTGGCATCACTACCTCTGACTCTACCCCTGGTAGTTTTAGAGTGGGCCCACGAGAAATCGGGTTAGACACGACGTTCCCACAGTCCCGTCCTTCATAATCCCAGGGGTCTGTTTCACCCCGAGTTCTGGTCTGACGGTCGGGGAGATCCGAACCACCGGACGACATCCTAGGGAGGTGAAGAGTCATGGGGGAAAGGGTTGAAGTTGACAGAGAAAAGGACGTAAGATAGGAGTTAAAGGGGTAGGGGGAAGGACGACCCCTAGAGACTTCGTTCCGTCTTTTTAAGTTCAGTCACAGGTCCCGCAGTAGACTAGTAGACACAGAGAGGACGTTGGGTAGGAGAAAGACAGGCTCGAGACTATTGAGACTCGGAGTCAAAAGTGTGACTTCCAGGTCCGAAGTCGTAGGGATGGAGAGGGGTGGGGGGGTGGGGTGGGGGCGACCCCTAACGGTTTGAGACCGACCGGTGAACTCCCAATTCACCAGGAGACCTACCAGTCGTGAAACCCTCTATGGCCGAGGTGACCCGAGACGGGCTGACCCAAGATGGGTCTCCGGGAATACGAGGGAGCGCCGAGTCGCTACGACGGGGACCCCGCACTCTTCGGGCGCCCCCCTCAAAGAGTCTCTTTCTCCCTCTGATTTTTATCATCGGGACCCCTCGGTCGGGTCTCGGGTAAAAGCGGGAGGAAGCGAGAACGGACGAGGTGTTCAACCAGACCTCTCCGGGTCTTCCCAGGGAAGGGACGGGACCCAAGGAAGTGAGTCTAGGCGGACGGGGAGAAAGGAGAGGGACACCGTGGACCCTCGTTTTTCCCGACTTCTTAACTCCCCAAAGACCAGGCCCCTAGTCTCGTCACTCCGGACCCCGGGAGAGGTCGAGGATCGACTGGACACAGGTCCGGGGTCACACAGGTTGAATGATGAATGACTGAATGGGACGGGGGAAAGGGAAACATTTCACTGTAATATTTACGTCCTGGACTCGCTCCCCGCGGATCCCGCTCCGCCGAGTGAGAAGAGGACCCTGGGGCCGTCCAAAGGCCGCCCTTGACACAGACCGGCGACCCTCACTCGACGTCCTTCCGGGCCGATCCCGGACGCGGGGGGCATCCGGAGAGACCACAGGGCCGGTCGGTCGGCCAGCCAGGAGTCGCCCGCCGTCCGAGGAACTCAACCTCCAACAAAAGCGGACGTCGCGGAGGCCAGGTCGCCGCGGGAGGCGTAACAGAGGACCGAATAGTGGCCCGTGTTCAAAGGACGAGTCGGGAGTCCTTGGGACGGTCCTTTACCCCTCCCCCCACGATTCTTCCGGTTCCTTAACCCCACTCCCAAGACATTTCTGCGCGTTGGTCCTTCGCCTCCCCCACCGCGCGTAGGACCGGCCTAGGCGAGGACCCGGGAGTCTCCGGAAGTCGGCCGGAGATCCTCCCACCTGTCGGGCCGGACACGTGGCGGAGACAGGTGAGCAGCCGGGGGACTGGTGGTTCGTCTCTACCGTAGAGTCTGAGGTCACGTCTGACAACTCCGGCTCCTGAGTTTTCGAAGTCGTTCTCGGCCAATTCCAGGTCTCGGTGGTCGTAGGAGTCCGGACCGAAGCCTGTTCAGGTTCCAAAAAAGGGATTTCCTGAAAACTAACCCGGAGAGGAGACGGAGAGGTTTCCCGTCATTCCTTCACAGAGACCTGTGGTACTCCGTTCGAGACTAAGCTGTCAGGGGAGGGACTTTGGGTATGGGGGCCGGTGCAGGACTTCCTGTCGGTGTCCGTCTAACCTTCGAGACACGAACTAGTCAAAACATGGACTACCAGTCCCCTGAAAGGAAGAGGAGGATCGAGACGGCTCCAAGGGTCTCTGGAGTCTCATAGGGGGGTAGAGGGGACCCGGGGGTTTCCCGGAAACTCTCCAAAGGACACCCCTCGGGTGAACACCCCTGGGTCGTCCTTCAGCACCTCGGGTCGTCAGTGACCCGGCGTGACCCGGGACCGGCGAGGTCAGAGAGACCGAGCCTCATCAAGACTTCCTCGGCGCCCCAATTAGCCATTTACTAATTGGAAGGGCGAGGGGAAACGGGTAGACCACCTCTTGACGTCCTCTACCCTTGCGAGAACTAGGACTGGGACAGAAAAGAAGAACCGAGTACGGGACCCCTTTAACGTCCTCGTTCACCGAATTCATCTCACATCTAATTTCCATAATTTAGGCGGGAAGGAGAACCCACAGAAGGGGAAGAGCAACCTTTAGACGGGGGAGGTGAACCACGAGACTTTAGACACGGAGACTTATGTTTATTTACATGTCTGTGCCAGGATAGGAACGATGTTCGGTCGCCCCGACTCCGACCCCTCTTCTACGTCACTACCTGAGCTGGTAACGTCCTAGTGTCGGGTCGCCCGGGACCCGTCAGAACCCTCTCTGGGGACTCTCCAAACAGGAGACGACGGTGGCGCGACCCGTCCCAGGGTCCGAGGCGCGAGTGGGAGGAAGAGAGGAGGGGTCGCAGGGGGAGCGCCCGGGTCTACCTCCACGTGCACAGGTGGTCGGAGTGCTTCGATGTCCGCCACCTCCCTCGCCTTCACCACGAGGGTCGCACCATGTCGGACGTACCCCTTGACAGAGGCTGGTTCGGGTTCGGAACCCTCCACGGGTGGCACTACACCAAGAAGGATCTTCCCTTCCTATTCTTATACTCGGTCCACTCCCTTGAAGACCCGTCCTCCGATCGATGGATGATCTCCGCCCAGACCCCCGACACCTCACCCTCCCCCAACTCCCTCCCTCCCCTCTCCTCACCCCCTCACCTAACCCTTCTCGACCACTGGTACCCTCCCCAGCGGTCCCTACAGTCCCTTTACGTTCCAGGCACAGTTCAAAACAAAACTAGAACCTCCGAAGGGGGGTTGGGTGGGTAAAGAGGAAAAGGATCCCAAGGGATCTTTGGGTCATGAAACGACCCACTCCCCCTTTCACCCCTGACTCCTATGTCCTTTGTCCTTCAAAGCCCGTCCACAGTGTGTTGAAAATTTTCAACTCATAGAAGGACGAAAGTGTAATAGACAGGAAACCTACACCAGTATCCGGTGTCCAGGGTCATTCGGGTGAGGGGCCTACTAATAGACGCGGGGGGCGGGGGGCGGGGCGTGAGGAAATATTTGAGGAACGCTCCGTTCCCACCCAGAGGAGGATGTCAGAGAGTGGACAGGAGGAAAGGACTGTAGTCTCCATCTAAATGGGTCTTCGGTCCCTTTACAGTAAAAGTCTCGTGGAAAAAATGTACCCGAGGGACGTTCCAGGATCCTTCTCACAACTCCCCCCTCAGTAAACTATTTATCCCCTTCTTTCGTATACTTTATACTTTCGTTGAATCTAACGTCCTCACCCCGACCCTAAATATGTGACCTCCCCTCCCAGAAGTTCTTTTTCTTTTAAAATATTCTATGAAAAAGAAAAACCGAGAGGGGGACGTCGGTCAAAGAAAGTATACAGGAGGGGAACAAATATACTAGGGGAGGACCACCGAGTCTACCATCTCTTGGACGTACGCTACGTCCTCTGAGTCCAAGCTAGGGACCCAGCTCTTCTAGGGAACCTCTTCCCTCTTACAAATGGGTGAGGTCCTAAGAACAGACCTCTTCAGGCACCTGTCTCCTCGGACTGTCCGATGTCAGGTCCCCCAGAGTTTCTCAGCCTGTACTGACTCGTTGATTGTGTGTAGGTAAAAATGTAGAAAGATTTGTGGGTTCACCCTCTACTTCTTTGTCGTAGGTCCCTTTCTCCTGGACAAGACTACGTCTCCTAAACCCCGTCACTCTCCCACCGATCCCTCTGTCTCCACCTACCTCTCGACTATGTCCAATCTCTCCTACCACGTCCATTCCCCATAAACTCCTGGGGGTCAAACCCCCTCCCCCTGCTCGACTCGGGACCCGTGTCTCGTCCGTACACCACTACCCCTCCACAACAACGGGGGTGGTCCACAACTGTATGTAGCCAGTCCAGTGTTGCTCACTCGGAGCTCGTAGGGACCAGGTGAGGTACGGGAGGGCCTTGCACAGTGACGCCGACGCCCTGGACGTCCTCTTTCTGAGACCCAGGATGGAGACAAAACACTTGAACGTTCTGTTAGTTCCGTGACAATTTCCAGTTTCGTCGTTTGTAAATCTCGACCTACACGACCCACTCGTTCTCCGAGGGTACCCTCCAGCCCGTCCGGAGAGGGGGTTTACTGACTTCCCCTTCCAACCCCCTCCCTGTTTGTCTCACTGTCTCCCAGGTACACACCCTTCCCCTCGAGAACCAGGGGACTATCCTCAAAAATTGGACAGAGGGGAGAGGGTCAGGGAGGCCGAGGAGGTAGGACGGTAGAGGCGCCACACCGGGTGCACCCCTGGTTGCACTGGGACTCGACGGTCAGGGGTTCCTCATTCGGGTGACGGGTCATGGTCACCCACGCCAGTGGGGGTAGGAGGGTCCAAAAAAAACGTGGACAAAATCCACTCCCTTAAAGACTTCTGTTTACTCTCACACCGACCCCATCTCCTTACTACTCCCGGTCTGCCTGACCCCCCGTTCCCCGCCGTTACGACTTTTCGTGACACCACCCCCGCCCCCTTCCTCCCACACCCCTCCCCCGACTTCTTTCTCCGGACGGTCCGCGTCTGTCCACGACTTCTGGTACGGTGAGTTCCCTGCGACCCCGACCTCCGAGGCGGTAAGTGACGTACACACTGAACCACCGACAAAGGAACAGACATTTTACCCTCATAGTTATCGGGACTGAACTCGTGTGGTCGACCGAGTCACCATTTCTTAGACGACCGGTTGTGTCCTCTGTCTCCTCTTACCCCCGAACGAGGGACAGACCTTCTAGGAGACCTCCTGGGTGAGGTCGTCAGAACGGACCTCTTAGGGTACCTGTCTCCTCGGACCGTCCGACGTCAGGTACCCCAACGTTTGTCAGCTCGTACGTACGGACTTACGGTGATATTTTTTGTGAACCTGCGGCGACCTTGAAAAAAAAAAGTTAAATAATTCTAATAACTACCTTGTTAAAATTATAACATATTGTCTACGAAACCTTCTTAATAAGAATTAAATAGTCGACACCATTTCCATAACGTCATTACACCCTGTCATAGGAATACAAAACCTCAAAGTACGACTTTACAAGTAAAATTTTCTAGAACTCTTTTTCTTTTTTACCTTATTCACATCGTTTTACAATCGTTCACACCCATATACCCAAAAGTAAAACAAGAAGGAAGATGAAAAATACACTGGTAAAAATATTATTTTGCAAAATTTAAAAAAAAAAATGCATCCGAATGTATTATCCAAACAACACTCTGAAAATATATTTAATCATGTACATTTCTTGAATCAGAAACCACTTCTCATTCGTCGGTTATTTGAAATTGACAATCTTAGTAATCTAATAAAGTATGTAAGGAAAGTTGTGGTAGTCAATCCAGTATAGTGGGGTAAAATATCTACTTATTTAACCCCTGGTCTTTGTCTTTTATTGAAAGAATTTCAGGGTACCGGACAAGACTTACGGTGCAAAAGATGAAGGAGCGAGTCACAAAAAAGAAAGAGTGATGAGTCTTTATTTTCATTTTTATCCCAAAACCGGAAAGACCCGTAGTGAAGGAGAAATCGGAAGAAAGTCTATAGCGAACCCTTGTGACTCACCACCTTTACCTTTTCCCATAACTCGATCGTCAAACCGTTGACTGGTAGTGTGGAAATGGAAAGTAGTCCCTAAGTCTATCGATTCCGAGGGTCTCTCAGTTTGATCTACAAGGTCTCCTTCCCGTCCCACTAAAAAATACCCTTTCCCCTAGCTAGGAACCTGACTACCGGTTTAACACAGGTGTCTACGGTAGGTGCCCAGAAATTCGGAGTTTTTGGACAGGTGAAGGTACAGACCTCACATACAGACGTTCCGGGTGTTACTCCACCCGTCACGGGTCACGTTACACTGGGACTGACACTCGTGTCCAGTCACTCCCCATTCACACCAATTCCTCTAACTAGTCACCACCCCACCCAGTCGTTCTCTCCCCTCCTCCCGACAGACGCCTCCGGAGAGCAACATTGTCCTGTTCCACGAACAGGACCAATGTACAAACACGTCCACAAACCAGTCACTGGTGAAGGACGAGCTGTCAGTGGAAGGAAAATTGTTTCTCTCTTTGATCCATACCACCGTCACCCCGTCTCCCCGTCACCCTAACCCTTCCCGGTCCCTTACCGACTCTCAGGCGGAGACTGTCATTCCAAAAAGGTCCCGGGTCCCGATGCCACCAACGGCCTCGACAGCACCCGTGGTACCAGCCTGACCCCGACGACCGTCCTGACCACGAGAACATGGTTGTGGCTCCGTTCCGGGATCTCCTCGGCCGGTTACTATAGTTCATTCACAGGGAACAGAGACGGTTCTTCTCCCGAGAGGAACCCCTAAGTCCCTCGAGGGTAGATTCCATCCTTACCCGTCACCGACTCTGTAGTGAAGACACCCGTCTAAAATTCCCTCCTCTCCACTCTTATTCTGTTTCGTATACCTTTGAGAGGAGAGGAGGAAGGTGGAAGACTGGAGAATAGTGAAGAGACCACTGATCCCTCCTGCGGTAGCGAGGGGCCTGCGACGGGACCGGGTTCCCGAGTCTGTGTTAAAGGTTCTTACCCTGGGAAAGGAGGCAATGGAGTCGCGCTCGGGAGGCCGGTGGGGTCCCGGGAAGGTCCGAACCACGTAACTGGGGGTGTGGGTCGGAGAGGTCAGTCCAGGACGGGAGCGGTTCCGACGGGTCCTGTCTCCCCCGGGTGGGAGTCGGTTATAGAGGGCCGGGACCCCACCAGAGAAGGAGACGAGACTCGGCGTACCCACGACAGGGGCACTACCAAGGACGGGTCTCAGTCCGACCCAGAGACCACACTACCGGGTCGGTGAGCGACCGATTCGGTAAACCAAAGAGAGGAAGGACGTTCCAAGTCTGTGGGGACCGTGTCTCCGGACTCTAACCCTCCCACCGGCGGAAGGTCTGGCGACCAGGAGGTGGGAGTGGAAAGACTCCGAGTCAACTTTGGGTTCAAAGGTCCTTCATCCTCTTCTCCTTCACCTGGACCCTAATTCTTCGCGAGGGTGGGGACCGACAGAGATTCAGACGTCACCCTACGACGACTTTAACAATGGTGACGGAGGGGGGGTTGGGGGTCCGGACCACCCCTGGTGGTCAGTTGGTCAGGAGGTCCGGAGGAACCAGACATGGGGTGGGGTGGATTGGAGTAGGAAGTGAGGGGCGAGGTCGAGGAACGTAATTATATTGGATGGGACGACCGAACCAACCCAAAACGACCCCGTCCCCTATTCCTTCTATAAAAAAAAAGTTGATTGAACTTTACGTACCAAAACAAAAATAAAGCGGTTGAAGTTATTTCTATATAACACAAACATACCTTTCACTCTCAGATCAGCGGAAAAGTTGAACCTTAAGGGTCCCTCTTCGACTGAGAGCCCTACTACGATTCTCCTACCATGGGTCTGACACCTGGGTCGTCCCGAAGACGTGTGTCGGCTGAACCGAATGACCGAGTCCTATCGAAAAGATCTCAGAAATGTTCCCAGCACATGACAGTCCACCACGACCTCTCCGTGTCTCTTGGACCCCTCGCCCCCACACCCCCCCACCCCACCCCCCTCCAGGATCGAGTGAAACTCGTCGTTCTCCTATTTTAACCACTGAAAGACGACCTCGAGTGTCGAACCCACGGACACGTGAATTAGAAGACTTAGACTGGGGAGGATGGGAAAGGGTCTGGTGACTTAGGAAGGACAGGTAGGTCGTCACTGGCGGCCATGACTCCGTCTCGGTCTGTGTCCTACACCCCGACCTCACAGGTGTGGTTAGGACGGTGTGGGAAAGGATGTGTCCCGCCCCCGAAGAGATCTGGAGTCAAAGAGACGGGTACATTACCAAACCGAGACCCCGCCCCCGCCCCAACATCAAAGGTACCTCTGACGACAGAGTTGTTCCCTACGGTTTTCCCGGTTTCTTCCCCAGAGTCCCCTCCTTTCCTAGAGGCTCCCGGAGTCTTCCTTGTTCTGAGATACTTCCCTCACCTTCCCCCACTACCCCAGAATCGGACCCCAAGTCCGAGTGTTATACTCTGGGACTGTACCACTGTAGTAGAGTCCAATAGTCCTACGTAGAGAAAAGGAGGTCCCAGAGAGAAAGGGAAGTCTCGAGGGCAAGACTAGGGAGGGGAAGGGACCTCACGGGTGGGTTAGGGTTTGGACCGTGAGGGGTGGGGAGTGCGGACTCGAAGTCTTTAACCCCTTTTCCCCTGTTGTCTTCCCCCATCCCACTCTTACTCAGGGAATAACCCGGACCTCCTCCCTCCTCGGGAAGGAATGGACTCCCGGGCCGGAGAGGGGAACAAACGAGACTCTATCGGTCAGAGCGAGCCGGGTCGTGGTCGTCCGACGAACCACCCGTGAGGGAAGGAAGAGGGTCTGGGTCTGTGAGTCTGTCTGGTTCTCAACCGTCCTTCTACCGGACCGAGGGTCCCACGAAGGAGACGTCCAAGGACGACCCGACCCAGCCGAACTCACCACTCCTCCCCCGACCTCCTACCCCTACTCTCGCCGACCTGGCCCCTCCCCTGTACCTTCCGACGACCCTCCCAGCTCCTGTCTCCGACCTCCTGTTCGACCCGGAGAAAGCCCTCCCAAATTGGTCGTGGGTTGAAGACAAAAAGAAAAGGATTGTTTGTGTGGGACCCTGGACCGGGTCAGAACCAGGAAAGTGGGTGGTTGGACGTCTCTACACCCGAGGAGGGAGGGCCTTTGGAGTCCAAAGTCTTTCCCTCCGTATCTCTCCTCCCTCGACTCGGGACCGTCTCCCTCCTGTCCGTCTCAGTAGACTCGGGACGGGGGTGGCCAGAGACCGTGGGAGTCGGGGGCCCAACCGGCACCTCCACTTCCACGGGAGGCTCGGGGACTCGCGTGGCCACCCGTTCTGACACCTCGACTGGACGTCGATATCGTGGAGCCACCCGCTGTTGAAACGGGACCTCACCTCGAAGCACGTCGGACCCTTCGGACAAAGGTGCAGGGTTGGCCACTCGACCCCCGTGGACGCGTTCACCCCCTGGAAGGACGGAAACCACCTGAACTGTTCCTCTCCGTCCTGGTGCCCTGGGTGGATCCTACTCCCGTCCCCCAGTCTCTCTCACGTAAACCCCTACTTTTATGAACCTCCTTTTTTTTTTAGTCACCTGACAAAGATCTAGAATAATCCTTGTGTCAGACGTACTGGGACATAGTGTTTGTGTCAGGACGTCAAACATTGAAGGAGGGGGTATCAACCTGAAGGGACCAACGAGTCACCACTTCTTAGACGGGGCGATTCCGTCCTCTGGTCCCAAACTAGGGACCCGATCCTTCTAGGGGACATCCTCCTTTATCACGGGTGAGGTCATAAGAACGGACCCTTTAGGGTACCTGTCTCCTCGGACCACCCGATGTTAAGTACCCCAGTATTTCTCAGTCTGCCCTGAATCGGTGAAGGGAGACACTCACGTTGAGGTCACAGTCAAGTATTTGAGTGTCTCCGATTCGACAACACTAATTTTCGTTCTATTTTACGACGGGGAAGGTCCTTATAAACGAGAGGGAGGGGTGGGGGTGGGGACCTAACGCATCGACTTTCGTTACTTAGATCAAGTAAGGCGTGGACCCTTCCCTACTATAGACCCCTGTCTATCTGGAAGTGCCAAGACGATGTCTCATAGTCGAAGGGACCGACGAAATTCCCTTCCAGGGAATATGGACGAAACTTCCTGACATCTCAACTGTGGTCCACCGTTTTCCGTGTATGGGTACAGAAGACGAAGAGGGGTCTAGGACATGAAGTGGTTACCGGTCGAGATAGGTTGACCAAGATTCCGTTTCTCCCGGTCGGACGAAGTCTTGGGGGGGTGTCCTCCTCACCGGTGGGACTTTGACTGGCTACAGGCGGGGAGTCTGCGACCTTGGATGGAGACGGTACAATTGTTGGGCGGTCTAAAGATGTGGTTACCCAACCCCGATTAGTTGGAATGGCACGACCCATTCCGTCCGATCCCTGGGAGGTCGGTGGGTGTAATGGACTTTCTAACGTGGCCGGAACGACGCAGAGGGGATAGGACGAAAGATCGGGTTCGGGGATTGACGTGATCTCTTGAACTTCTTTTTATGGGGAAGGATTTCAACAGATTAGAATGGGGACGAGGTGGGAGGAGGAAGTCAGGGATCATTTAGAGAGGGTGTCTACCCCTAAACTCAGTAGGGGGTTGTCGAGGTAGAAATCCCCTTGGAGGGTAAACGTCGATCTAAGACAAGGAGATCCAATCGTCGTCTCTTTTCCATACCGGTTAATTTCCTTCTTCCGTGAGGTAGTGATTCGTTATTGAAGGACAAGTCTCGTAGGTAGAGTGGAGTTTGATCTCGGACTGACCTCTACTCGTTTGTCTTCTTTGATAATTTCCCCGACCCCTACAACTCTACCTTTTCTCTTCTGAATCCACCACCACACATTGTCGACGTTAGTTTATAGACTTCTCGACAGAATGCCTCCTCTCAAAAAAAAAAAAAAAAGAAAAAAGAAACACCCGGGTCTCTCGTCCTTTACCCTGGTTACCCTCCTATAGTATAATTGTGTCTAAACCGAACTGTGCTCCTTCTTAAAAGATTGTTAGTCTTAAAGGTCATCACCTTTAATGAAGGACCTCTACTCCACCACACACTTGTCTCCACCTCGATCTTCTTTCGATTCCATGAACAACACTAAAAACGTCACGGGGGATCATCTGGGAGTACGTCAGTCTCACCAGTCTGGAGGCACTCCCCGAGACGACGCGAGTTTACGTCGAGAAGATGCCCTCGGGGGTTCGGACACATGTTGACCTAGGCGGAACCTCGAAGAGGATGTGGAAGGGGACCGTCGTACCACGTTCCATTCCCAGGTCCGGTGGTTCCTTCCACCCTGAGTCTCGGACCCGTCTAGACCGGAGATTTGAGGTGTGTCAGTGTCATGTTCAAGGTACAGACGTCGATACTCTGTGTACCGATGTAGAAAGGGAATGCAGAAGGAACCGACGGAAATGACAAGGGACGACAGAAGGACATGGTAGACGTCGACACACCAGGACCCTCGTAAAGAGTTCGATTTATATAAAGACTATAGGACCTTCTGTCACCTTCCGTCCCCCATAAGACACTGAGGGTGAACAGACAAGACCCCGAAACCCAAGGAACATCTATAGAATTACCAGTACTGAGTAAAGGTCTGAAGGATCTCTCCTTCGGTTCCGTCTCATCGTTCCTGACCGATCTGAGAGGAAGTCCCCTAGTGTATCGATTCTCGGAACCGAAGAGTCGGAGGAGTACGACCGAGGTCACGGGACCGAGGGGAGGGTTGGGGTCGTTTGGGGAAATGGGTACGTGTTCCGGGGGTCCAGTGGAGGGCTACACATGAGAAGGAACATTTCCCTTCCATTCGTCGAATCTTCTCGTAAACACAGTCGAATCTCGGGTGAGGTCTCCTGTGTTAAAGATCGTTAGTTTGGGAAAGGTGGTTGGTTCTTGGACTGTAGTCGGTCATCCATCGGGTGGGGTCAAGTACACACGGTAAAGGGGAAGGGACTTTTCCGTCGACACATCTCACCTTTCTCATGTCTTCAACGCCACCAAAACTGTGAAGGAGAGACCCAGTGGAACCTGTTAATGAAAGGAAGAGACTCGGTCAAACGGGTGAATATCTTGCTCCAATCAAGGAAGGACTACCCTAACACCATTCCTACTTCACTCTATACGAAAACAGTGTCACGTGGAGTGACACTCAACTTATTCACTACCTGTGAAGAAGGAATGAGAGATCTACTCCACAGACCGGTCGAGTAAGAGTGGTTAGAGAGGGACCGAAGGAGCCCGTGGATGGCGACACACCGGTGGTTGGTCTACCCGTCACGCAGGACACTCGACTGGGAGAGACACTGACCATCCCCTACGACCCGTTTCCGACCCAACCAGACGGACCCATCCCTCAGTCACACTTCGGTAGACCTCGTAGTTCCTTCCAGACGACGATACTGCTAGTACACAGAGGAACATACACACGATTCAGCGAAGTTAGCACAGACTGAGAAACGCTGGGATACCTGACGTCGGGGGTCCGAGGAGACAGGTACCCTAAGAGGTCCGTTCTTATGAACTCATCTAACGGTACGAGAGGAGGTCCCCGCAGAAGGGCTGGGTCCCTAACTTGGGTCCAGAGGACGTGACGTCCGTCTAAGAAATGGTAGACTCGGTGGTCCGTAAATAGAGGAATGCACAGAGGAATCTGGGAAGGTTTCCGGCTCACCGACCCTGACACTAACCCCATGACGACCCACACGACAAGGACAGGCACCGACACAAGACGGACTATTCCGAGGTCTTTCTTTCCTCCTTCTCCGGGTTCCTCTGTAAGCCCCCCTCACTGGATGCCACTCGTCCTCCCGACTCCCGACCAGTCCCACCCTCCTTTCCCGAACCCAACTCAACCACTGACGTCGAGAGTGTGAGACTGTGGAAGTCCCCACAAAGTCCCACTCCCCGTACCGAGTCGGGGCCCGAAACCAACACGACACCCACGTCACGACGCACACTCACTTCACACGTCCCACCTCCCGAACCAAGTACTCGATGGGAGAGCGAGGATTGTGAATCTTCTTACAAAACGAAAAGTGGAAATTCCTTGAAAATGTAGTTGTCCGACGCCTCCGACCCTCAACAAACAGGACTCGAGAGTCGGCTCAGATCAAGAAGACACACCCCGTCTCTCTCCATCATTCCTTTCCTCTCCACTTTCGACGGACAGTAGTGGAAGTCGACAGTCGACACCCCAGGTCTTAGTCCGTAGTAAAGAGGTTCACACCAGGAGTGTGACCCTCTCACGGATACACGATTCGACGAAGTCAGGACAGGTTGAGAAACACTGGGATACCTGACATCGGACGACCAGACAGGAGAGGTTAGGGAGGAGACAGGTACCCTTAGAGGTCCGTTCTTATGACCTCACCCAACGGTACGGGAGGAGGTCCCCTAGAAGGGTTGGGTCCTTACCTTGGACACAGAGATAACAGAGGACGTAACCGTCCACCCAAGAAAACGGTGACCGTGGACCCTTCGGGTCAGGAGTCTAATGGACTTGATCCTCGAATAATTTGTAAGTCTAAGTTCGGTGAAGGACAAGGAGCACTTCGTCTTAGACACACACACACACACACACACACACACACACACACAACTCCCCTCGCTACCCCGGACCTTAGGAGTAAAGTTGGTTTTAAGGTGCTCCTAAGGATGCGTGTCATTTTTACTCTTCAGGGACCCTATCTCCTACCCACACGAGACTCCCTACGTGGGTCGAAAGTGACTCTTAACGGACATAGGGTAGTCCCTCCTGCGGCACCGTGGACCCCAAAGACTCGTTGGAAACCTTTCGCTTCTAAGATCGTTACCCGAGGACCTCTCCGGGAGGAGACGGTCGTGCCACTGCTGGTTCAGGTTCGAGGGATACCAACAGACTAAAGAGAGGACTAGGGACTCCCCCTTATAGTCTTTAATTTCAAAAACCCATGGTATGACAGAGAGAGAAGCAAGACGACCAAATCGTTTAAGGAGATCCGCCGGGTTTCTCATAAGGGTCTTCCCTACGACATCCGCCCTTCAAACCAAGGGTTCCATGGAAGATTCGAACCAAGGGGAAGTGGCAAGGTGGAGGTGAAAAACCAAACCAGTTTCCTCTGCACAAGTCTAAAGGTCGCCACCGGAGTATATGGGTTTGAGGGAGGGAAGACCGTGGGAGACTTGTGAACCTGTAAGGAGAAATAACAAGTGTAAGGTTGGGTCGTGTCAGTGTACGTGTGTGCCTCTATTTTTGGGAGGGCCGGTGTCGGGGTCCTCGGGCATCCCCGTCCCGGTCGTCCTCGTCCCCGCCCCGACGCCCTCTGAGGAGGATGGCTCGGCGGGGGCGCGAGGCGCAAGCGCATTTGTTCGACTCTCGACCTCTCCACCGAGAGCCCCATGCGACCCCTCTCCCCTCCCGACTCATGTCCGTCCGCACCCCAACCCCGCACTGTGCCGTTGAAGGGAAGACTAGTGGCGGTCCCCGTAGGCTGTAGTATTTTTGGGAGGAGGGGAGAGAGGAGCGGGGCTTCAAGACCTGATCCGACCCCGAACTCGCCGCGTCGTCTCTGCGTCCCCGCGGGGGAAATCGACGCGCACCTTGATTTCCTAAAGAAAAAAAAAAAAACCTCACAAGAACCCGGTGCGAATCCCGCGGGAGGCGTCACGCGCTTCCCTTCGTGCGCCTCCGACGCCTCTCTCTCGACGTACGACCCACGCCCCTCTCCACCCGCTCTTCGATTTCTTCCTTCTAAACCCCCGCGCTCCTACCCCCCAGTCCCACCCCTCCTTCCCGCTTGCCCCTGGTATGATCTGACCTCTCGATTGATTTTCCCGTGCCGGAATCGCTGACTACCTGCCACAAGGACCCTCTCCCTCAGAGACCCCCTTCGTCTCTCCCGAGGACTTCGACCGTCCAACCACCTTTCCTCTCTTAGTGTCTGTGCCGTCCCTTCAGGGCAGTGACGCTTCCCCTGCGCCGTAGGTAGACAGAGCCCTTTGACTCGTCTTTCTTCCCCACTCGTGGACGGGCGAGGGTCATGAAAGAAGAGATGGGAGGCAGGACTTAGCCCCGTGGGTCCCGCCCCTCGCCCCTAGTGGGCCCTGACGGGCGATCCTCAGTGACTCGACTTTACTCGGGCGCCGGCCATCCACACGCTCGGCGCCCCACAAACACTAGGGACCCGGGCTGAATACGTCAGGTCACGCCCACTGTCCACACAGTCAGGTCCGCGCAGGGCAGCGTCGCAGTCCACAGTGGTTCCCAGTCTTTCGGGCACCCGAGTCCCCGTAAAAGGGACCGACCCTCCGCCTCCTCCCTTCCCAACCCAGACCCCGAAAAGACAGTGAGTCCCCAGGGTGGGGTGACGAAGCCTCAACGTAAGTAATGGAAGCTTTTACGAGTCAGGAAGCCAGGCCCCGCTCCGTCTTGCCTCCTACCTCTATCTTTGTCCACTCGAGAGCTCGGGCGTCGGAGGAGGGGTGGTGCGCGGGGGTGGGGTGTAGCGGTTAAAGGAACCGAGGGAGATGTGGGAAGAGGTAGGGGGTCACGGGAATCGGTAGGAACGTGGAAGCCTCCTTCCCCGGGTCACAGCCCTTCCTCTCGGACGCCGGGCGGAGTGGACCGGATCAGAGGCGACCCCGGCGGCGGGCGCGGAGGGGCCCGCGGGGGTCGAGGCGGACCAGGGGGCCCCGGGCCCGGGAAGGCCGGCGCGAGAGGCGAGAAATAGAAGAAGGAGCGGTACACCGGGGCCTTTGAGCGGACCTAAAACCGTCGCCGGCGCAACCGTGGGCCTAGTAGGTCTCCCTACAGATCTTACAGCAGCAGGCCGAACCTCGTCCGCGAGAGGACCCCTACCCCATCGCCCCTCCCCCACAAAGAACACCCCACTGGGCCGGCTCTAGGGGCTCTCCCACCCCATCCTCCTCTCTGAACGCCCTGACTCTGGTCCTGCTGCGCCCTCACCCTTCGCGTCTCTTCCCCGGTTCCGTCCCGGGCGTGACCCCGTCCCCCTCCCTACCACATACACACACGCACACACAGAACCCGTCGCCGTCTGTTTTTCCTTGCAAGTCCCAGTCCACCTGTGTCAACACAAGGGTTGAGTTCTTTTTCTTCGCGTGTCATCTACACGATGTCCTGTCGGTCCATCGGCACTCACTCGGTGCCGGGTTCGGTCGTCGGGTCACTCCCCTCGGCAGATCGACAGACCTCCCACGTGCATTAATGACCTCTTCCCGTTTCATTTGGTGCCGCCCTGAGGACCTGTGCCTACGAAAAGGGGGTAGGAGTCTCCCACGGAGACCGAGTCTTCCCAGGGACGACTCAGGTCCTAAGGGACCCCCTCCCAAATCTTCTTAGTTGGGAAGAGACTCATTTTAGTGGGGTCTCGAGTTTCGACCCTACTTCCACTTCTACCCCGAATCCGACGTCACCCCGTCGGAAGGGGCTGAGTCCCGATCTCCAGTCTCTGACAAAGGGATAAGTGCGAGGTAAGACGTGACGAGATTTATGTCCTCTCTCCCCTACCAGACGTTCTTCGATGTCTCTTTTCCGAAGTGAAGTTTTTTCCTGTTCCTTTTCTATTCGTCCTCGTTCTTCAAGAAAGGCACTCCACGCGTTCCCTTTCTTTTCTTATTACTGTTATCAAGGATTATGGTGACTTCGTGACGGGAACAAGGTCCGTACCGTTGTGTTCCAAAATGTCTACAATAAAATAAATCGGGACCGTTGTTGCGATACTACATGGAAAATAACAATAGGGTCAACTGGGGATTAGTTTGACTCAATTCAGAACTTTTGGATGGACTCCACCATGTCCATCAATAGTCCTGGTTTCTCAGTTCGGAAACATATAGTCTAAGGTCTCAGACAAAAATTGGGGACGGACACATACACGATTCAACGAAGTCAGCATAGGCTGAGAAACACTGGGTCACCTGGTGTTCGAGAAGACAAGTACCCCTGAGAGGTCCGTTCTTATGACCTCACCTAACAGGACGGGAGGAGGTCCCCTAGAAGGACTGGGTCCCTAGCTTGGACACAGAGTGTACAGAGGGCCAAGAAATGGTGATCACGGTGGACCCTTCGGGCAAAATTGGAGATGAAACGTCTATTCGTTTACGTCAGTTCTCTTACTTGGTACGAGATGGTGAACGATTAACTCACCAGAACCCGTTCAAAAGATTAGAAAAGGATAGAGGTAAGGAAGTAGACTTTAGGCCAAGGAGACCCAGTACCCCTTCTTATTTGTGACACTATACGTCTTTCAAAGACCGTGTTAGATCAACGAGTTAATTACCATCGATAATACTAAGAAAATTTATTACCATTCAACCACGTTCTATCAACAAAGACATCCAACTTCGTCAGAACATTTTTGTTAAAGTATCCCTCGTTGATTTTCTATTCCTCTGGGTTGGGTTGTCGATACTCCACTCTACCCTTCGAATTCCAATTGATACCTCAATTTTCCCGTAAAGAGGAAACTTGACTGAAAAAAAAAAAAAAACCGGACTCCTGAAGGTGATGAAAGGGACACAAAAACAAAGAGACCGTCCTCTACTGGTTCCAGAGTGTATGATTCTCATTAAGTCAAGGTAAGGAAAGAGAAGGGAGGTAGTGGGTAGGTCAAGTGCCTTAACTCTACTTACACTCACCCCGGAGTCACTGGTGACGGGGTTGGTCTAGGGTGGGGTCCTGGACGTTTCCAAAGTTAGGGTCTACGAATTCAGGTCCAAATGTTTACCGAAGGAGAGTAGTACCAGGGGTTCCAACAGACGTAAAAGACCCGAAGTCTCTAAAAACCAAACGTGAGTTCTACAGGTGTCAACTCAATTCACGTCCATTTTCCACAATAGTTCCCGACCCCACCGACACCTCCCCGGACTGTGTGAGAAAAACAGAAAGGACCCAGATAGGGAGAGAGGGACTGTAGAGTAAGGGGTGAATATTTGTCTTTAGTGAGAAAAAAACCTAGGAGCTAAGAGTCTTGAGTTTGGAAAGAACCGCTATAAGAATCCCTTACCACTTTCAAAGAAGAGGTTTCTCCTGTTACTAGTTTTTGCGTACGGGTTGCGGGAGGGGACTCGGTCGTCGACATCGCCAACTCGCCTCCTTCCCCATAGAAGGGGGTCTTTACGAGTCTGGGTGGACGACGGTGGTGGGTGGGGTCGACGTAGGTCTTACCTTGTTGTCCGTCTCGGTGGGGGTTGAGTGACGAAGAGGGGTCTCGGGTGAGGGAGAGGGAAGTCGACTCAAGAATCCCGTCTCGACCTCCCTGTCATTTTTCTGGGTCCTCCACACGGATGCAACCACGGAAGGTTTTGGTTCTAGACTACCACACACGGACTCTCGAGACGTACTTGATCCCCCGAAGACCCTCCCCCTTCACCTGTCAACACCCGTTTTGTGCTCAGTACCGAGAACCAGGGTTTATAGCGAAGTCGAGACTCCCAGAGTTATAGAAGATCTTCAACCGGGGTTAATTCCGTCAGAGGAAGTCGAGGGAACAGGATTTCCGAAATTCTTAATAGGGACGGATGACGAACAGTATACGACCCGGGACACGATTCGTGAAACATGGGTAACCACCACCACCACCAAATCAACTAGTCAACACAGGCTGAGAACTCTGGGGTAACTCGGGTGGTCCGAAGAGACAGGTACCCTAAAGGGTCCGTTCTTATGACCTCACCCGACGACAAAGAACGAGGTCCCCTAAAAGGACTGAGTCCCTAACTTGGGCGTAGTAGACGTAACGTCCGTCTAAGGAATGACGACTCGGTCGTCCCTGTAGAAGTAAATTCGAGATAAAATGTCCATTTCTTTGTAGACTCTGTAGAACGTTTAATGGGTTCCAGTGTCTCGGCTGTGTATCTCTACCCTAAGTTTTTAGACACGACACTTGATGAAGGAGTCCCGTCCATTAATAAAGATACTCAACCTAGTAGTTGATCTGATTGATTCATTTTTTTTTTTTCAGGTTTTGACAAAGAAACGGAAAAATATAATCCACTAAGTCCTTTTCGGACTATAAACACTGATACATTTAACCGTTGACTACGTAGACTTAGTTGTCGAGAACGAGAATTTTTTTTTTCGTCCTGAAAAAAGAAGGGAAAAGACTGACTCGGAGAAATGGTTCCTCTTTCTTCCCTTATTCCCTCTTGATCCATAACGGGTTTGTGGTCCAACCTGTCAGTCGTCCATCTCGGGTCCTACCTTCCTCTTCTCCCTGACCAAGGGTCGAAGGGTCTACGCGAGACAGGTGATACGTACAGGATCGAAGGAGAGTCGTGTCTCGAGTCGGGAGGTGTCTTACCTCTACCCATCCTTCTACGAGTCGGGGTCGGGACGGGGTTTGGGGTCGGGACAGTGGAGAAGAACCTGGGGGACGTGTCCGACTGTCACCACGAGAGAGAACGGGTCGGGAAATCGGGACGTGTGGATCCTGTGCCGGACTTTCCCCCTCCCGCGAACACATGTCTTACGTGACCTCCCCCACTGGGTCTTATGTCCCGTTCACCCCGTTAACACACAGACGGAGACGACGTAATAAACTCACTCGTCGAAGAAAAAATCCCCTGTGAATACGGTCGGTACGGGTGGTCGGGGAGTCATACCGAAAGACCCGTGAGTCCTTGTACCAGGTCCCGTCTGGTCTCGGGTGTCCGTCCGTGGACTGTAGGATGAGATTAATCAGGACGTCCACGGTCACCCCTGTTCAACGACAGGAAGAGTACCGAAAAACCTCAGAAACGAGAGCGTAAAGAAAGGTAACTGGTACTAAGGACTGAATAGAAGGGGTGGTAAGACCCGTTATAAAGGAGAGGAGGTGTCCGTATGGGTCTTGGGTGGTAGGTAAATAAAAGAGACAAAACATTCTGTGGTGACTCCCCACTCCTCGGGTCCTTGGAGGTAATTCTCGGGTCAAGAGGAAAGTGTTGGTTTTTGACGAAGGTCCTCTTGTTGTCCCTCCTTACCAACCTTCTTTTATACAATAACCCCGAAAGAAATCCCCACCCTAACATCTACGAACTGTACAAAGAAAACATATGAAAAGAAGTCAAATTTAAAAAAAAAGACAATACTCGTATAATGGAAATGTTACTCCTTTATAACCTTTACAAATATCCTCTCCAATTTAATGTCGACAACCTTAGTCTGTCCAGATCTCAAGGTGGAGGTGTGAATCTTCGACACGAAGGAACCCGTTTAGTAATTAGAAAGATTTGGAGTGAAACGTGTAGACATTTTACCTTTTTATAGATGGAGTGTCCCAACAGTACCACCAATTTATATTTCACAATCCATGTACCATTCGTAAGTGTTTAACTGTTGTTAATAAACATAATTATTCTCGATTTGTAGTATTGTTGTCGGTGTTGGTGAACGGGGAAAAAAAAATGGAGAACCATGAGTCTGTGTCCCTTGGGAGTGGAGAAGATTTAACCCGATAAGGAAGGTAGGTTTGGAGTGAAAGGGGGAAAAAATTCGGTATGCCACGTCCCACCCCTCGTCCGTTTCAATATTGAAGAACACAGTAATCGACCCAACTGGTTTACCGACTCTTATGTTCCTGAAACCTCAGCCTGAAAGAGGTATACATTCCTGATTTTTATTTATTTTCATTTATTTATTTGTTTATGTTTGTATAGCATATGTGCATACTAGTGGTGAGGAGCCTACACGGTCCTCGGACCAGGACACGCTCCGCGAAAGTACGGGCGTGGAATTGTCGTTGGACGAAACCGCAGTCCAGAGGAACACCCGCGACTGTTTAACGTCTGTGAAGGAAGGGAGCGGTCGTCCCGGGAGAGCGGCCAGTGAAGTGGGTCGGGGGAGGTCTCGATCTTTCGCAACCTCCGGTCCGGTTAGGGAGGGGTCCTGGTGTGCCTGATCCGAGAAGCGACGGGTAGTAGTCATGATTCCATTGGTTGTACTTAACTGATAAAGTGGCCCGCGACGTGTCCTGCGCTCCCAGTGGTTCCAGTAGGGCAGGCGGGTGGCTGCCGCCGTCATCACCCTACCCCTAACCCCACCCCCGGCTTTCGGTCCCCTTTCCTCAGCGCCAACGAAGCGATCCGCTGCCAAAGGTCGCAGAGGGACCCCTTCAAGGAGAAGAGCAGATTGGACGTCGAAAGGACAACGTCTCGAAACAGCTCGAGGCCCAGGTTGGCTCTGACGAATCGCCTACCCGTGGGTCTGCGGGGGCGCTCAACCCCTCGGAAAAAGGATCCCGAAGGTTCAGTCCGCCCGTGGAAAGTGGTGGGTGGTAAACGAAGAGTCGTCCGTGGGAATACCGAGGATCCAGAAGACGTGGGTGAAGGTAGGGAGTGAGGGGTGAGGGGGAGGTCCTCGAAGAACCATCGGGAAAGGGGTCTGCTTCGACTCACGGGCAGGGGGTCCGGGCGAGTGAATGCCACGTCGTCAGGTACAAACTACAGTCCTCAGGAACCGACCCTACCTCCAACCGCGTCTCCCAGACGCGCCACTGCCCACCCCTGGGACCCCGCCACCGCTCCGTCGGCTAGGCGCGGCTTGGTCGGCGAGTCGAGAGCCCAGGAGAGAGGGCGCGAGGCGTGACGACCTCTTTCATAGGACTCGGGACGCCTTCACTTCGGTTAGTCCTCTTCGGGAGCCGTCTCACCCGCCCCCCTTACCTCCGTCCCGGTGCGGGGGAGCGCCGAGGGAGGAGGAGCGGGGCGGAGGACGGGGTTGGGGAGACGGATGTGTGAAGGTAGGTAAGGAGGATGTGTGGGGTAGGAGGGTTTGAGTGGTTGTGGGGGGGGGGGGGGAGNGGGTGCAGGAAACGACGGCTCCGCCGTCTGACGGTTCGTCTACATACGGCCGCGTGCGTCCTCCTGGGGCTGTAGGGCCCGTGTTTTTGTGAGCGTAGACCCGTGTTGTGAGGAGGGTGGGTGTCTCTCTTTTGGCACGTGGGGAGTGGGTGTGAAGGTGTTTGATCGATCTCAGGGTTTATACCAAGGGAGATGGAAGGGAGGGGGGAGTCCGGAGTTTCTTTATTTACTGGGGGATCCTGCACGCCAAATTTCCTTAGCAGTAGTCAGACGCCACCTTACCCCTTCCACACCCATACATTGGACCCCCACCCGTGTCCCCTTGTGTTTTCGAGTGTGGTCTCGGGGGGTGCGGGTATATACTATGAGGGGTCCGAGTGATTTTGCACGTGAAGCTGTGCGTCTGGGTCGGACGTTTTTGTTGATGTGTCCGGAACATGTGTGCGACACGACTATGTGCGTCTGAGGGACAATGCACGTGTGTGGTCGTGTGCACATGTGCCGTTAGTGGGATGACCTTTACAGACGTAATGTATAGATAGATAGGTGGGTAGGTAGATATGATTGTTCTGTTATAGTATATACGTACTGTGGGTAAACCACACACATATATGTATATATATCTCTCTCTATCTATGTCTATATGTGTGGGAAGGGAGGGTGAGGGGTTTGGTGTGGAGGGGTTGGAGAACAAGGTAACGAAGACATATTCTGTTTATGACCGATGAGAGTGGGAACGGGGACCCTCCCCTTCTTTTATGAGAGTTGGGGTCACATTCCTTTATAGGCTTCCGTAGTCAAGAGACCCAGGTACCACCTCCTTCCTACACCCGAAACACTCTCCGAACTCTTCCCTCTATACCCTCCTCCTCGGAGTATCCTCTTGTCCGACCACCCCCTTGTCGAACGGTTGGAGGGGGTTGGCCAGTCCCATGGTCTCGATCGTCGCACCGTACGATCACTTCTCTAACCCGGTGGAGACTCTTTTGACCCTCCAGGAAGAGTCGACTCCAGGGTCTCCTCCCTTCCTTCGTTCCTACGGACGAGAAGTCCACACACCTGACCTCGACTCCCCTCCTCCCCCCTTTACGGGGCACCGAGACCGACGCTGTCCCCTACGACTTCGTCGTACGACTCCACGGGCAGGACCGTGCCGACAGTGTACGAAAGAAGGATGGACTTGTAAACCCGAAAGGAACGGTTTCCCTTTTACGCACCCTCCCTTTAAGACCACCGGTGAGTCCAACCCCTGTCCCAATCGGTCGAACAGAGGGTTCGACTCGACCTACGGTCGACCCTAAGGTCCGGGACCCCACATCCCCACAGAGAGAGTCGTCCAAACCCTGGGTGGGTGGGAACATTGACTTTTAGACAAAGGGTCAGACAGAGACCGTGTAGGAAGTAGAGGGTGGGGGGGTGGAGGTGGTTTACCGTCTTTCAGGACCCTTGAGTCCGGGAACGGATGTACTCCCGGAACCAAACACGGTCAAGGGTGATCAAAAGTTGAGACCCAAGGTCTCCTCTCTCCCGTCCTCCTGGACTCCCCGTGTGACCTATAGTCCGGACCTGAGGCTCGAATAGAGAAGGGTTTAATCTCGACTCCTTAAGCCCTAACTCACTCAAACGTCATTTCAGAGGGTTCAACGATCCGTTGTAGTGAGACGTCCGACGTAACGGAGATCCGGGAAGAAGGACGACCAGTCTCGACTTCTCCCCCATAGAATAATTACGTGGGCCGGGGGAAGTCTGGGGGCGTGTCCGTCGTGTCGGCAAAGGAGGCGGATTTCCTGTTGAAACACACCTCCACTCCCACAGAGACTTGTTGGCGTCCGGGTTCCCTGTTACCTATACGCTGACACCAAGATGGACCTTTTGTTGCTAAAGTCGTTGTCGGGTGAACTCCGCGGATGCGTCTTGACCGGTGTCGTGAACAGTCCCCCTACCCGTCCGCGTCTCCACTCCTTTTCCATCTGTCTGTCCTTCCGTCTCTGTCTTTATCCTTCCGTCTGTGGGTGTCTGAGTTCATAGGTCTCCCCTCGTCGTGGTGCCTACAGGGGTACATTACAGTGGATGTGTGTGTGTGCAGTGTGTAGAAGTCTCTGTGCATGACACCCGAGAAGCGGTGTGTCATTGTAGGTTTCTGTGCGTGTCTTCACCTGGGGAGGTGGTCGTGCGTAGTTCCGGTGCGTGTAGGAGACCACTCCCCAAGGAGAAAGCCTGATACACTGATTCAAACAGCCGTTCAGACCGACCCACCTAGACACTCGGAGACTAAGAGTTTAGTTACTCTTCCTTTCCTCTGTCCTCGTCACTCTTGACTCCCCAGGGTCCTGAAACTCCTTGACCGCTCTGGTCTACTGTGAGGGGTGTCTCTTAACGGACCGGACCCCGGTTCCAGTCGGAAACCTCCCAATGAACAATTGGACGACCCGAACCCGGGACGTAAATAGCAGGCACTGAGAAGTGTAAAGTTTGGAGGGCAGAGGGTGACGATAACTCCCTCTTCCTGACGTCCGGATCTTTCCTCTCCTTGAGACCTTCCCGGACCAGACTCCCACTCGACCCCGGGCACCCACGTCTCCCCTCCGACCTGAGTCGTCCCTCATCCCTCCACCTCCCGTGTCGACCTTCCGTTTCGACCGTCTCCTCCTCTACCGAGTTCTCTCCTATTTTCTACCTAATCACCCTTCGAAGATCCCAGGTCCTGTCTAAGAACCCTGTCTACCTCCCCCTAAACCTCTCTCGACCAGGAGTATTCGCCTCTGTTTGCGGTTCCGTGTACCGTTCGATAAACGGTTCTGAACACCGAAGGGGTGGAACCTCATCCGTGAAAGACTTGTATTGTAGGATCGAGATTGGGTGTCGCCCTGAGGTACTACTCTGCTCCCACCCTGCACCCTCCGACGCGGAAACCACTTCGGTTCGACCCCCGAAGAATCCAGTCCTAAAACTCACCTTCCCCATTTCCATCGTCCTTTAAGTCAAAAGAGACGTTTATAAAGTCGAAAACGACACCATCATAAAAATCGTTGAACCAACCGTCTCCTCCTCGGGCCCATGTAAAAATTTCCCCGGAGATGGTCTGACCTCCAGAGGACGGTGGGAGGGGGGTGTACAGTCTTTCCCTACCCCCTCTTTCGTTTGTCGTAAGTTTAGATTTTCAACCAAAACGATCCGCAGTCCGGCGACACTTCAGTAGAAGCGCCCATCAGCGACAGACAAAAGTAGTTGTATTAAGAGCATTCGTAGGAATAGTTCTCATTTATAAAGAGCTTGAAGACGGCACACGTCCCACGACGAGGCCCGTCCTACCTTTTATCTTTTTCGATTGGTCCTGTGTGAACCACTCTGTCTCTTCCCTCGTTTGAAGACTCACTCACGACCCACGACACACAGCACGATCGGTGTAACATTTACACTAAAGAAAATTAAGACTATTGTCGGGACGTTCACTCCGGAATAGAAAGGATAAAATGTCTATTCCTACGCTTCTGAAAGTCCCCAACTTCTTAAATGGGTTCGAAGGTGGCAGTACTTTACGTTCTCGGACCTAATTTTGGATCTTCTCTTTCTATTATAATAGGCTTTGGACTTATTACTAAATGTTCCACAAAGGTGTTAGCACTAAATTAAACCACGAAAACTCTTGACACACTCCTCCATAATCATAAAAATTGCTTAAACCCCTCCTTCACTCCGAACCTTTCTAAGTCCCTGAGTCCAGAACAACTATGCTCAGACCACGGGACGTCCTGATTCTGACTTTCCGCCCTTAAGATAATGTCGAGACTTAAGACACTCACAAGCGGAGATGTTGAGGGTCACGAATGACCCGAGCTTTCCTACCCTATGTCACCCATTGTTTAGCACTCGACAGAAAGAAGAGAACCGAGAATGTCAGAATGTCTATTTTCATGTATACATACACACATATATATAGATACACGTGTATATCGAATACATATATATCTACATATATTTATATACATAGATGTACATGTACATACTCTATATACATATAAAGGATTTCATTATTAACTATCTACGGCTTACTTGCTACGTCTGTCATTCATAATACTTTTAACTCTACCCCTCTTTATTAACTTTTAAACCTACTAGGTCCTTCCGAAGGACCTCCTCCTACCAAACCTCCTTCTTATCCTGAGTTTCTTTACTTTCAGTCCCCTGAAGGGACCACCAGGTCACCAATTCTGAAGTGAAAGGTCACACCCCTCACACCCAAGTTAGGGACCAGACCTTCGATTCAAAGATGTACGGAGGACCGGTTTTTTGGTTTTGTCTTTGTTACAATATTGTTTAAGTCATTTCTAAAAAAAGTTTTTTCTTCACTTATCCCGACCTTCCTCCGTCCTGTGAAGTCCGTACGGGACGTTAATCACAACGACAACCGAGTTACGTCAGAGGGGCGGACCTTTCTGACGCTCGTGTCGTTAAGGTAGCGGACGGGGAGCGCGTCCCAAATACAGATTTAGTCACGGGACTGGTGTGTGACCCCGTGTCGGTCCGGAGCTCCAGTGCAGTCGACACACGAGAACGGACCAGTCGTCGGGGCGACGAGGAGTCTCGAGATTGTGTGTGGACGGGGGAACGGGGACACGGTCCCCGGACGGAGGAGGGGCAGGTACGGGACAATGAGACCCAGAGTCGCATTAAGACTCAGGACCTACATCAAACGAGGAACAAGGATATAACGGGGTTTGTAAATGAATAAGAGATCGGGAGGTAAAGGGAAAGGAGTCAAACGAAGGGGCGTAAAGGACTACTTATTTTCGGTCACTACCGGATCGTTGCACACATGGACGACTCGGAGTGTAGGGTGGACGTTTGTGACTTGGTTGTTTCAATAAGAATATTGTTCGTTTGTTGGTAAGACTATTATAAAATTTGAGGACGTGTTTGGATTCTTGGTGAAGTTAAAACCAGGCCTATTACGGACAAAATTAACAAACAAACAAAAATATTTTTGTGAATATACTCCATACTGAAATTGGAACCAGACAAACTTCTGGGAAAGAGGAAAACACCAAGTCCAGCTGTTACCTATTTCCTCTAAGGACCCCGAAGCCATTATCAGGCCCCAATCCTGAGACTCGAAGGTTCCGTCCCCCACTTCCAAGCTAGGGACTAGTCCCTTGATTCTAGGACGTACGGAGTACCGTACCGGTTTTTGAATTTTTTTTAAAAAAAAATTCATTTTCTCTAGGGAACATGAAAGTCATTATAGACAGTCCACTCCACGTCCGGTAAGAAGGACGGTAACAGATGGAATCCCTTCTTCCCCTTTGTAGGTCTTCTATCGTTGAGAACTTCAGTATGTCTTACCCGCAGAGAACTTTACATACACATCGGTCGTAAGGTGCAAATTCGACGAGGTGCGATGTGAGAGACGTCTACCACTAACGTCGGTACTTTAATTTTCTGCGAATACGGAACCTTCCTTTCAATACTGGTTAGATCTATCGTATAACTTTTCGTCTCCGTAATGAAACGGTTGATTCCAGGCAGATCAGTTCCGATACCAAAAAGGTTACCAGTACATACCTACACTCTCAACCTGACACTTCTTCCAACTCACGGTTTCTTAACTACGAAAACTTCACACCACAACCTCTTCTGAGAATTCTCAGGGAACCCGACGTTGCTCTAGGTTGGTCAGGTAGGATTTCCTCTAGTCAGGACCCACAAGAAACCCTTCTTACTACGATTTCGACTTTGAGGTCATGAAACCGGTGGAGTACGCTTCTCAACTGAGTAACATTTTCTGTGACTACGACCCTCCCCAACCCCCGTCCTCCTCTTCCCCTGCTGTCTCCTACTCTACCGACCTACCGTAGTGGCTGAGCTACCTGCACTCAAACTCACTTGAGGCCCTCAACCACTACCTGTCCCTCCGGACCGCACGACGCTAAGTACCCCAGCATTTCTCAGTCTGTGCTGACTCGCTGACTTGACTTGTGAGAGATCAGACTCTCGAACCCACCTCACCACCAAAAGTAGACCTAGGTCTCCGGTACCTATAGTAGGTAAATTGTAGATCGGTGATAACGGAACATAATTGTGAATTTTTTTTATTGGGAAACAAAATGAAATTTTTTTTGTGTACGTTTTCATTTGTCTTAATTATGTATTTCCTTGAGGTCCATGGGCAGTGAGTGAAAGTTATTTAGAGTCCAGTAGTGGTTTGAATGGCTATAAGGAGTACTGAGGGGGTAATAGTGAAATAAATATTTACAAGTTCATATACCCGAAGGGACCACCGAGTCTACCATTTCTTAGGCGGACGTTACACCCTATGGACCCAAGCTAGGGACTCGACCCTTCTAGGGGACCTCCTCCCGTACCGTTGGGTGAGGTCATAAGAACGGACCTCTTAAGGTACCTGTCTCCTCGGACCACCCGATGTTTCTCAACCTGTGCTGACTCGCTGATTCGTGTGTACAGGGACTTTATAGTTACGTTAGTCAAGTCAGCGAGTCAGCAACAGACTGAGAAACCCTGGGATGCCTGACGTCGTGTGGTCCGAGGGAACAGGTAGTGGTTGAGGACCTCAAACGAGTTTGAGTACAGGTAGAGTAAGAGACAACAGGGGAAGAGGAGAACGGAAGTTAGAAAGGGTCGTAATCCCAGAAAAGTTTACTCAGTCAAGAAACGTAGTCCACCGGTTTCATAACCTCAAAGTCGAAGTCGTAGTCAGGAAGGTTACTTATAAGTCCTGACTAGAGGAAATCCTACCTGACCGACCTAGAGGAACGTCAGGTTCTCTGAGAGTTCTTAGAAGAGGTTGTGGTGTCAAGTTTTCGTAGTTAAGAAACCGTAAGTCGAAAGAAATATCAGGTTGAGGATGTAGGTATATACTGATGACCTTTTTGGTATCAAAACTGATCTACCTGGAAACAACCATTACATTACAGAGACGAAAAATTATACAACAGATCCAACCAGTATCGAAAAGAAGGTTCCTCATTCGCAGAAAATTAAAGTATCGACGTCAGTGGTAGACGTCACTAAAACCTCAGGTTTTTTTTTTTTTATTTCAGACGGTGACAAAGGTAACAAAGGGGTAGATAAACGGTACTTCACTACCCTGGTCAACGGTACTAGAATCAAAAAAGTTACAACTCAAAATTCGGTCAAAAAAAAGTGAGAGAAGAAAGTGAAAGTAGTTCTCCGAGAAATCAAGAAGAAATGAAAGACCGTATTCGCACCATAGTAGACGTATAGACTCCACTAACTATAAAGAGGGCCGTTAGAACTAAGGTCGAACACTAAGTAGGTCGGGTCGTAAAATGTACTACATGAGACGTATACTCAATTTATTCGTCCCACTATTATATGTCGGAACTACATGAGGAAGGGTTAAACCTTGGTCAGACAACAAGGCACAAGTCAAGATTGACAACGAAGAACTGGACGTATGTCTAAAGAGTCCTCCGTCCAGTCCATCAGACCATAAGGGTAGAGAAATTCTTAAAAGGTGTCAAACAACACTAGGTGTGACAGGTTTCGAAACCGTATCAGTTTCGTCTTCATATACCAAAAGACCTTGAGAGAACGAAAAAACTACTAGGTTAAACTAGAGACCAAGGAGACGAAAAAGATTTAGGTCGAACTTGTTAACCTTCAAGTACCAAGTACATAACAACTTTGGACCGAACCTCTTAAAACTCGTAATGAAACGATCGTACACTCTACTCACGTTAACACACCATCAGACTTGTCAGAAACCGTAACGGAAAAAACCCTGACCTTACTTTTGACTGGAAAAGGTCAGGACACCGGTGACGACTCAAAAGGTTTAAACGACCGTATAACTCACGTCGTGAAAGTGTCGTAGTAGAAAGTCCTAAACTTTATCGAGTTGACCTTAAGGTAGTGGAGGTGATCGAAACAAGCATCACTACGAAGGATTCCGGGTGAACTGAAGCGTAAGGTCCTTCAGACCGAGATTCACTCACTAGTGTGGTAGCACCAATAGACGTAGTAATTCTAGAGAAAACATATCAAGTAGAAACATAAGAACGGTGGAGAAGAATTGTAGAAGACGAAGGTATGGTAAAGACAGGAAATGACACGGGTAGAAACGTACTTTACAAGGGAACCATAGAGATTAAAGGAACTTCTCTAGAGATCAGAAAGGGTAAGATAACAAAAGAAGATAAAGAAACGTAACTAGTGGTTCCTTCGGAAAGAATAGAAAGGAACAACAAGAAACCTTGAGATTTAAATCTACCCATATAGAAAGGAAAAGAGAAAACGGAAATCGAAGAGTCTTTTTATCCCTGGGAAATTAGGAATACAAATTTCTCATACAAGAAATCTGACTTTCGAGGTATTTCTTTCTTTTATCGAAAAAATTGGTGAGATTGGAATAGAGCTACATTCCCTGTATCACCTAGGAAGTGTTTAAGAGAGAAAACTTACTAACTTTTTCCCCACTTTCATTATAATAGGTGTACTTCATTCCCCATTTCCTTTCACGCATAAAGACACCAGTTCGTACTAGATTAAACGTCACCCGCATCTAAGACAACACACATTGTACACAATGTTTGGACGAGTACACATTGTTTGGACGGACGGTTATGTCCTCTTCGTCCAAGGTAGGGACCCAACCCTTCTAGGGGACCTCTTTCTTTACCATTGGGTGAGATCATAAGAACGGACCCTTTAGGGTACCTGTATCCTCGGACCCCCGATATCAGGTACCTCAGCGTTTCTCAACCTGTGCTGACTCTCTGAGTCGTATGTGTGTGTGTGTGTGTGTGTGTGTGTGTGTGTGTGTGTGTGTACGTGCTAAGACCACCTCCGGGTCCATACAGAAGTCGTTCTTACATCATCCACCCGGAATTTATTCCTCCGCTGAGGAGGTGAGAGACTCTAAGTCGGAGTCCCGAAGGTAAGACTCCTCGGCTCTGGACTCTGAAAGCCTAGACACAAGGAACCTTTGGGAACGACTTTAGGGGCGAGGGGTGGGGAAGTACCCTCCTCGTACCCTCTATCTTGTACTGTCCCGGACTCTCGGACTCTTCGTCGAAACAGATGTTGTTCAAATAGATCAAAGTACTAAGAGAACGACAAAATACCAAAGGAAGGAAATCGAACCAGCTCGTAAAGTCGAAACAGAATTGATACGTTTTCCTGTACCTTCCTTCTTACTGTGTTGGGTCCCGAGCTCCAGGTTTCCGGTCGACCCACCGTCGTAGGCAATCATTCTGTCGAATTCTCCTTTAACCGACAGTCCCGTAGTCTCGGACTGAAACACCGGAACGACAGGAAAAAAAGATTTTGTTTGTTTGTTTGTTTTTGAAAAACCGGTGTGGGGAGGTGGACACCCTAGATTCAAGTAACTGGTCCTCAGTTTTTGTGTGGCAGACGTAACTTTCCGTTTCAAAATTGGTACCCTTACACTCCCTTCAAACGACAGGAAAAAATTAAACCTCCAAAAGAAATGTCACTATTCGAATCTCCCAAAATAAAAGTAAAATTTTTCACCCTAAAAAGAAAGTAAACCACCAGACTACGTCAACTAGGGATAAGGGAATTTATTAAAAGATACGATTACTAAAGACGGACGGTCCGGTTTGGTTACCGGCCAACGCATCTACTTCTAGTCGGACGGTGACGGTAAATATCCTTTCGTTCCTAGATGGACCACCGAAATGGAACACCGAGTTTGTCATTTCTTAGTTTGACATTATGTCCTCTGGACCCAAGCTAACAACCCAACCCTGCTAGGGAACCTCTTCCTTTTACCGTTGGGTAAGGTCGTAAGAACGGACCTCTTAAGGTCCTGTCTCGTCCGACCACCCGATGTCAGGTACCCCAACGTTTCTCAGCCTGTACTGAATCACTGATTGTGAAAGTGAAAAATTCCCGGATGGTGCCAGTGAAAACAACTTGGTTATGTCTAGACGGTAGACCGACCTCTACCACAATCGTTGTTAGTAGATGACTTAAAAGTGTGCTTGAACACGCTCCTGTCAATCACAACCATACCTTTCCAAAGAATGGGTCTGAAGTGTTCCTTCCCCTGTACCTGTTTACACAGGAGTGTCTGACGGTAGGATAACCTACCGTATAAACTGAGTCTGTATCCTCTTGTCTATAATCTTAAGTCGGTAACATCCCAGATCTACCGTCCGGAGGATGCTCTTTTTCGAAGGAGTTCCCGAAGGGACCACCGAGTTACCATTTCTCTAGCGGGCGGTTACGTCCTCTGTGACCAAGCTAGGGACCAGACTCTTCTAGGGCATACGGCACCTCGTCGATTCGGACACTCGGTGTTGATAACTCGGACACGACATCTCGGCCGCTCGGCGTTTATGACTCGGGTACGCGGCGTTGACGACTTCGGGTACGTGGGATCTCGACACGAGACGTTCTCCTCGGTGGAGTAACTCTTCACGTGGAGTTCATCTCTCGTCGGGAGAGAGCGGAGTTGATCTCTTTTTTCTGGACACGTCGTTGTTTCTGGGTCGTGTCGTCTTTTATTTATGTAAAAATTTTAATCATTTTTCTTTTTTTTGAAGGACTTCACGTGGTGGGTTATACTTTCCGTACAGTGTGTGTGGAGTCTAATCTGGTACTGCGTCCTCAAACTAGCACACCAGTTCGCGGAAAGGGATACATTTCTACTGTCCTCAAGATGGGTCTCATTGGGACTGAGATTGAAACCACTACAAAGAAACCAAACTGAAAAAAGAAAAAGTGAGAAAAACCAGTCTGACTTCGCGACCTTTCACTTCCTAATAATTGATGTTGGAAAACAATAAGACGTCAAACCCACCTCACAAACGTAAATTGCTCCATACTTGAGTAGCAATAAACCCAACTATATGAAAACAATAAAAACGAAACGGACGGCACCCTAACACACAGCCTCACCATACTCCCACCCCTCACGACCTTGTACTCGACAAAACCCCAACCCAACAATCACCTTTACAAGGATGGCGAATCGCCTCTTCCGTGCAATCCATTTTGGTGAGACAGGGAAACTGGGACTTTAGAATTCCATAAATTTATCGGAAAGGTCTCCACAAGTCACAAGTGTGTACGGACCCTCTGGCTCAGTTGTCAGACATGTCATCTGTGTTAGGACATTGTCTACAAGGAGTATTCACTCTGATGTTTCGAACCAAGAAAATTTTTTTTTATAAAATAACATCAACTAAATGTTAAAACGCAATCGAAGGTCACATGTCGTTTGACTAAATCAATATACATGTGTGTGTGTACATGTACATACATATACATATGCACATACATATGCATGTGTGTGCGTGTACATATACGCATATGTGTTGTACGTATATGTATATACATATGCATATATGCACATATATGTGTATGTGTACATATATGTGTGTACATATACATATACATACACGAATCAATGAGTCAGCACAAGCTGTGTTAGAAAAAGTATGAAAAAAGGTTATATTAAATAATGTCTTGTAACTTATATCGAGGGACACGATATGTCATCCTGGAACAACAGATAGGTTGGATATATACGATCAAACGTAGACAATTAGGGGTTGAGGGTTGGGTAGGGAGGGACGGTTGGAGAGGGCACCGTTGGTGTTCAGATAAGAGACAGACACTCAGACGAAGACAAAACATCTATTCGAGTAAACACAGTTAAAATTTAAGGTGCATATACACTGTAGTATACTATGAACGGAAAGAGAAAGACAGAGTGAAGTGAACCATACTATTAGAGATCCGGGTAGGTACAACGACCTTTACCGTAATAAAGTAAGAAAAAATAGCGACTCGTCATAAGGTGCCGTATGTATACACATACATAAATACAGTGTAGAAGAAGTAAGTAAGTAAACAACTACCTGCAAATCCAACGAATGAATGGAACCGATAACACCTAGTACAACGACACTTATATCCCCACGTACATAAAAAAACTTAATATCAAAACAGGTCTATATCAGAATCCTCACCCTAACGACCTAGTGTTACCATTGAGATAAAAATCAAAAAAAAAAAAAAAATTGTTAAAAAATTTTTCAGAAATAACTTAAACAATGTTATAGCAAAGACGAAATGTACAAAAAACAAACAATCAAACAAACAACAAAGTAACCGGGACTCCGTTCACCATAGGATCTGGGGCTGGCCTCTGACTTGTCCGTGGGGGACGTAACCTCTACTTCGAATTGGTAACCTGGTGGTCCCTTCAAGAGATAAAAATCGAAAAACTCCTTTAAGGTATGACAATAGGTATCACCGACGTGGTTAAATGGAAGGAGGTTTGTCACATGTTTCAAAAGGAAAAGAGGTGTGGAAGAGGTCGTAAATAACAAAAACCCGAAAAATTACTACCCGAAAGACTGACCACACTCCTCTATGGAGTACCACCAAAACTGACGTAAAGAGATTATTAAATTACACGAATCAGTAAGTCAGTCCAGGTTGAGAAGCGTTGGGGTACCTGACATTGGGCGGTCTGAGGAGACAGGCACCTTAAGAGGTCCGTTCTTATGACCTCACCCAACGGTACGGGAAGAGGTCCCTTAGAAGGACTGGGTCCCCAGTTTGAACCCAGAGGACGTAACGTCCGTCTAAGAAATGGTTACCTCGGTGGTCCTTTCGAGTCATGAAATTTCGGACCAAGAAGCTCTTATCTCTCGTGGTAGACAGGATGACCCTTGTCTTGCCGTCTTAACTCGATACAATACTAAACGATTTGTATGCAGTCTAGTAATGTTGTCCTTTCCCTGGGAGGGGGGGTGGGGGATGGGGCGATCGGGTCACCGACCCTGAAGTAGAAGGTTACGTCTCCCACGTCCAAACTTGGGACCAACCCCTCGATCATAGGGTGTATGGAGTACCGGGTTTTTGACTTTGTATTTTGTCTTCGTTACAACATTGTGTAAGGTTATTTCTGAAATTTTTACCAAGTGTAGTTTTTACAGAATTCTTTTTTTATTGTTGTCCTTTCAAGGTGTAAACCCTATAATACACTCCTACACATCTAGAATTAGTTTGGTAGTACCGTCTTTGATACCCAATGGATCGGTTGTTGGTACGTAAAGGGGGACGAACGAAGGATTGTCTTGTCGTCAAAACAACCTCGGACAGTACCCAGGCCTGGACTGTTACGCAGTATTAGTCAGATTCGGATAAAGGTGAAAGTGTCGAAAATACTGTCGATTCCGACTAGTGTGTCGGGTCTATACCGGTTACTCTATACTCGTCTAAAGACGACTCTTTAGAAGACCCTTTCGAGAACGAGAGGTCTATCCTCCTCCGTCTCCGTCGACCGTAGTGGTCGAGGAGAAGAAGGACGGAACTTATGTCTGGACTTCAAGTCTCGACGTAGTCGACAGAAAACTGGTATTTCGTTGTACGATTTTAGTACTCCTTTGTTGAAGAATATATCAATTCGGTGATAGTTAAGTCCGAAAGATATTCTATATATGTTTACTGAGAGATTATACGACATTATTATGTTCTCTACAAACTCACGGAGTGTAATTGCATGGGTCGCAAGACTGTCCTGTCCCCGTCGTTCCCGCTCAATAAAGGTCCCTAAGAAACTACTGTCTGGGACTTCTAAGATTCAGCCTTGTCGATTGTAAAGTCTGTACTCAAATAAGCTAGAACATGTCGACCCGAAAGAGCACACAACAGGATCTAACCGAGACGAACCAATTCCTTGGTAACATCCTAAGACCCACTGGTAAATATCAAGGAGATCAGTGCGAGTTTCGGAAACAGGGGACCAGACAGAGTCGTGGAGAGAGGGAACAGGGTTCAGACAACACACCCGAACGATATGAATCTGAATGACCTCTCAACCCTTTTAAGGAAATTCTGTCTCTGTTCTTGGGTTTCTATCTACTCCTGACCTACCCAAGTCCGTAAAAAAGAGATCAGTCTACCGACTAGAAATAACCAAAAATTTTTAGCTGTCCAGTCTCTGGGAAACGTACGAGTCAGTGTAGGTTAGGAAACGCTGGGGTACAGGACGTCGTACGGTCCGAAGGAACAGGAAGTGACGGAAGGTCTCAAACGAGTCTAAGTACAGACTACTCAACTAATACGGTAGGTTAGTAGAGTAGGAGACAACAGCGGAAGGGGAAGACGGGAGTTAGAAAAGGTCCTAGTCCCAGAAACGGTCACTCAGTCGAGAAGTGTAGTCCATCCGTTTCGTAACCTCGAAGTTGAAGTCGAAGACAGGAAAATTACTTATAAGTCACAACTAAAGGAAATCCTACCTGACCAGACTAGAGGGAAGACAGATTCCCTGAGAGTTCTGAGAAGAGGTCACGGTGTCAAACTTTCGTAGTCAAGATGTCATGAGTCGGAAGAAATACCGAGTCGAGAGCGTAGACATGTACTGATATCACCTTACTTCGTTTATGTCAATAGGTGCAAAATGGTCGTTCCTTGAACACCCCTTTTTCTCTTCAATCCATTGAACTTATTTAGTGTGTTCGACATCCGTCGTCTTGACCCTAAGGTGAGTTTACACAGAGTGGCGTTTCGAGAAGGAATACCACGGTGGAGAGGACAGAAACCCCGAAGGGACCATCGAGTCGACCATTTCTTAGGCGAACGTTACACCCTCTGGACCCAAATTAGAGACCCAACCCTACTAGGGAACCTCTTCCTTTGTCGACCGATGGGTGAGGTCATAAGACCGGACCTCTTAAGACACCTGACATATCCGGTACCCCAGTGTTTCTCAGCCTGTGTTGACTCGCCGAAAGTGAGTGAGAGGATAGATCTACTTAAAGAGGGGATGGACACATAGAAAGTCAGAACCTCGGTGCACTGGTTTAACGAGATACAAGCGTGTAATCCGTTGGTGGAAGACGAGGAGAGATCCTCTTCTAGAACCAAGACTCCTGAGAACAGTCCGAAGACAAAGGAAAACCTCAATGATCAAATTTGTTTTAGTTCTTAAAATAACCTGGTGAAAGGACCCAACCGTACCCACCCGGGCCCCGAGTCTTACCACGATAGTGCAGACAAAGGGAACGGTAGCAAGGCGTCAAGAAGAGAGTCTCAGAGAGACACAATCTGACTGGGAGTGTAACCACTTCTCCGACGTCTGTCCGTGGTTTGACGTTTTAATTTTTTTTCTCTCTCTTTCTCTCTCCCTTTCTGGTAAGAGACATACTTAGGTATATGGTTTAAAACTTTCCCAAGACACGTCAGGAAGAACCCATAAAGAGGTGTTATGACTGTTCGTGAGGTCATTTTGCGTCTGACCTGGTTCGGATCCTACTCTACGACCGTCGGTATTTGTGTAGGTATAGTTACGGATCGTTCCACCTTAGTATCTCACCTCTCGACACCAGACAAAGGAGGAGAAGTTATAATTAATGTGGTCGTGAAATAATCGTCAATAGTGAGACAGATCTTCGGAGTCCCCCGGGTCCACCACGTCACCATTTCTTAGACGGAAGGTTACTTTCTCTGAGCCCTCTGAACCCAAGGTAGGGACCCAACCCTTCTAGGGGACCTCCTCCCTTACATTTGGGTGAGATCATAAGAACGGACCTCTTAGGGTACCTGTCTCCTCGGACCGCCCGATGTCAGGTACCCCAGCGTTTCTCAGTCTGTACTGTCTCGTGTCGTGTGTTCGGGACGGATCATTAACAAATGTAGAATGGAAGGAGCGAGCCGACACTTATGGACACCTTGGTCCTAAGGTAGAAAGTAAAACTGTAGAGTCTTAGATCGTATAACGGAGTCTATCTCCTTGAGTTTTGTATAAATGGTTTGTCTACTTATATTATGTCTTATTACGATACCAAACGTTACGACACCAATTCTTTTGTGAGAGGTCTCAAGACCCTTCGTGGTGTTCTTATTTTCGGTGAGGAATCTCCGGAGACATATTAAATGTTTCATTTACTATCGATGAAAGGACTTTTGAAAATATATACGCAGAGTAAATTTGGACTTGCGTTACTCTTACGTACATGGTCATGAATCTTCGGAACGTGAAGCGCCCACATCTCCTCCCACTCTCTCCACCATCTCCGCCTCCTACACTAGACATTCCTCTGATACCAGGACTCCTATTGATTCCGCTACTCTTTTTAGTGAGGTTCTGTCACCCCCTGATTAAGGAAGTAAGTTTACCTACGAGTCCACGAGGGACCGTTTCCGGGTCGTAGTCGAGTCCAAGGTTCCTCCTTGACGCCCTAGATAAGTCTCGCCTCAATCTTCCCACTGTTCTTCTACTCGATTTTTTGTACTGTACACACCTTTCCAATTTCCTTGACCCTACTGAGTCCAACCTCTCTTCCGGTTCTCCTTTGACTCAGTAAAAGAAGTTCTGTTTCTTCCCTAGAGAGCGACCCCCGACCACTGGTCGACAGGAGGCAGCGGAGACGCACACCTCGTTCCCCTTTGCCCGAATCTGGCTTCCGTCCCGATTCTAATCTCTGTTCCTTCCTGAACCGTCACTCCCTACAACATATTGGATGAAACGTCTGTGAACCCCTGACTCCTCTGAGGGTGTAAGGACCAGGGCCGGGTCACCTGACCTACGCCCCTACCAGACCGTCCGACCGCCCCTTGCCTCCTCCTTCCCTAGGACCCCCGGGAGGCAGGCACCGGACTAGAAGGAACCACAGGAGTTAAAGGGCAACCTTTTAAGTCAAGGGGTCAAAACCTCGACCGTTCCGTCGTGGAGGGGGTGGGTGGTGCGTGACGTGGTCACAAGACCCGACCCATTATTACGGACAGTAAAGGAGAGGGCCCCCTCACCCCGACGTTGGCGGGACTGTCGGGGCTCCCTAACTTCCGTTGATTTTTATCACGTAATTTATATTAGACAACTCCCCGTGCAAACGTAACGAGAAGAAAGGGGGAGACCAGAAAAATAGGACGACCCGTCCGGTCCGGGCCCAGGTCGAGACCCCGGGACCCTTAGTCCAAAACTCGAGGTCGACGAGAGTAAAACAACGTCTTCCTAAGAGAGCCGTTCTCTAAAGTCCCTTGTTTAGGTGTTTCATGTTGGCCCCTAGGAGTCCCCGGTGGGGAGGAGTGAAGGGTCACCCACGAGACCCAGGAAGTCCCGGACTTCCATGTCCCTCTCTTCGACCTTCACCCCCTCTGTCACAACTCTTCCTCTCGGTCGAGGTCGAAACAAGAGGGTAGTCGGTGAAGGCAGACGACGTGTTAGAGAGACTCCAATTTATAATTAATTCTCGTCTTACTGTCACTCGCGACTCGTCACAGTGAAAGACAGGGTTGTGTTTACGATTAAAGGAAGGGCCATACTTCACTGAAACCTCACCCTAACCGTCGCGTCCTCTTTTCGACCACCCCCTCCTCCTCCTCTCCCCTCCTCTCTACTCATCGGGTCGAAATCTCTTGATTTCCTTACTACGCTCCCTCCCCCTTCTTCTCCCGACAGTCCACTGTCTTACACCAGTACTACGGTCGTCCCGGGACACCCTGGGGACCCGTGCCTACGGAAACCAGGGGGTAGTCAACATCCGTTCTAAGATCGGAGGTGCTGGAAGAGACTCAAGGTCCTCCCTCTTGTTAATGATTAGTTTCCTCTGTGTCGTTACTTTGGTGGACTCCGTCTCAGAGTAGGTCTCATCCTCTACCGGGTGAATCCTGGGATGTGCGTGGGATTAGACAGTCGTTGGGGCGGGAAAACTTTGACGTCATTTTTCTTCTTACGTTCTAACAATGACGGAATTAGGAATAGGGTAAGAGGAGGGACTGATATTTTTGAAAGGGATGAGTGGTCCCTTCCCTGGTGTCAAGAACTCCGCGATCGGATGAATGAGACAAGGGGGAAACGGACCGTTTCATTATTTCGGTGAGAAACAAAGAGGAGGTATTGAGACAGAGGCATAAAGACAGACCGTAACCACGTGTCTCTTGGTTCTAAAACCGTTGTCAGTGTTGTGTTGGGATCTGAAAGAAGTGAAATAAAAAAATTTTTTGAAATTTAAAACATAACCTCATATCGACTACTTGTTACAACACTATCCAAGTCCACCTGTCACTTCCCTGAGTCGGTATGTATAAGTACAAAGGTAAGAGGGGGTTTGAGGGGAGGATAGGTCCGACGGTGTACTGTAACTCGTCTCAGGGGACACGAGATGTCATCCAGGAACTACCAATAGGTAAAATTTATATCTTCAACTTGTACAGGTACGGTTTGAGGGATTGATAGGGAAGGGGGTAGTAAGGGGTGACCGTTAGTATTCAAGTAAGAGAATTCAGACACTCAAAAAAAGACAAAAGATTTATTCAAGTAAACATAGTAAAGAAAAATCTAAGCCGTATATTCCCCACAGTATACTATAAAGAGGAAAGGACAGACTAAATGAATGAGTCATACTAGTGAAATTGGAGTACTAGATTCTTCGACCCCATCTCGACTCACAGGGGTGTAGATATTCCGTCCCAAGAACTGTACCCAGGTACGCAACCAAAGTCCCCAGTACTTTGACCTTCAACAAACGTTTTAACACACACACATGTATTCGTCGAAAATCTCCTCTAAAGACTTAAAGGTAGTGTCGGTTATACTACAAGGTGTCCCAGTCGGGGTCATACATCATGGATAGAGTACTGAGTTCTACCGACGATCTTGGAATCGACTTGTAGACAGAAGATCCGTCCTCTTCCTTTTTCCACCCTACTTCTCCCCTCCCGTTTTTTTTCAAGGTGAGGTTAAAAGACAAAGGGATAATTATTTGACAGAGTCTTTAGGGACCACCGAGTTTATCATTTCTTAACTGGACGTTACGTCCTCTGGCTCCAAGGTAGGGACCTAGTCCTTCTAGACGACCTCTTCCTTTACCAATGGATGAGATCGGAAGAACGGACCTCTTAGGGTACCTGTCTCCTCGGACCACCCGATCAGGTATCTCGACGTTTCTCAACCTGTCTGACTTCGTTGACTCGAACCCTCGGGACCCTCTCCAATTATCTCCTCTCTCCCTAAATCCCTCCTTGTGACTAAACACACGTCGGAATGCCGTTTTAGTTCGGGGGTAAAAATCCCGTGGCGGACCTTGACACCACAACCTCTTCTGAGAATTCTCAGGGAACCTGACGTTGCTCTAGGTTGGTCAGGTAGGATTTCCTCTAGTCCGGACCCATAAGTGACCTTCCTGACTACGACTTCGACTTTGAGGTCATGAAGCCGGTGGAGTACGCTTCTCTACTGAGTAACCTTTTCTGGGACTACGACCCTCCCTAACCACCGTCCTCCTCTTCCCCTGCTGTCTCCTACTCTTCCGACCTACCGTAGTGACTGAGCTACCCGCACTCAGACTCACTTGAGACCCTCAACCACTACCTGTCCCTCCGGACCGCACGACGCTAAGTACTCAGAGTTTCTCAGCCTGTGCTGATTCGCTGACTTGACTTGACTTGACTCTTCCTTCCCCGTCCTCCTTCTCTTTTGTATTAGAAACCTCTAGTCCATAAAACCGTCCCGACCCTTAAGGAAACCCTTAGATCTTCACAAAGATAAATTGTGTCCCTTTGATACGAGACACACAACCCAACTTATGTTTCGGACTGAAAAAGAAGACCTTCCTCTGACATAACAAGAAAAAATAAAATAAAAATTTTTATAAAAAACACAAACGAATAAACCGACGGAGACCAGAATTCAAAGTCGTACACCGTAGAATCAAGGGGTTGGTCCCTAACTTGGACGTCGGGGACGTAACGTTCCGTCTTAGAATTGGTGACCTGGTACTCCCTTCAGGGAGAACAAGAACATATCGAACTTTCACGAGCAGTTCCACAGTCCTACCGCTCTACCTCCACAAGTCCCTCTCCTCCGCTCTCCGGTCCCACCCCCGACCCTACCCTCGGTGGAACCAGGTTCACAAAACGTCCGGAAACCCTTCCTCTAGGGTACGATCCAGGAAGGGAGCGGGAAGGAAAAATACAGAAAGAATTTTATAGGACACAAAGACGTCGTCACGCCGACGATTAGATTTTATTTTTGTCGTCCTTTACGTTTACCAGTCCAAGAGGATCGTTGTCCTCGGTCGGGTGCGTCCCGCACACCTCGTCTCTTTTGACAGGACTCCGACTCTACACCCACCGACCCGACTCCTCGTTCAGAGGAGACTGTCAGAGCGGGGAGAGTGACGTCTGTCCCCGACAGACCACCCGTCGGTGGACAACACGTTTCTTCGGGAGATACTTGACCTGATCCCGTTTCCTAGTGTACGACCCCTCTACCACGTTCCCATCCCTCTATCGTCGTCCGAACCAAATAAATTCTGTAGCGGATTGGTTGTGTTGTATTTTACATTTCGGTAAAAAGAGACTAATTTTTTTTTTTCTGTAGACAACTACCGTCACCGACCTCACCGGGGAACCTTGGACTGTCTCCCCCGGATTGATCCACACACTAATCCTTCCCGGAACTAAATACTTGTACAAGGATATACAGGTAAACTCAGTTGGGAGTCTCGGAACGGCAAGGCTTTGTTATCGGTATTGGTAAAGTGTTGTTATCCAATACTTTATTCTCCTTCCTCTTTTACCGAGCCTACGAATCCATTCCCCTGGTTTTGGTCCTCTGACGTTTCTGAGAATCTCTGTGGACCAAATCCCTGAATGAACCACCAGGTCACCAATTCTCAGTCGGACGCTACGTCCCCTGTACCCAAACTAGGGACGAGGCCCTACTAGGGTACTCACCACTTCGTTGATTCGGACTCTCGGTGTCAATTACTCGGTCGGGAGATCTCGGGTACGAGGCGTTGCCCGAATCCGTTGAATGAATCCAAGACTCTTAACCTAAGAAATAGAGATTTCGTTCTCGTTAACACAGACAAAGTGTCTCAGTGTAGAGTGGCTCCATACACTTCACGATCGTGGCGGTCCGTATGTCATCCGGGAGTTGTCTATGACCAAAAACGTGGAGAATGAACACCAACGCCAACGAGTTCCCTGGTCCACCCTCAAAACTGACGATAACGGTTCCGTCCCTTACGAAAAAAGGTCCATCGGGCTCTACCTCGAGTTTTACCTTAAGAGGGTGTGTGTGTATTTCCTCGAACGGAAGTAATAACTAATTTACCGAAAAATTATCTATCTAGACTCTGGTATTACGGATACAGACAAAAAGTAGTAACACAGGAGTTGTGGACCATGAGTTATTTGTTGACAACTCACTTACTTGGTTACACCACAACAAAGGCACTCCTTTCCGTAAAATTTATGTTCTATCGGTCGAATGTTTTCTTATGACTTCGTATACCTGAAGGACTCAAACTAGACGAATCCGTTGGAGAAACTCCAGTCCAGGTCTCTTCTGTCCTGTACCGGGTCCCACCCCTGGACTGGACGATCACCTAAATGGTTCGGTACTGGACGTTGGGACGAGACACGACAAAGGACCGAGTCTGTTCTGTTGTTCGACATGACTAAGTATATTTTCCGACTACTCCCCGGTCCAGAAAAGTCCTCTAGAGACTACCCGACTACCCGAGTCTTTTCACTCAGTAGTGGGAACCGGAACCGTTGAGGTAGGAGGTGGGGTGAGAAGATCTACTACTCCCCGTATACTCCGACTCCAGTGGAGGTTCTTCCCCAAACGAGAAGACAGAATAAACATTTGTAGAGGGACTGGGATGCCATGACAGAGTCAGGGAGAGACACCCAAAAAAAAAAAAAAAAAAATAATTAATTATACCAACCAACACGATTCAGAATCAATGCCGGCCGGTCTTGAAACTAGGAGTAACACCGTACACTTTAGAAGTCAACGACGGACACCCTAGAATCAAGAGACTGGTCCCTAGTTTGGGTCCGGAGAACGTAACCCTCGTCCTCAGAATCGGTGACCTGGTGGTCCGTGTAACGGAAAAAGTGAAAGAAAAGAGAGATGGCGTGGGAAGAGAAAGAGAGAGAGAGAGGGTGTGTACGTGTGTGTATGTCTGTGCGTGCATACTTAAACCTATAACTAAAAATGATAAAATTGAGGTCCAAGACTAAAAGTTTACACCTATCAAGGTCGAATAAGTAATAAGGGAACAGCGACCCCGACAGTATTTTTACTCAAAGGACAACGACTCTATCATCGGGGAACACACAGAGTCCCTCTAGTCGTTCCCGTTTCTGGAAGGGTAGCCTGGGGACCCTTTAGTGTCTCCGACAACCTCACACCCGAGTCGTACACTCCAGGGGTCCCTTAATACCGGGTGAGGAGGACCCTTAACACCTGGACGACTCGACTAAACGTTAGAGGAACTTAGGGTCTGAATGTCCTCACAAGTCTCAGAGAAACGAAGGAGGTGAATCGTGTAATTTCTGGATGTTCTCCTGTCTCATGGATTCCTTCTCTGTTTCAGAAACCGGAATCAAAAAAAGAAATATTACATTCCCAGAATCAATCGAGGGATCTTAGGCCGACGGGCTATAGTAATAGGTACTTTGTCCACCTCTCATTCTTGACAGAAACAGAAGTACCCATCCTTTAGTCCAGTAGGAGAGGTTTCCATATCTTATGAGGGGGTCCGACACCTCTCGTCCAAGACCAAAGATGGGTCTTTTCGATCTCTCCTTTTGACACCGACGGATGATCTCATAGTCCCCTTTTTCGTCTCTATAAAAATTGGATGCCTTATAGTCACTTGTCTTACGATTCCTTGATCTTTTGAATAAGGTTATTTATACTTCGTATACGAGAAGGATTTCGTTTGGGTCGAAGACGATATATGTTTAAAGTACTTCCTTTTTTTTTACAGTCTTTAACGTCTTTATAGACCGGACTCCACCCGATGTTGGTGAAGGACGTCCTCTGGACCTTCCGACGTGTCTACGGGACCCTTATCACTGACCCCCCCAGCCCCCAAGAACCGGTAGAACAGTACGCCCAACCCCTAACAGGTCTCAGGAGACCTCAGGCCCCTCTGGTCGAGTTCTACCTGTCAGCCTGTACGTTGGTGTCGAACATTACAGTCTCGCACGCAGTGGTCGTTAACCTTGCAGGAGAGGTCGAAGCGATGGGTCTTAGGGTTGTGTCTTTTACGGAAAGACTCACCGTCTCTAAGGACGGTAGTTTACCGGAAAACCTAAGAGAAGTTAGACAAAAAGGAGAACGTTCGTCCTTTCCGCTAAACATAAGTAGAGTAACCATCCCACAACCATTGACCCCGATCATAATTATTAAAGTAACGCTTTGGACTGTTTATAAAGTGAGAGAGGACATCACCCATTAACGTAGGGGTTGTCGGAGAGAAAAACACGGCGGTCTACCTCTCCTACACACAAACGGCAAGAGTAATTATGTCAGTCATGGAATCGTAGCGCGGACAGGAGAGGGATCGGGGTGCGAGAGGGCCGAGCCGAGCCCCACCCTTCCCCTCTGGCTCGTCCTCCGGACGACCCCATCCCACCCCCCGCGGACCCCGGGACCCGCCTCCACCCCTTCCGACACCCTCCCCGACCGCCCTCTTGGGACTCTCTCCGCTCCGTGACGTCTCACGATTTAGTGTTATTTTTGTGGCGGCGATTGTTGTCCCACTACCTCCTCTTTGTTTAGTGCTACGACAGATTTTGAGGGTAACGTCATAGAGTTGGGGTCTTGTCGAGGGGGCTGAGTCCCGCGGCGACCGGCGGGAAGGTGGGGGCTCTCGGTGGGGGCGTCGGTCTGACCACTGTGCCACGTCGGTGAGCGCGGGGGCCGACAGGGGCGCGGGTCGTGAAGCGAGGAGGGGCGGCCGTCTACGACCCTCGGGGCAGCCCCTTCCCCCTCGCGAGAGTCGTCCGACCATAGACTTTCGGACAAGGAGAAGACCCCTCCTCCTTCTCGTTCCTAGCGCGAGGACAACGGACCCGGAGGTTCAGAGAGAGAGGTGGGGGGGTAGGCTTCCGACGATTGGACCGGTTTAGGAGTGCTGCAAGGACCGGGGCGGAGGAGTCGGGGTCGACCGGGGACTGATCGTCTGCGACCGGCCTATGTCGAAGAGAGGACCTCCCTATCCCTGTTCCCGTCTGCGACCACTCCCTACATCGACGAAGACGACGACGACGACGACGACGATTCAGCGAAGTCAGCACAGGTTGAGACACGCTGGAGTATCTGCCGTCAGGTAGTCCGAGGAGACAGGGACCCTAAGAGGGTTCGTTCTTATGACCTCACCCAACGATAAAGGAAGAGGTTACGTACGTACGATTCAGCGAAGTCAGCACAGGCTGAGACACGCTGCGATACCTGTTGTCGGGTAGTCCGAGGGGGCAGGGACCCTAAGAGGTCCGTTCTTGTGACCTCACCCAACGGTAAAGGAAGAGGGTACTCCCTACATCGGGTCGGGCGTAGAGTCCCAAGGAAAGACGCCCCACAGTGAGTGACCGACCTCAGGGGACCGTGGACGGAAAAGGGTCAACAGGCCCTCTACGAACTCCGAATGGGGAATGAAGGTTGAAACGGATGAGGTTTCCCTTCCGTTTTGATCCGTCCCATAGGAAAGAGACCGTAGACTCACACCTAAACCCCTGGAACTCCCTTCTCAAAGTCTCTCTTTGGTGGAGCTCCGGTCGGTATCAGATGAGAATCCTTCCTCAGACAGGAAGTTCCCTGGATCCAACAATATCTTACTTTTATTAAATTTTTTTAGTAGGGACCCCTATCGTCGATTCTCACCGGTGTCACGATGAGGTAGGTCCAAACGGGTCCCCGTGGTGAAAGAAAAGGGGGTAAAACCCAGTGGATGATTATAGTAAACTCGGTCTATACCGTAACCACCGTTTCTGATAATGTCACCCCAAACCTGAACTTCTTGAACCCATCTTCGTTCGGATACCAGGGATTAGGACGATTACAGTGGTCTCCCGGGTTTCGAGACTCGAAACACACTGGAGAGATTAAATTCTCACTATAAAGAAGGACTCGGAGTCCCAAATTTTGACCTTATTTGTCAACGAAATATTGCAATAAAAACGACAAGTCGTTTTACTTAGTCGGTATGTATATGTATTTAGAGGAGAAAAACCCCTAAAGGAAGGGTAAATTCAGTGGTCTCAAGGGACACAACATGGCATCCAAGAGTTATCAATAGATAAAGTATATCTCATAGTCATCACACAGAGGGAGTACCAGGTATCGGAACAACACCTCTTCGTAGTGGCTGAGGTACCTGTACTTTGACTCGCTTGAGACCCTCGGTCACCTCCTGTCTCCTCGGATCGTACGACGTCAGGTACCCCAGCTTTTCTCAACCTATACTAATCGTCGACTTGTTGTTGTTAGTTGTCGCACATATACAGTTACGGTTAGTGGGTCAAGTAGGGTCGGGAAAGGAGAGAACCACAGGTACGCAAACAAAAGATGTAGACACAGAGACAAAGACGAAACGTTTATCCAAGTAGACACGGAAAAGGATCTAAGGTGTATATAGTAATTACATGTTATAAACAAAACTCCAAAAGCTTTGTTTTGACTTACTTTTATGGACTCATAATATCGCCAAAGAGGACTGAGCCTACCTGAGTAGAAAGGAAAGGTTGTATACTAGGGTATGGAGAAGAAGGGGAGTCTTTGAAAAAAGGAACTGGACAAGAAAAAGTACTTCAGTAGAAGTACCTCTTCCGTGAGGGACAGAGTGAGTGGTAACTAGACTGTCGGAATACTACTCAAAGGACTATACACCCATCCTCGTTGTACTAGTATACACCATACACAACGGAGACTTTAAGTCTCCGTTCGTGACACGGACGGTCTCGTATAGGACTGTACTAGATCTGGAATCCTTACAACGACTGCACCGTTTAGGAACTCGAAAGACGGTACTGTGGTTACACTACCTGATCATACTGCAAGAATCCCATGGCTCTGTTAGTTCCAGAGGGGTCTGACAGTACTGCTTCTCGTCCACGGAAATGTCACTTTATATAACAGAGACGGTGGTCTTCAGTTTAAAGAAGACTAATTGAAACCGGTAGCCTTACCCCTCACCCCTTTTTAAACAATCCGACGTATGGTCGAAGGTTCCCGAGACAACGAAACGAGGTCGTTTCTATAGTGTAGGTCTTAGTCGACGTTTACCGTAGTGACTAATTCACACACTATTAGATGTCGGTAAGAGGTTCTGGTAGACAAAAAACTTTCTCGGTTTTTTCCTTCAATTTACCCCTACACCAACCTTAGTGTGGAGACGGAGGAAGTTCGGAAATTACCACTGTGATTGAGACACTAAGGAGACCGCACCAAAGATCGAACAAAAACCCAATGATCGAGTCGTCTCCTCTTACCCAACCCCATTCCGTCAACCTCCTGGAAGATGAACCGGGAGGAAAGACATATTATCTGACGTGAGATATCCAGTGCCTTGGTAATACAATAATACACACAGACAAGGTTCATATAAAAGACTCTGACCCTTGGTACTTTTATCTAGGTACCAGGGTGACTCAAAGGTTCTTTCCAACTAGACAATGGACTGAAAGTATTCGTGTGAGACTGATCACCTGGTTCCACCCCCCGAAGTCTAAAATCGTAAACACACCCGTAAAAGGTCCGTTCTTATGACCTCACCCAACGGTAAAGGATGAGATCCCCTAGCAGGGCTGAGTCCCTAGTTTGGGCACCGAAGACACAGAGGTTTCTCAGGACGGTTCGTAACCCGGACTCGGTGGACCTAATCCAATGCAAATGGTGACTCGGTGGACCTAATCCCAGTCCAATTAAATAAAGAATTAAGGAACTTCTTACCTTATGGAAGGTCCTTGAGGACTCCTTTATACCGACGGTCCACCAACTCATTCAACGTATATTATCTAGGAAAAATCGTAGGAGTGTAAGAAATCGTAAATCTGGAGATAGATATCGTACAGACTATAAAGTCAGAATGACCGATATCGAATGACAGTTCTAACCGGTTGGATCAACTTATAACTATGGAGAAGGGTTCACGAGTTTGGTACTATAATGTAGGATAAAAGGTCAACTCGTGGGTAAAGTTTTCTAAAATCCATTAGTCCGGAAACTAATGTAAGAACAAACAGATCGTTGGAATCTTAGATCAATTTACGTACAAGGGACCTTGAGAAATGTCCTCAACTACATTCAATTACTTTAGGACGTGAAGAAAACCGTTTGACAGAGGAGGTCCGTGTACAGAACATGAAATGATAGACTTGATACGACGGTAAATTGGGAGGAACTCGTATCACCTCCACCTAAGACTTTTTTTAGTGTAAAAGAACCGTACCAGTAACTTTCCAAAAGTAAACCCTTCCAAATCCTCCTAAACTCATAAGTTCCGGACAAAGTAGACGCAGACGTGTTTACAGAGGTAAGGTATGGAACCCTAGAAGGAAGAAAGAATAGCCACACACGTACGAGTGAGTGAAGTCAGTACAGGTTGAGAAAACACTGGGGTACCTGACATCGGGCACTCCGAGGAGACACGTACCCTAAGAGATCCGTTCTTGTAACCTCACCCAACGGTAAAGGAAGAGGTCACCTGGAAGGACTGAACCTCTAACTTGGACCCAGAGGACGTAACGTCCGTTTAAGAAATGGGTGACTCGGTGGTCCCTCCGGAAAGGGTAGTTATGAGAGACGAATGACATTCCCTGAATTTGGTTTTCCAAACTCATAAATTAACCCAAACGTTGAGACGGTGTAATTATAGTAAAAGATCTGAACTAGGAGTAGGTGTAGTTAGGTCCCCGATGTCCTCCTCTTCAGAAAGAAATCTCGTTTGTGACTCTGAAGGACTAAAAGGTCGACCAAGACTCAACCCATGATTTTCAAAAGCTGTCCAGTAAAGGGAAATAATGAGAGAAACCTCGGTAGTCTTCGTCGGTCGACTGAGATGTCAGAAATATTATTGATAACAGCGGTACCACTGGTTCATAGTGTCAGTGAAATAAAGATAACGGGTGGTGGACTTGAAGTAGGGAACGTTGTGGTTACTATTTAACTCAGTGACACTACGGTGACTTACGGTACCCAATAGTCATAGGGTAAAAGAAGACCACTTTTTCAATCAAGAGACGAAGAATTTATACTCTCATTATCTCTGAAGAGACCACCAGGTCACTCACCGATTCTGAGACGTGAGGGGTTAAGACTCCCGGGTCCAAACTAGGGACCAGTCTCTTCATCTAGGGTGTACGGCGTTGGATTTTTTTTTAGGGAGTACGGGGTTACTTCTAGTTTCTAGGACGGACGGAGTTGATTCTGGGTCACGTCAGTTTCTTTATTTATAAAAAATTTTTACTTTCGATATCTTATAATCTTAGGGTAAAAATCCCTGTCAAAAGAACCCAGGGAAAAACTATAGATAACAATGGAAACAGATCTCGGACCTTCCGTTGTATTCCGTGTGAGTTTATTACATTAACTCCACCTAAATTATTTTCCCCGATAAATATTACTTCTTCTACCCTGGTCGTCTAACTTATTGACTGAAGTTAAGAAATAGGAATAAACATAGGTATAGGAATGTACCATAACAATAAACATCTCCCATTAAGGAACAGAGTGAAGAAGCCCGAATCTCCTGCAAAACCGGTTATCGTACACCACCTTCACTCTGGTACGTCCAGGGTTCGAATCCGAAATTCTCCTTAGGATACAAAACAAACGAGAAAACTCCGAGACGGTGACAGTACTCTCTTTGTATGGATGAGTAGGTTCCTCCCACTCTCCAGACACCTTGTCTCAACGAAGGTAGAGTGTCTGGAGGTCACTCTTTTCATCGACGGGGTCGATGGTTTCGTACTTCATTTCTTCAGGTCGACTCGGGTAGGATTCAGTGGGGTCAAGATCCACTGGACCTCTAGACAGTCCTGTTTACCCACGAAATTCTGTACCTGAGGTCTCACCACCTTTACGTCGCGACCATATACGTCGTCTATGTGATCTTATTTATTTTTGTGTCATTCTCTATCCCGTCTCGGAGTCTCTACGACTACCTTCCGGAATTTCCTAGTTACCCTCCCTCCTCAATGGTCTCGAACCTGTCCTTGACATCCTCTTCCACACACTACTCTCGACACCGGAAACTATCTCCCTACCTCTGTTAGGTGTCTTCCGTTCACTCCCCTTGTTTAAAGTAGCGAAACGAGAACAACGTAGGAGACTGGAGGACTACCACAGAAAACAATAGTTTTGACCTTCCGTTCCCTAGGGTGGCTACATCTGGTACTTTTTTTAAGAGACTCATGTGTCTCGTCCTACTTCCAGACCTTCCCTGTGACCTTCTATATATTGTGTGAAACGTACAGACTCTGGTAGAAACAAATGGGAGTATGAACATACTATCGAACCACCTCATATCTTAAGATCCGAACTTTACTAAAGGAAATCTTCAAACTTCTTTAAAGGTTATGTCACATCGATAACTCTTCGAACTTTCAGAAGACTAGAGAATGAGACATACACCCTGGATATACACAGAACTTTATTCATCTTAGAAGAACAGGGGTTATCAGTGTTTAAAAGAGGTACACGGAACGTCACCTAAATGAAAGTCAGTAACAAGGCCTGTGGGCATCACAGGAGTTAGACCTTTTGATACAGGAAGGCAACAAAGATCTTAATAAAGTACCTATTAAAGAGGATAAGATAAAAGGACGAGAGAGATTTAAAGATCAAAAGAAAGAGGATAAAAGGTAGAAAAAGGAAACTGAAAGGAAAGACCCTCGAAAGGAGTTCAAAAGGGAAGTTAAGATAACTAAAATAAAATTATCGTAAAATTTTAACTTTATACAGAGTACATGTGAAGTCACCAAAACTCAGATGATAAAACACGTTGACAGTGACGATAATTTAAGGTCTTGAAAGGGTTATAGGGACTTTCTTCGAGACACGGATAATCGTCAATTAGGACTAACGGAGGATGAAAGTAGGGGACCTTTCGTGACTAGATAAAGGACAGAGGATACCTAAGTGGACAAGACTTGTAAAGTATATTTACCTTAGTATATTATACACCTGAAAACACAGACCGAAGAAAGTGGACCAAGTAGGTACAAGATCGTAAACTGTTATAAAGAAAGGAAAAATCCCGTCTTATTATAAGGTAAGTGATAGGCACCCCTAAAGGTCTTAGTTAGGTTTAGGTACCGACGAGTTCAGGAAATATATTTTACCGTATCTTGTGTCAGTTGGAAGGTATAGACTCCTACACTTTAGGTGTTTATCTTTTCCAACTGACGTAAATAACTTTTTTTTTTTTTTAGGTCCACATTCACCTAGGGTCTTTAAGTTTGGAGACAAAAAGTTTTCAGTTTTCATATCGATATGGTGTAGAGTAAATGAGTTAGTAGTCGACTACTTGGAAACCAAATAAAGGTGAAAAACTAATAATACTTATTACGACGACACTTGTAAGTACATGTTTAAAACATATTTGTATACAAAAGTCAAGAGAACCCATACGTGGATCTTCACCTTAACGACCCAGTATACCGTTAAGATACAAATTAAAAAACTCCTTGACGGTTGAAGTAACTCAAAATTTTAAGACATTGGTTCAAACTGTAAAGACTCTCGAAAAGAAAAGTAAAGGACTCACAAATAGGAAACTTTTTTTAACTAACATTATAGAGAGGAGAGACTCCCATAGTTACCTTAATTTTTTTTCTCTAAAGAAGAGGGACTTATCGGACAGAACATTTCGATTAAATTAAAAATTTTTAGAGACGAAAGATCCCGAGGAACCACCAGGTCACCAATTCTTAAACGGACGGTTACGTCCCCTGTGCCCAAGGTGGAGACCAGGCTCCTCTAGGGTGCACGGCGCTCCGTTGATGTGGGCACGCGACGTTGATGTGAGCACACGACGTTGATGACTCAGGTACTCGGTGTTGACGACTCGTACTCACGGGAGCTCGGACATGAGACGTTGTTCCCTCCGGTGACGTCGCTGGTCGGGAGTGTGGACGAGTCACGTTGATCTCTTTCGGACATACGTCGTTCCTTCTGGGTCGTGTCAGTTTTTCGTTATGGGGGGGGGTTTTTTTTGTTGTGAGACAAAAGACACAATCATCGAAACTGGTCGACAGACATAGAGTATTAGGAACCGTCTAGTGCTCGCTAAAATAAGTTCTTATTTCTTGGTCTTTTGACTGACCTAGTGTAGACGATAGTGTACCCAGTAGAACAACTGAAACTCAAAGTTTCACTAAACTACCCGACAAACACCTCTTGGGGATTACAGTCAATAAAGGTACTGTCCGAAGTCTCTTCCTGGAAGGTCAGAGAGTAGACCTTCCAATCTTAAGAAGAGGGACACGAGACCCCCACCTTACCCTTTTTCCCAACCTACAGAGACCTGAGTGCTCAGACACGAGCACCAGTACGGTGTGAGAAGAAACCCACTCCACCAAGACGGGAGTTCCCCCGGACATAGAGGGTCAGATCCCTAATACGATAAAAGAGACCTAACGTTTGGAGGTCTAAAGACGATCACACAACCCCGTCCAAGGGTCACCGTACGTTACCTCTTTTCTTAGATCCTAGACTGACGACGAGTTCGTCGAAAATTCGGTAAAAGAAAATGCAGCGGACGGTGGAGGGGGAAATTGATTACTCAGGACGTATAAGGACGGTTACGCCACCACGCTTAAAACAACCACGAGTCGGAAGGAGCGTAATCCGAACCCTAAACCTCGAGAGTCAAGTCGACTTAGATCAAAGGTCGAAGATTTTAAACAACTAAAAACGGAGTAAAAACAAACAAACAAAAAAATGTAAGATCGTACCAGGATAACGTGATTGGTACGATCTTACATTTTTTGTTTGTTTGTTTTTAGGTAAACGACAACAAAAACACCTCAATGACCTCCTATGTCTTAATCTACGTGCACAAGTCAGAAGGTTGAAGTAGGTCTTCAGACGCAGGGTGAGAAGAGTTGAATTTTTTTTTTGTTTGTTGGTTTGGGACTATAAAACTAAGGGTAGACTTAATCTGTGGTACATTAGTGCCTTGTTTTGGGAGATATCAATAGAATTATCTATCTTACATTGTACTTCTTAACAATTAGTCCACATTTCTTGACAATTGTGCCACTGACTTTTTCAATTATCTCCTTTGAGTCGATAATTCCTCTATCTTTAACGTCCTTCGTCGATGATTGACAATCCGGACCTCCTTGTTTCTCTTCTTCGACCTCAAAAATTTTGTATCTTCTCTGAGTGTCTGAATCTCTTTTTTGAATACCACCGGCCCCCTTCCTCTTCCCCTTCCCTATCAATCCCTCAAACCCTACCTGTACATGTGTGACGATATAATTTTTACCCATTGGTTGTTCCCAGATGACATCTCGTGTCCCGTGAGACGAGTGACAAGACACCGTCCGCCCTACCCTCCCCTCAGCCCCCCTCTTACCTATGTGCACATACATACCGACTCAGGGAAGTGACACGTGGTCTTTGATGGTGTTGTAACAAACGTCGACATGATGTTATATTTTCAATTTTTGTTTGTTGGTTTGGATGTTTGTCACTTTTCCCCGAGTGCCTCGACTTTCAGTCTGGAGACTCCTCCTTGTGTAGAGCCGGCCCCAACCGTGGAGGCTCCCCCGAACGACTCCGGCCGAGACTGACAACCTTTCGACCCGAGTCGACGAAGTCCTGACCTGCGACGGGACCCCACTCTTCTTCGTGTCGCTTTGACTGCCCGTCTCCTTTGATTGTCCTTCACCTGTCTTTACTCGTGCACAGGGGAAGAGGAAGTCAGAACGTCGGAGGGAGTACCGGAATGACATCCTCGGATTTTCTCCAGATTCCGAAGGGACCACCGAGTCAGTAATATCGTAGGAGGACGGTTACTTCCTCTGTACCCAAACTAGGGACTCAACCCTTCTAGGGGACCTCCCCCCGTACCGTTGGGTGAGGTCATAAGAACGGAACTTTTAGGGTACCTCTCCTCGGATCACCCGATGTCAGGTACCCCGACGTTTTCTCAGTCTGTGTTGAATCGTTGATTGGTTGTTGTTTTCTCAGGTCGAACGTTTTCTGTCCACGCTCCACGCCGCACGCCGCGGGTCAGGGTCGTAGTGTCTCGGTTGGCCTTCCGCCGGAACTTCGACTCCCTGTCGGCGAGTGATTGATCATGTCAGATAAGAAAGCCCATGAACTTACGGACACATAGGACGACTCGGATGGCACTCGAAAGTAATGTTGTTTTAGGTGTAACACAGAGGTAGAAGAGTGTTTTGGTAAGAATGAGAGAGGGGTTTACTCTTCTCCGGTTCAGGTTTGTCGTCAACATAACTATGCACCCTCCACCAAAGTGAGAGATAAGACTCGATATAATTAACGACTAGTTTAAGTCGGTGTCAAGATGGGTTTATGAGACAAAGATTTGTTACAGAAAACTAGGGTCATAAGGAGGAAAAAGAATCAACCAAGTCTTAAACCCCACCCTTCTCTCCCCATAATATATGACTGGAAGAAGAGGTGATTACCCACACGAATAACAGCTGTGTTAATGGTCGAAGACACGGTTAAATGTAAGTAAGGGTTCTCGTTACACTCACTCAAAGTTGACAAATTGTCGTAGGTGAGTAATGACAGTCTGAATTTAAAACGGTTAAATACTTACTCTTTAACATAGGGTAATAACGAATTAAATGTAAAAGGAATTACCCCTCCGACTTGTACAAAAAAGGTAAACGAAAAACCTGAGTCCAAAGATGAGTATAAAAAACGGGTTAACAGATTAAAAAAGAAGAATTACTCAACGTTCTTAAGTATTTAAAAAAACCATTTTACATATACTTTGTATATGTGTATACCGACTAGGTACAACTGATACTCCTCTGTGGGATGTAGGTTCCCGTCTCTTCGGGGTCGTTCTACTATCCGCGATCTCACCACCGACGCACGACCTCACTGAAACTCCTCTATGGAGTACAGGTTCCCATTTCCTCTTCGGGGTCGTTCTACCATCCTCCCCACTTTAGTGTAAATCTTAGTTTGGGGTATGGGTGGTCTTTGTGAGTTTGTATGGACACCGGTGGTCCTGGGTCTCTCACTCTGTCTTGACACAGACTCACAGAAGACTCCTCCCTGCCCAGTCGTCACCTGACAACGTCCCCGTCCCCGAGACCCACGTCATCTGAACCCATACCGTGTTTGGGAGAACCCCCTCCAGCGGTAATAGACACGGTATCTCGGTGGCCTTGAATGTGTCCTGACCCTTTGTCTGAGAACTTCCCGTGTCTGTCTTGGAACACACGTGGTCCTGGGTCCTCTTTCCTCGTCACTGGGTTCTCTGACTGGGTCTGAACGACCACGTACTGGGTCCTCCACACAAAGTCACCTCCGGATGACGTCTCAACCCCCGTGACTCACATCGGCACGCACGTACCCTGGAAAACATCCTCCAACGGTAAAAGAAGTAATGGAGGTGGTATCAAACCGGAGTCCAGTTTATGGTCCCTCCCTTGTGTCGGGACAGGAAGTTGTCTTTTAACCTAATTGCTAAATGACTCGTACTGGGACGAGTAGTCTTGTTCTGGGTTAAAGGGAGAGTCAGTCAGAGAGGGTAGTCCTTCGAAGGTATTAGGAGAATAGGAAGAGGTGGTCTCCCGTGTGTCTGACTTTTGGTGTTAGTGTCTTGTGATTGGTCAGACTAATGTACCTGGTGTCGGAACAGATTGAGTTACTTTGATACTCGGTAGGGATCGAGATTGATAGATCCCGGTGGGTTCTACCTGACCAGTACCACCTCTCAAGACTATTTTGTACCAGGTGACCTCTTCCCTTACCGTTCGGTGAAGTCATAAGAACGGAACTCTTGGGGTACTTGTCATACTTTTCCGTTTTTTTGTCCTGTGACTTTCTACTTGAGGGGTCCAACCATCCACGGGTTATACGATGACCTCTAGTCGTCTCTTTATTGAGGTCTTTCTTACTTCTCTACCTCGGTTTTGGTTTTGTCCTCTACCGTACTCATTTGTAACTGTAAAATCCTTAGTCACTTGATTTTACCTGACCTTACACACTTAAATTGAGTCTACTGGTAATATAGACGATGACACCAGTTCTTAGGGAATCTTCTTTACTTCATCGGAAGTGTCAGTTGTTTTCTCAGGTTTTACGTCATGAACTTACGTTAGAGTTTTTGCTGTCTGACTAGAAAAAAGTAAAAGTTCCGTTTGGTAAGTCATAGTGTCATTAGGTTCAGATACGGGGTTGGTCATTACGACTTCTTTGACTTTAACTTGTCAAGATACTTCTAGATGTTCTGGAAGATCTTGATTATGGGGTTTTTCTATATGAAAAGTAATATCCCCTGACCTTACGTTTTCATCCTTCGGTTCGTTATGGACCCCATTGTCCGTTTAAACCGGAACCTCATGTCTTACTTCGTCCCGTTTCGGATTATCTCAAAACGGTTCTCTTGTGTAACCGGTATTGTTTGTGGGAGAAGGTTGTTGTGTTCTCTCCTGATGTGTACCTGTAGAGGTCTACCAGTTATAACTTTAGTCTAACTAATATAAGAAACGTCGGTTGCTACTTCTTCGAGATATCTCAGTCGTTTTTGTTCTGGTCTTCGACTGACACCGGGTCTAGTACTTGAGGAATAACGGTCTAAATCTGAATTTAACTTTCATCCCTTTTGGTGATCTGGTAAGTCCATACGGGATTTAGTTTAGGGAACGCTAATATGTCACCTTCACTGTTGATCTAAGTTCCCTAATCTAGTCTATCTGTCTCACGGACTTCTTGATACCTGGCTCCAAAGACTGTAATATGTTTTCCGTCACTAGTTCTGGTAGGGGTTCTTTTTCTTTACGTTTTTCCGTTTTACCAACAGACTCCTCCGGAATGTTTATCGATACTTTTGTTCTCTTCTCTTTCTGTTTCCTCTTTTTCTCTCTATATGGGTAAACTTACGTCTCAAGGTTTCTTATCGTTCCTCTCTATTCTTTCGGAAGGAGTCACTAGTTACGTTTCTTTATCTTCTTTTGTTATCTAGTCCTTTGTGATCTCTAGAGAAGTTCTTTCACTCTCTATGGTTCCCTTACCTGCCTCCAAACACTGTAACATGTCCTCTGTCCCTCGTTCTGGTAGGGGTCCTTTTTCTTTTCGGTTTTTCGTTTTACCGACAGACTCCTCCGGAATGTTTATCGACGCTTTTCTTCTCTTCACTTTTCGTTTCCTCTTTTCCTTTCTATATGGGTAAACTTACGTCTCAAGGTTTCTTATTTTTTCTCTCTATTCTTTCGGAAAGAGTCACTAGTCACGTTTCTTTAGCTCCTTTTTTTATTTTACGCTTTCTGATCCCTAGAGAAGTTCTTTTAATCTCTATGGTTCCCTTGTAAAGTACGTTTCTACCCGAGCTATTTCCTGTCTTTACCATACCTGGATTTTCTTCGTCTTCTATAATTCTTCTCCACCGTTCTTATGTATCTTCTTGACATGTTTTTTCTAGAAGTACTGGGTCTATTAGTGCTACGACACTAGTGAGTGGATCTCGGTCTGCAGGAACTTTTACTTCAGTTCACCCGGAATCCTTCGTAGTGATACTTGTTTCGATCATCTCCACTACCTTAAGGTCAACTCGATAAAGTTTAGGACTTTCTACTACGACACTTTCACGACGTGAGTTATACGGTCGTTTAAACCTTTTGAGTCGTCACCGGTGTCCTGACCTTTTCCAGTTAAAAGTAAGGTCAGGGTTTTTTCCGTTACGGTTTCTTACAAGTCTGATGGTGTGTTAACGTGAGTAGAGTGTGCGATCGTTTTATTACGGGTTTTAAGAGGTTCGGTCCGAACTTCTCATACACTTGGTACTTGAAGGTTAACAAGTTCAACCTAAATCTTTTTCGTCTCCTTGGTCTCTAGTTTAACCTAGTAGTTTTTTCGTTCTCTCAAGGTCTTTTGGTAGATGAAGACGAAATAACTGATACGGTTTCGGAACCTGACACACCTAGTGTTGTTTGACACCTTTGAAGAATTTCTCTACCCTTATGGTCTGGTGGACTGGACGGAGGACTCTTCAGACATACGTCCAGTTCTTCGTTGTCAATCTTGACTTGTGCCTTGTTGTCTGACCAAGGTTTAACCCTTTCCTCATGTAGTTCCGACATATAATAGTGGGACGAATAAGTTGAATATACGTCTCATGTAGTACATTTTACGACCCGACCTACTTCGTGTTCGACCTTAGTGTTAACGACCCTCTTTATAGTTATTGGAGTCTATACGTCTACTGTGGTGGGAATACCGTCCTTCATTTCTTCTTGATTTCTCGGAGAGCTACTTTCACTTTCTCCTTTCACTTTTTCAACCGAATTTGGAGTTGTAAGACTTTGGATGCTAGTACCGTAGACCAAGGTAGTGAAGTACCGTTTATCTACTCCTTTGTCACCTTTGTCACTCTCTAAAATAAAAAGACCCCGAGGTTTTAGTGACGCCTACCACTAACGTCGGTACTTTAATTTTCTACGAACGAGGAGCCCTCCTTTTAATACTGGTTGGATCTGTCGTATAATTTTTCGTCTCTGTAATAAAACAGTTGTTTCCAGACAGATCAGTTCCGATACCAAAAAGGTCATCAGTACATACCTACACTCTCAACCTGATATTTCTTTCGACTCTTGGCTTCTTAACTACCGAAACTTCACACCACATCCTCTTCTGAGAACTCTCAGGGAACCTGACGTTCCTCTAGGTTGGTCAGGTAGGATTTCCTCTAGTCAGGACCCACAAGTAACCTCCCTGTCTACAACTTCGACTTTGAGATTATGAAACCGGTGGACTACACTTTTCGACTGAGTAAATTTTTCTGGGACTACGACCCCTTCTAACTCTCACCTTCTCTTCCCCTGTTGTCTCCTACTCTAACAACCTACTGTAGTAACTGAGTCACCTGTACCTAAACCCATTCGAGGTCCTCAACCACTACCTATCCCTCCGGACAACACGACATCAAGTACCTAACGTTTCTCAGTCTGTGTCGACTCACTGACTTGACTGACTATACTTTCTATCTTTAATCTTATCTCCCAGACGACAACAACAAGTCAGCGATCCAGTACAGATTGGGACACTGGAGACGTCGTGCGGTCCGAAGGGACAGGGAGTAGTACAGGACCTCAAACGAGTTTGAGTCCAGGTAACACAGACACTACGGTAGGCTGGTAGAGTAGGAGACAGTGGGAGAAGAGAAGGACGGGAGTCAGGAAGGGTCGTAATCTGAGAAAAGGTTACTCAACCGAAAAGTATAGTCCCCGGTTTCCTACCTCGAGGTCACAGTCGTAGGCAGGAAGGTTACTTATAGGTCCCAAGTAAAGGAAATCCTAACTGACCAAACTAGAGAACGACAGGCTCCCTGAGAGTACGCAGAAGAGGTCGTGGTGTTAAGTTTTCGTAGCTAATAAGGTACGAGTCAGAAGAAATGCCAGGTTGAGAGTGTAGACATGTACTAATGTCTTTTTGGTATCGAAACTTATCTTCTATTATAATTTTTTATGAGAGTACAAAGGGAGTGGGTCGAAGTAATTTAACAACATAACCAAAAGTAAGTACCAGAATTAAACGAAGTCTAATTTCTTTCGTCTCTTTGAGTCGCCTGTGAGACATAGGTACCTCCGACGACGTTGGTTAGGGGGTACCGAGGGTTTCCTACTGATATGTGAGAACTCTAGGGAAACCAAGGGAAGAGACAAGAATGAGAAGAGACTAGGAAGGCGTCAGTAGAGATAGTACCTAAATCACAAATGGTAAGAGTACGTGTCGAAAATATGACTCACCCTCAATATAAGACCTATGATTAGAAAACAATTAAAATACGTAAAACTTAACGTTTATAGAGGAGAGTAAGACGCGACAAAAAAAGTGAAACGAATACCACAAAAAAACTATAAACTTTCAAAATTTAAAGTTACACTAGTATAAATAGTCGTCAAAGGAAATACCAAACACGAAAAACACAGTATAAAAAATTTTTAGGAAAGAGAAGACAGAGGACATGAGCAAAAACCACCTACAAAACAAAGTAAAGGAACTACTTACAGACACCAAGGAACTTCTTTCTGTTTTAATACTAATACATACAGAAAGTAGGAGATGTTACAATTATTAAGGTCACTGAGGGTTTACCATCCACCCCTTCCGGTCTAACCACCTGTCAACGAACAACAGAAAGAGACATCTAACCCGACGTCGACGACAAGAGAAATCAGTGATAGAATCCAAGAAAGAAGAGAAAGACAAAAAAAAAAAAAAGTATAGATATAAAGAGGAAGGGTAAGAAATTGTGTCATGAGTTTTCAAATCTTCTTGTAGTCAACGTCGACGATTTTTATTTCCCCTAAATGGTATTTGTCATTTACGATCTCTCCCACACCTCTCTTCCCTTGGGAGGATGTGACGACTTCCCTTACATTTCACCATGTCGGTGATACTTCCTGTCATACCTCCGAGGAATTTTGTATCTCGATGGTATACTGGGACGTGAGGGTGAGGACTCGTCCATAGACCTCTTTTTGTACCAGGGTTTCCTGTGTACACGGAGTCACAAGTGACGTCGTGACAAATGTTATCGGTTCTGTACCTTCGTTGAATTTGCAGATAACTGTCTCCTTACCTATTTCTTCTATACCATGTATATATGTTCCTTTATAATGAGTCTGTAATTTTTCTCATTTTATTACGGTAAACGTCGTTGTACCACCTGGATCTCTGACAGTATAACTCACTTCACTCAGTCTGTCTCCTCCTCTTTATAGGATATTGTAGGGAATATACGTCTGAGATTTGTCTTCACTATGTTTACTTGAATAAATGTTTTGTCTTTATCTGAGTTTCTTACTTAAATGCCACCGGTCCCCCTTCCTACCCCCTTTCCTATCAATCCCTCAAACCCACAACCCTACCTGCACATGTGTGACGTCATAAGTTTTACCTACTGATTGTTTTTATGGATGACATCTCGTGTCCCTTAAGAAGAGTGACAATACGCTTTCGGACCCACCTTCCCCTCAAACTCCCTCTTACTTATGTACATTTATACACCGACTCAGGGAAGCGACAGCTGGACTTTGATAGTGTTGTGACAATTAGTCGATATTTCACTTTCAGCGATCCAACACAGGTCGACAAACACTGGGACACCTGATATGTCAGGTACCTTAAGACCTGACATATGACCTCACCCGTCAGCAAGGGAAGAGGTCCCCTAGAAGGTTAGGCCCCTAGCTTGGGTCCAGAGGGCGTGAGGTCCACCTAAGAAATGGTCGACTCGGTGGTTCCTTCGGGATTAGTCGATATGGAGTTATATTTTATTTTCAAATTTTACCTTATTTTTTCAGTTCCCCTAATTAACCGAGTTTGTTCATCTTTCAGAAACTTGAAGTCGAAACTAAGTCGTCCAGTAACTGCATTGTGGTAGTCATTTTCCTGTCTATGACACAGAAAGGTGGAAAAACGAGATGAAGGATGGTCCAGTCAAAATAAGATTTGAACAAAAGGGAGAGTTCACGTACTGTAAAAATTACGGATTAAATCCTAAAGAACTTGAACTGTGATCACTGTGAACCCAATAGATTAAACCCCTACACCCCCAGACAGAACTTGTAACATCCTACCATTCTTCATACACCTCTCTCCTCGGACCACCCGATGTCAGGTACCCCAGTGTTTCCCAGTCTGTCCTGACTCGTTGATTGAGATTGTAATTGTTCTTCGTAAGACCCGAGATGGGTAATCCATGTTTGTCGTCTTTAGGAGGGGTGGGACTCGACACTGTTGGTTTCCAGAGGTCTGTAACAGGCTACAGAGGACCCCGCTTTAGTGGGGACCAACTCTCAAAGAGCGGATTAATCTATCCGAATTTAGGGTAGTATACAGACCAGAACCTTATTACTCTCAGCGGACTTCCCTACTTCCACGATGAACCGAATTCGCCTAGACCTAAATAAAGATCTCTTCCGAGTCGCAAACCAGACACAACAGTTGTCCGTCTGTGACTTTTCTTCTAGATCCACTCTCGTCTTTCCTCCTGTCACCTCTGCTACGACTTGTCAATTTACCGAGGGGGTTAGACTATACTTCGGGTTTCACTGTCGACTCGTTGGAAACGATGAGAAAGGGTGAAATTATAAGTTAACAGTTAATTTCCATTCGGAAGTGGTAATCGAGAAGGTGACATTATCTTTCTCTCCCTTCTACCTACACAATCCATCCATCTTATCCCTTTTTCTCAGGTTTTACCGCCACCGGTTTTCTGTTCCTTCCCTTTTCGGGCGTTTTTATCTTGTTTTCTTCCAGGCTCCTGGCCTCACTCCTGGAGTCCATTTTGGTTGTTGTAAGGACCGACCGGGTCAAATGTATCCTGTCCGGGTCCCTCTCTCTTTGTATATTTATCTCCTCGGTTTCGGTCGAGAGAGAGAAAAAGAGGGCACGCGACCCCGCGAGAAGAGGAGTACAGAAATCTAGCTGCACGGGAGTACGGAACTTCTACCTAAAAGGACGATAGAAGATTTATTTTATCTCGACATTGTGACTCGATATTGTGACTAAACAGATTCTCGATATTGTACCAGGTAAGCTCTGGACTCTCGATATTGTGCCAGATAGGTTCTGGACTCTCGACACTGTACGGCTCCCCCGAAATTACAGGCAGTGAGGTTTAGAAACAACACTGCTCTGTTTCTTGGTTCCTTGTATGTGAGTACACTGTCTACCTATCTCTTTGACCACGTATATATGTTACCTTATAATAAGTCGGAGTCCTAAAAGTCTTCCTTTAAACGTTGTAGTACCCATTTAGACCTCCTGTAATACGTTTTCCTTTATTCCGTTAGTGTCTTCCTTTTTATGATGCACTAAGGCGACCATACTCCATAATTATTTATTTGAATGCCTCGTCTCTTACGTTATCAGTAACGGTCCCCGACCCTCTTCCCCTATTTGGTCTTCAACAAATTAACAATATTTTAAAGGTAATTTGATCTACACGTTCAACCTCCCTAGACGAGATGTAGTGTTACGGATGTCAATCGTCATGTCATGACACGTACAGTTTTAAATTTTCCCCATTTAGAGTACAATTCACCATAATGTGTTTAAATATTCTTTATTCAAAAAAAAAATTTTCTCTGTCTTTTGAGACCTTCCACAACCAATACAGATAATGACACCAACACTACTACCACGGAGTCCACAAACATATACAGGTTTTATAAGTTTATCATGTACAATTTATACATGTCCATAAATATATAGTTGACCTACAGTTATTTCGACGAATATCGATAAATAGACATATTTAGGTACCAAGTTCTTTCTCTCCCTCCCAACTTTCCTCCCTCCTTCTCTATAGACCTTAATGAAAACTATTTTCATGATTAAGGTAGTACTCCATTCGGGAAGTAATGGAGTAGATTTGTATTAATAGAGGGGTTTCGGGGGTTTATTTAGTGTAACGGGTAATCCCGAAGTTGTATACTTAAAACCTCCCCTGTGTTAAGTCATGCACCACAATGACAAACCTTAAAGCCGGGAATCTTAAGTAAATCTATTATCTATCTTTGTATATAAGAAGACAATGTCTAATCGGAGACTAGTCGTCCACACGGGTAGTGTCTTAAAAAATTATCAATTTCTTCAAAATAAATAGAAATTTTACTTAGAAATAACCGGATATCAACTGAATGTTACAACACAATCAAAGATGACATGGCGTTTCAGTTAGCCGGTATGCATATGTATATAGGGGGAGAAAGAACCTAAAGAGAGGGTAAATCCAGTCGTGTCTCGTGACTCATCTCAAGGAACATGAAATATCATCCAAGAGTGATCAATAGATAAAGTATGTATCGTAGTTATCACATATATACAACTAGGGTTAGAGGGTAAAGTAAGGTGGAGGTAGTGACTTAAAACTATGTCTACTGCAATCTCCTTCTTTTCTGAAAACTGTACACGTCTATATAGTCTCTAAAAGTGGAATGTCCAATCAACGGGACCCTTACCAAAAACTCTGGTTACCAAACCTCTCGACCGTACCTCCCGTAAATATCCTCTCATGTAAGTAATACTGGTTGGATCTATCGTATAAGTTTTCGTCTCTGTAATGAAACGATTGTTTCCAGGGCAGATCAGTTCCGATACCAAAAAGGTCACCAGTACATACCTACGCTCTCAACCTGACACTTCTTTCGACTCGCGACTTCTTAACTATGAAAACTTGACACCACAACCTCTTCTGAGAACTCAGGGAACCTGACGTTGCTCTAGGTTGGTTAGGTAGGATTTCCTCTAGTCAGGACCCACAAGAAACCTTCCTGACTACGATTTCGACTTTGAGGTTATGAAACCGGTGGAGTACGTTTCTCAACTGAGTGACCTTTTCTGGGACTACGACCCTCCCTAACTCCCGTCCTCCTCTTCCCCTACTGTCTCGTACTCTACCGACCTACCGTAGTGACTGAACTACCTACACTCAAACTCACTTGAGACCCTCTACCACTACCTGTCCCTCCGGACCTCACGACGTTAAGTACCCCAACGTCTCAGCCTGTGCTGACTCGCTGACTTGACTTGACTTGTAAGTCCTGACTATAGACAATCCTACCATCCCTGCGTCCTGACCTAATCCTGACACTATTTTAACGTTGTGTTCGAGTCAGTTATGACACTGACTCTCGACCCTACCGGGACGTCCCAACGGAGTAAAACTCCGTTTTCCGGTTCGGGAACATGGTGACACCACTGATCAGTCATCTGTGTTCGACGGAACTCCCTCTCACATTGGACCTGACTTCATCGAGCATGAATGACGACTTCCGAATTCAATCACTTCGTTAGATTTTCGTTCGTTAGATTTGAGTGGTAGTTCTAACGAATGGCATGACAATCCAGAGGTCCGTTCGTACGATAAAAGAGTTTTCGTTCAAAAGACTATCGAAGGTTTTAACCAAATTACGGACTAAATAGTTTGACTCGGGATGAAAAAATTTTTTTATTAATATAAATATCTAAAAACCGACACGACCCAAAAGCAACAAGGCACCCGAAAAAAGATCAACGTCACTCACCCCGATGAGAAAGAGCGTCACGCACCTGAAGAGTACCGCCACCGAAGAAAGTAACGTCGCGTGTCCGAGATCCCGTGTGGCCGAAGTCATCCACGCCGAGGATCAGAGATCTCGTGCCCAAGTTGTCAACACCTAGAAACCGAAGTAACGAAGTGACGTACACTCTAAAAGGACCTGGTCCTTAGCTTGGACACAGAGGATGTAGACGTCCGTCTAGAAAATGGTGACTTGGTGGTCCCTTCGGGACTCGGGATGAAGAATCATTATAGTAAAGTTACCTTATTTTACGGAATCAAGAACAAGTCTTAGGAAACTCTGTCCTCGGAAGTCCTTCTCTTACTACCGGTTACAACTGTGGAAAAGGAATATATACTGGGGGAAAGACCATCACAACTATATGAAGGAGACCACTAGAGAACCAAAACCTCACAACTGGTAGGAAACGGTTCCACACACCATTACTCATACCACCGACAAGTCTAAAATCAATGATACTGTAGTGGTGGACCGTCCGTAAGAGAAAAAGACGAGGTATGTTGTCTCTGACCAATGAGGGTTCGTGCCAAGTAAGTACTTTTATTAAAGTACAACACATTATGACATAAAACGTACAATTCAGAGAAGACTCTCGGAGTACCCGTATTTATTGACAGTTAGGGTCATCGATATAAACAGATTTCATGAAGTCTAAACTTTACAAATAGTTGTAGTATTTAACTATGTTTAACCCAGTACTAATATGTGAGGAGTCTCTGTCTACCCTTTTTGTCCTAATTTTTACTTCTCACTTTCACGAACAGGATACAAACATTTGACGAGAAATCTTTATAAGAGTACAGTTCTCTCGACGTACACCCTTTAATCATCGACCGAGGACATACCGGAGAGGAGGAGGGGTATTTTATTCTAGTACCCTTTTAAAGTGTCCTCTTTTGGGTGTCAAACTTCTTTTATATCATGGACGACTTTACAAAAGTTTACAATTCTTTGAGTTTGAGTTCGACAAAACTCTATGTCTCTCCTTACTAACCCACCTAAAGTAACTCTTTAATCCCTTCATTCATAAATAAAACGAAATCTTTTTACTGTTTTCACTTACTATAATGACTCACACCTTTTGATAATTTGTAACTTTCTTTACAACCAAATTAATCGTTTAAAACTGTAACGACGTGCAAAATTTAAAAAAAAAAAAATTACGTCACGAAATTTTACTTCTAATAAAATTTGAGTTCACAAGACCCTTTAAGGGACCTCCAGATTACCAACTGATGTCCGAAGGTGATGTCCTCCTTACTTGAGTTAGGGACCAAACCCTTGATTCTAGGACGTACGGTACCGTCCCGGTTTTAAATAAAAAAATTTAAATTTTTAATTTCATAGAACCTGATCTTATTGACATACTTTTCCGTTTGTATAAAACAGTATCTTTTAGATTAGACTGAATTTTTTTTTTCTTACTATGGACAAATCTACGTCTTAGTATCGTTGTTAGTCTAAGAATTAGACCCGTAAAGAGTGAGTGTCTTTGTGACTAGCTCGAGACATGTATCGTGTTGTCTCTTGTACAGGGAGGTCTACTATGACCTAAATTTAAATGACTTTTCCTGTCTGACTACTAGAACTGTTTTCTGCAAAAGAGATCTATGTCACAAGTATACTTTGCAAGTATACTTGCAAAATACTTTTTACGTACAAATGTCTGAGAGTGTACGTCGTAGGGTGTCTCGTTGTAAAACGTACACAAAATTTTTTACAAACAAAAAAGAGAGAGTGTACTAGAAGTAGAAGAGGATCTTAGGTTTCGAGAAAGAAAACCCTCCAAGGGGACAGACGTAGCGTGTCGAGGTTTCTTATGGGCAAGTCTAACGTTAAAGACACCGTCCGCTAAATTTAGGGACGTCCAGACACAAACAATTCGAGAGTAAGTCAAAATTGATAAAGGAAAAAAAGAGCTATGAAGGGGTCGGAAACGAACACTGTCTTCTAAATTATCCGTCATGTTCACATCACTCTTCGGGACATCTAAGTTTATAACACTTCCCATAACAAACGACGGGTCGTGGGTGATAAGGAAAGGGGACTATTATAATGTGATAAAGGACATTCCCTGAAGTTTGACGGAACTTTAAGTCGGTCCACTGGAGAATGAGGTCTCTTCACAATACTCGTTTTAGGACCTTATAAGAGGAGACAACCAAAAAGGACGAACACGAAGACACTGGTGGTACTCTTCTTGTACGGGATCCATAAGTCGGATCCGAGACTTATCCTCTGTACTTAGTTTCCCTGACGTCTACTGAGAACCCGAGTGTCGGACTTCGTCTGGAAGGTGTCGGTTGGGTGTTTCTGAATCGAATGTCGTCTGGACTTGGACGAGAACTCGGACTTCAGGTCGGGTCGAGCGAAGGGTCCACCGAGATCTCCATTTCTTAGACGGACGGTCACGTCCTCTACATTCTCTGTACCCAAGGTAGGGACCCAACCCTTCTAGGGGACCTCCTCCCGTACCGTTGGGTAAGGTCATAAGAATGAACCTCTTAGGGTACCTGTCTCCTCGGACCGTCCGATATCAGGTACCCCAGTACTTCTCGACCTGTACTGACTCGTACTCTTTTTTCAAACTTTAGTAACTTAAACCTCACCCAACATGTCGTAATCACACAGTTACTGGTTCTATCTCCCTTGACGCTACGAAGTACCCTCTCTACTGCCCTTGATCTTGGTCCCACCGTTGTTGTCTTCACCAATCTACGACCCACTAAAATCGGTATCTTAGATGTCTAAAACGACTGTCTAACATTTGCTCCTGAGGACACGGTGTGGGTTCTGGACTACGTCGGTATCTATTCATTTATTGTGTGATTTTTTTTTTTTTTATTATTTCGGTTCTGACCTGCACTAGGTGTTCATTCACACTAGTGAACTTCTCTCCAGGTTCCTGATTCCGACCCCCGTAAAACATAAACCACCAACTCCACGACTTCTTAATCGTCGCCTCTTCTAACTTTTCCTCGTCGGTCTCTCTATTCTTCTTTTAGTTTGTGTACGATTATTTTCAATTAAGTATACCGAACAGGATTGTGGTGGTGGTAAAGAAAGAAAAGGAGGAAGTGGTTTGTATGATGGTAGGGATCTACACAAACACATACGCACACACACACACACATGTTACTGATGTACCTTCTGTGTCAAAATTAGTGAAGGGTACATATTATCTTAATAACTTTTTCAATTGACCGTAGAATAAAACGGGACAATATATAAGTGATCCCTTTTTCAGAAACAGAGAATTTAGTCCGTCTTGTAATGGAATCAGACGACCATCTACCGTTGTCGTGATTACTTTTCTACTCTGAGGTAAAAGAGAGGCAAAATAAGACCCTTCCCTTGACCTTGAAGACCGGATTCTGTACTTGGGACTTCAGAAAAACTATAAGTTCCCACCCCTTCGGAGTTTTTTCCTTTTGATTTGAAAGACTTTTATTCCGGGACTCTCGGACTTACCAAGTGACTTTTTATTTTGCGTACCCGAGGACTCAAACACTTTGTACATAATAGTAAATGTTAAATTTCTTTGAACCCTGTAAAATCGATTTCTTGTCTCGTAGATACTGCAATTCTATCCAAAACAAAAAAAAAACGTTTATAATATGTAATCAGATCAAGACACTCAAGACCTCTCGTTCTGTTTTCTTTTTTTTTTTTGTTGTTTTTTGGGGTGTTGTTTGACGGTCGACGTGCTCACATTCTCGTCTACAAATGACGATTTAGGGTCGGGTACTTAACACGAGTTATGTAAAAAAGTTATTTTCTAACAGACGTACGTGCTGTTTACTTTTGGTTACTCACTTTGAAGGTCCCTCTATCCAAAAACTGAATCAAATAGAAAAATTATTTACACTCAATGAGTTTTTGATTTACCTGATAAGATCTTTCCGTCACTTTAAGAGATGATGACCCTCACTTTGTTCTCTGTTTCCTGATTAAAAGTCCCTACACTATCTCTTATAAATAAGTAATCTATTACCAATCCGGTCTGTGAGATTTAGGTCGAAACATTGAGATTTAGGTTCCCGGAGATCTGTATGTGAACCCTCATCATATTTATTCTGAGTACTATAGTCTCTTTAGAAGTTCTCCGTACACAAGTTACCGTACAAATAATTTGTTTACGAGTGCTGTCTAAAAAGTGTTGTCGTTGTTTACAATAAAGTACTGTAGTTTAGAGTGAATGATTCTTTTTTCCTGTTAGTGTTGTTCCAACTACCTAAACCTAAAAAAAGAACAAAAGACACCCCATTTCGATCAGAGGAGTGAACAAAAGGAGACAAAAGAGAAGAAGTTCTAGTTAGCTAAAGTAAAAGAAATGGAGGAGAGACCGGTTCACAGGGGCCTTCCGACGGACCTAAAACTCTCGTCGTAAAAGAAGGTATAGGAACAGAAGAAGTCCTCTAAGGAAGGGTCTTTCCTCTTGTTCATTCTCTGAAATTTTGTAGGGGGTATAAAACTACGGTATTTTTATTTACGGATTTAAATTAGTTAAATCTCTACATTGTCAACTCTACCCAACGAAGGACTTCCGTAAAATGTATAGTAGTGTAACATATACATGGTTTACAACAGGAACAACAAATCAGTGATTCAACACAGGCTGAGAAACGCTGGGGTACCTGATATCGGGAAGTCCGAGGAGACAGGTACCCTAAAGGATCCGTTCTTATGACCTCACCAACGGTAAAGGAAGAGGTCCCCTAGAAGGGTTGAATCCCTGACTTGGGAACAGAGGGTAACCGTTCGTCTATGAAATGACGACTCGGTGGTCCCTTCGGGTATCCCCATGGTTTATCACTTACGGTTTTATCATCCGTAAAACAAAACAGTTAAAAACTACGCAGAGACGTTATTTTCTAACGACAGTTAAAGAAGGGGGGCTTTACCGAGGATAAATTGTCGAAGAATAAATTGTAAAAAAAACCCCCCCTTTATTGAGTCTTAGGAACTTCGTCCCATTTTTACGGTTCTTCTTATCATTCACACGACAAGTTTTCTTACCACTAATGTGTTTTACCTAATTTCATAAGAATTTAAAAGTTACTAATCGATTAGTCTTGGTATGTAAATTTTACTTTACGGTGTCTCCTTAGGTAAATTACACTGTTTTAGTCAAAATTGTACTAATCAACTTAAAAATGTATATCAAAGGAAGAAATTTTTTTTGTCCATATTAAATGTCTATCACTTTACGTGTGTAGAAGTCACATGTCCAGTTATCTGTATGTCGAAAATTATATAAAATTTTTAAAATTTTCACTATGTATGTGTAAATTTTTGAATTCATGTCGCCCTCACTTCCAAAAGAGACAGAATGTTTCAAGATGTGGATTCTCCATTGAATAATATCCACTTCATTTATATTGGAATATTTTAAAGAGATATATAGTTTACATTAGTATACCCATATATAAACGGAAAAATAAATTTCTTTACTCTAGTACGATTAGTGTTACAAGACGTTGATGAAAAAGGTACACTGTTACTTAGAACGGAGAGAAAAAGATACAATAAGTGATGTATTAAGACGGGTGAAAAATTACCGTGACAACATAAGGTAACGTAACTACATGAAACTAATTAAATGAGTAAAAGGATGATTTCCTGGAAACCCAATTAAATTTGGGGAAGTGGGGGTACTGTTTACCCGTTTAGGTCGAGAACTTTAAATAATTTTATGTTTGTCTAACCATATTTTAAGAGACTCTACTATGGGATTGTACCTGTTTACTTAATACGACTTCAGTCTTTAGTTACCCTGGTTTTAAGTTTCAGTTTTTTGGAGACATTCTCGTAGACAATCTCTACATTCCTTTCCTATGAGGGAGGGAATAAAGGACTGGAGGGTCACATAGAATACGAGTACAATTCGTCTACCTCAACGTGACTTTACTTAATATGTCCAACATTCCTTTTGAGAGTGAGGGGACCCAAAGTTAATAACCCATTAATTGACCCTGTAATTATATACTTTTCTTTGAGTCTTCAGACCGGAAATTGTGATATCTGTCACTCAAGAAGAGTGATCCGAACCAGGAGAACCTAGACCTGTTACTTCGTATATCTGTCACTATACAAATATCATTTACAAATTGTTGACCGAGAAGTCTTTTTTTGTCAGGACTAGACATTATAAATACTACTAGAATCATGAGGGTGATATCGACTAAAGTTTATAGTTTCACTATAAACCCCACCACATCTATATACGTGTTGACAGAGAATTCTCGATCGAAATCGTGTGGAGACTTATATTCGTAAAACTCCCACCTACCTCGGATTGGGTGGTAACGAACCTACATCCGGCAATCCGTCTTAAAATATCTCACTTTACATACCTTCTACTCATCCTGAGTGACTCACTTCGGTAAATTAAACTGACATTATTCATTAAGGGGTACTCTTATTAAAGGGGTATTGTTTAAAGGAAACAATACAGACTTGGAAATGGTGACACACCACCCCCGTCGGAGCTAATCACTTTTCAAGGGGGTCACCTTCTCCTTAGACTTGCTAGTTCCGACTCTGACACTAAAACCAGACAAGAAGAGGAACCCCTCTAAAAAGGGTAGACAACTGTTAGAACCTTTTATTCTAAAAGAAATATTCGTCTTCTTATCAAAAGAAATATTCTCCGTCCCGATTTTTACTAGGTCGTCAATCATGTAGTGACAACGATCAATAGATCTTTCGTTTTAGAAAAAAAAGTCAAGTCAAGTCAAGTCAGTGAGTCAGTACAGACTGAGAAACGCTGGAGTATTTAGCGTCGTGGGGTCCGGAGGGCCAAGTAGTGGTTGAGGGTCTCAGGTGTGTTTGGGTACAGGTAACACAGTCACTACGGTAGGTTGGTAGAGTAGGAGATAGCAGGGGAAGAGGAGGACGGGAGTTAGAAAGGGTCGTAGTCCCAGAAAAGTCTACTCAGTCGAGAAGAATAGTCCACCGGTTTCATAACCTCAAAGTCGAAGTTGTACTGGTGACCTTTTTAGTGTCGGAACTGATCTACCTAGAAACAACTGTTTCATTGCAGAGACAAAAAATTATACAACAGATCCAACCAGTATTGAAAGGAAAGTTCCACGTTCACAGAAAATTAAAGTACCGACGTTAGTGGTAGACGTCACTAAAACCTCGGGGGGTTTTATTTCAGTCGGTGACAAAGGTGACAGAGGAGTAGATAAACGGTACTTCACTAACCTGACCTACGGTACTAGAAGCAAAAGACTTACAACTCGAAATTCGGTCGAAAAAGTGAGAAGAGAAAGTAAAAGTAGTTCTCCGAAAAATCAAGAAGTGAAAGACGGTATTCCCACCACAGTAGACGTATAGACTCCAATAACTATAAAGAGGGTCGTTAGAACTAAGGTCAAACACGAAGTAGGTCGGGTCGTAAAGAGTACTACATGAGACGTATATTCAATTTATTCGTCCCACTGTTATATATCGGAACTGCATGAGGAAAAGGATAAACCTTGGTCAGACAACAAGGTACAGGTCAAGATTGACAACGAAGGACTGGACGTATGTCCAAAGAGTAATAAAATCGTTATACCTACTCTGACCTAAGTATAAACTTCATATTAAAATTTAACTCACTTCAGTAAAAAAAAACATCCTTGGGTTGTCATGTACCTTTTATATTGAATGATTCCGACAGAAGAGAAAGTGTCTACAGACTCTTAAAAGAAAAGGTCCGAGTACAAAAAGTCCGCTAAGAACGAGGACCTCTCTCCCCTCTCCAGGTTTATCCATTACAAAGGTTTTGTTATTTCAGAACCTAGTTTGAGAAATTTCCACTAATTTTTAATTTAATAACTATTCATGATCTTTAATTTATGTATAAAAATTTGTTTCTTTCGACCAACCTATTTGTTTCTTTTGAGAGTTCCCTTATCGTATTTGTTTATTATTCTGGTTCCTTGACCAATTTTTTTCAAACTGGAAGACGAAAACCTTACACACATTGTAACAAAATATAATTCTTGTTCGGTAACAGAATATGATTTTGAAGTATACTACGACATTACTTGGAACTTGTTTCTTATTTTTTCTCTACGGTTATCAAGGAGTTTATCTTTACTTTATTTAGGATAAAACAAGGTATTACACTTCAGTTCAACTGAAAAATTACTTCAAACGTTTCATTTTTGATTCAGTTTCTTCATTCAAAACGACACCCCTTCCTAAATTTATCTTTTTTTCCTTTGGTCAACATAGAACTGTACCAATGGCTTTAGAAGGAGGTCTTCTCGTCGTAACAATTAAGTGTTGGATACCCCTCTCGAAGAAATTAAGTATTTTGTATTTAAATTCCTGAATATTCGATTGGTTTATTTCGGAAATCCTAAGTTTTCTCTTCTTTTTTATTAGATTTTAACGATACACTGAATTCTAATTTTTTAAAAGTTGTAATAAGGAAAGAAAAGTTATTTTTTCCTTGTGTCTCTTAGGTCAATCTACCTTTATTTTTCTTGTGGAGATACAGACCGTCCGTGTTTACCTACCTTGAAGTGAAAACTTGAGTGTCTTATTCAGAGTCACCCTAAACGGGTCTTTTAGGGGGTTTAGATGAGACATTATAGTAGTTTTAAACTGGAAACAAAAGATTAAGATCATGGACGACTACGAAGTACCGATTTCATAATAGCATCAACAGATTTCATCACGAAGAGTCCGATGTAGGTCTAAGACCACATGGATGTTCAATGAAACACCTAGAACGATTTTAAATTGAAGACTAAACCATCTGGACCCCATCTCGAACTCTAACTTAAAGGTGGTTCAAGGTTCAACCACGGTTTCTGCGACCTAGTGTGTACCGGAAAGAGTTGGTCACAAAGAGTGACCTCAGTATTTTGTATCTTACGAAATTCACTAATAAAAGAGTCAAAAGGGTTCCTACCATGTATTTGTATTAGTAAGATCTATGTTTCCTCTCTGTAACTACGGACCGTACGTTACCTACGGAATCCGAATCCCGAATTAATAAAACTCCTCGGAACCAACTCTTTCTGACCAAGACTCTTACGATGACTCTTCTACCCAAGTCTGAGACTTATCTAACCGAATTATCTCTTCCGAGATATGGTAGAAATTAGGATAAGTCAGAAAACATTCTATAGTTGTTATTACTTATTAACAAAATACACAAAATAAAATACTTTATCGTAAGTAATCAAGTTGGTGACAAATAACGTGTAGACGATAACTATTCGTGACACTATGAGTTATTGTAAACGTGTTATTCACTTTCATTAATAAGATAGAGAAAGTTCATGTAAAGAGGACAACTAGTAGATATTTAAATTCGAGTCATACCATGTGCTAAGTCTATGGAATCATTTCTTAAATAAAGGTAATTCTTATCGTGTTAATTTTTCTGAAGTATTCTATAAACATTACGGAAAGTGTTATGAGTACTAATCCGCTAGAGACATGACCTCTGTCTCTCTTCATAATTGGTTTAGTTTTCGAATAGTCCTGGTATGGAACTTACGTACCAACAATATCTTCGCCAGTAGTTGGAATCGGGGGGTAAGACGACCTAGTTTCGACCAAAGATTTATTGTTTTTATATTAAGGTCTGAATGAAACTTCAAGTAATTTCATTTACGTCTGATCATTGTATTTGACGAAAGAAAAAGTTTAATATCCAGGAAATGACTGGGAACTTTTAAAATGACTGTAACATGTCTCGGATCACGACGTCTATATTGGTCACTACTACTACTTAATTTGTAGTCTACTTGGGAACTCCTATAAACCTTTCCGTCCGTCAATTTTTTGGATGAACTACGAAAGTATCTTCAATATTATTTTACCCTGACCATCTCTTGTTTACGGTTATGAATTTATAGTCATATCTTTACATAATAATATATGAATATCTTTGAATAATACATAATCACTTGTATTCTTTTTACATATTTTTATTTACTTATCACTCCTTTAAACCTTTTTACTTTCTACCTTCAAAAAAGAATTTTTTTCATCCGTATAATACATCAGTCCATCTGTCTTCTTAAATATAAATTTATCTTAAAAAGAAATTGAAAAGTAATACTTCATAAAGTCTGAATCTTTCATCTCTCTTATTATATTGTTTAAAGGTTCACATGTAATGAGTCTAAGTTATTAATGTTCGAGTACTAACAAGAATAAACATTGAAGTAAGTGAAAGGACGGGAAAGAAGACTAATAAAAGTTCGGTTGGGGTTCGTAGAATGATAAAGTAAATAATTTATGAACGTAGTCGTACGTAGAGACTCTATATTTCGGTATTACGGTAATAGTGCGGATTTTTATTATCGTTATTAAGAAATTATGGTAGTTTATAGGTTTAAGGAGGGTAATAGATCATAACGAACACGAGTCGACGAGTCAGCACAGGGTGAGAAGCGTTGGGGTAACTGACATCGGTCCGCGGAGACAGGTCCCTTAAAAGGTCGGTTTCGATGACATCACCCAACGGTGAAGGATGAGATCCCCTAGAAGGGTTGGGTCCCTAGTTTGGGTATAGAGGACGTAGAGGACGTACCCGTCAACATAAGAAATGATGACTCGGTGGATCCTTCGAGGTAATAGATCACATAAAAATAAATAAAAATGACAACTAAACAAGTTTAGTCCTGGGTTTGCGTGTTGGAAAACATTACAGAAAATTTAGGGAAAATTAACTTTGAAGGGATAGAGGGTAGGGTGTAAAACAGGAACGGTAAATAAATAACTCCTTTAATTCAGTAAAAAGGAAACCTCAAAAGGTGTCAAACCTATAAAGATTAAGGTAAGGGTAATACTAAAAAATTGTTCAAGTGAACGGAAACTTAAAGGACATATAAAGGTCAATCTAGATGTCCAAACAAACTAGACTAAGTCCAAACAAAAAAAAAAAAAAAAGGTTCTTATGAAATATCCATCGTACCATATTAAGACAATCCTTTATATATAGACCAACAAAGGGAAAAAGTGACAAAAATACCCGGACAACTACTTCTGAGCGAATCTATTAAAGAAATCCCTATCGTTTTACCGTCACAAGATTAAACTAATAATGAAGAGACAAAGACCTCATACGTTGTTTTTTATGAAATGGATAAACCAATGAGACTTTATGTCAAGAATCTCATTTCCGTCCAATCTCTAAACTGATAAATGGTTAAAAATCTAATCATTCATTCAAGGAATCCTAGGAGAGTTCCTCAAAAAACAACAACAAACAAAACGAAAGGTCATTTATTAATATTTGATTACTTGTAAATTCTTTACCTTACTTAAAGTTAGGGGACGTAAATAAGTAGAATGACTACAAGATCAACAGGTTTTAACCGGTCATACTCGAATAAGTCCACAAGTCTACAAGGACTCAGGATACCTTTGTTGAGATTATTAAGAACTATCAAAAGAATGAAAGACCATGTTGTTCCACTGCTCCGATTAGAACGTATGAAAGACAAGCCAAGTGGCCTAACCAATCAAGAGGTCCTTCGGGACCAAAAACCTTTTACCATCAATCTTCGGTGTCAGATCCCTGGTTCCCGAGTGACCATGACCCGACGAGTAACAAAACTCCGGAAATTTTTTGACATATCTCGATCTTTTATTATAACAGTAAAAAATTTCTCTTTTATGTGGTACTTCAGTGTGACTGTGAAAAACTGAGTTTAAATCTTAATACCCTCAAATAATTGAAGAAAGTAAAAACATAAACATACATGAAAAAGAATATGATTTTTAGGATAAGGATTATGGTTATCCTATCAAATAAACGATACAGGATGTTAGATATTTTTGAAACTTTATTGATATGACATTATAATAATTATCACTACTTTTGTTAAATTATATAAAAAAATTTGTAGTAAAAGAAAAATCCGATATAGGTAGTCCTTACGTGTTTCGTGACACAATATTTCATTGTACTTATTTAAGAAAAAAGACAACCAGTATAATGGGTAAATTATGGTCAATCCAAGTAAATAAAGTAAAATGAAGATTTAAATCTTTAACGATATGTTAAAATTAAGATAAAAATATTGATACAATTTGTATGTACTAAACTAAATTCTATATCAGTCTCTTCAGATCGAAGATACGATAAGGGAGGTGAGAAGGAAGAGGGCCATCCCCATTTTTGATTAAAAATCTTTCTAAATAAGAGGTAAATTTTTATATTCACTTGTCAATATATAAGTATAGTTATGGAGACAATCTATTAACCATGTATGATTTGTATAAAAGATAGAATGAAAAAAGTGAATCATACGGGACTTCCAGGGAGATATCGTAGTATCTCTAGCAGGAGTAAAGTAAAAACGAACAAAAAATGTCGACGTGTAAATAATCATCACATCTGAATGAGTTCAAATAAAAATTTTTAGGGGATACTACTTATAAACCCAATGAAGGAGTTCATTGTTATGTTACTTTTCACATATTTTATGTCCAGTTTCCATTTTTATCTACATTAAACCATCTATAACGATTCAGGGGAGGAACACCAACAATAGTAAAACGTAGAGGAGGTCGTTACATATCCTCACGAATAAAGGAGAGATCACAACGGATGTTATTTAACTGTGTGAAAACCGAAAAACAGTTGAACTACTCACCTCAGGACAACCACCCACCACCTTGAAGTGACATCAAAACCAAACCCGAAGACAATAAGACAATAGTACCCAATAAAACTTATGTAAAAGTATACAACTCCCACTCAGTAAACGTGAATAAAAACACGTTTAACAGACGCGTATAGTGAACGGGTAAAAATTATGTTCCAATAACAACAAAAGGAGAGTACTAAAACTGTTCGAAAAATAAGTCATATAACTAATTGGATGACATTATCTTAGACGTTTAAAAAAAGGACAGTAAACATCAAAATAAAAGGTACACCACTAAAAACATTTTCATTTTTAGATAAAGATACAACGGTTAAAATAGTTATAAAAGAAATTAACGAAAACCTAAAAATTGCATATCATTGAATCGAACGTTTTTAAAAAGGAAAATACAATGTCTCTTTAAGTAGGTATGAAAGAAGGTCATAAACATACCAAAGTAAAAAATTTTACAAATTTAGAGACTAATTAAACTTTGAAATAGGACCATATCCTACATTCTTTATCTAGGTTAAATTAGAAAATTGTAGAAATAGAGTTCTAGTAAATTATTTTCGGGTGGAAAAGGGATCTCCAAACTATGGTGAAATACAGTATATGATTTTGTAAAGGACAGTGTTTCTTTAGAAGTTCTAATTCTACTCATTAATGAATACTCCTTACGACCGTTCCCTTAAGAATGTGAGACACTCTCTGATCCGATCTCCTGAGAAAAGACAGAAAAACCTTTCCGATTGAAGACTAGGAACATAGTGGAGTAAATATACTCACCTTTACCCACACCATGAATTGTAAAAAGTTTTATCAAAATGGGTAAAAAATAATCGATCTTTCATAAATAAGACTCTGGTAGTTAGACTTAGTGATCAATGAAATTAATAGTACTAGACCACTGTTTACTGAGGGTACCAAAACATTACCCTACAAAGACTCCAGGGTTTAGTTTATTTGTTTCTGAAAGATCAGTGCACAAACATTTTAACAATATTATTCTTTTAATTACAAGTAACGTTAAGTGGAGAATGAGATTTACTAAAGAGAATTATCTAAAAAAATCACCGTAATTCAAAGTCTAACCCATTGTTTATAAGTGTGACTGGCCTTTACCTTTTATGGTCGTTAAGTCTTTTAACCGTCTCTAAGACTCGAACCAATTGCATCTCGTTTCTCCTCTTCCTCCACTTCGGTACATCCCACATACCCACAATAAAGTCAAGTTCGGAGTACCATCCAAAGGAGGGAGACGTTTTGCTAATTTTACCTTACAAACAAACGAAACTGATAAACAAAGAACAACAACAAATCGGTGATTCAACACAGAGAAACGCTGGGGTACTTGACATCGGACGGTCTGAGGAGACAGGTTTCCTAAAGGGTCCGTTATTATGACCTCACCCTCGGTAAAGGAAGTAGTCCACTAGAAGGACTACGTCCTTAGGTTTGTTCGTAGAGGACGTATTCGTCCTAAGAAACGGAAACTCGGTGTGGACCCCGTGGAAATGATGAGACAACCTTATGACAATAGTTTGTATTACTATTGTCGAATTTGTTTTACCGACAAGATCAGTCCCAAAAATTATCTTTGAATTATCGACTCTTAAACCTTTAAAATGAATACCTTCACTTCTTTGAGACGAAACCGAGAGTCGGCTTGTCAATCGTACTTAGTCAGAAACCTGTCATACGCTGGAACCTTTATGTCTTTTTCTTATATTTAATGAAAGGGTTCGACCTTCAAGTGAAAAGTTTCGTCAAAAAGAGACGTGAAAATAACTCCTTGTCAAAGTATATGGGGACGCTTATGGTTGAATAAATTAGATTCCTCATATTTAAAAAAAAAAATTGTTGTGAATTATTATGAAAGTTCACTCCTCTCAGTTTTATATTTCTTTTGGTGTTTGGGAGGAGGGCCCTTCTTCTCTGACAGTTGACGGACCCTCCGTATCCGTGTCATACGTCCTTTTCTCGATCCGACCCACAAAAATTCTCGGGGGGAAGGTGGGGTGGACAGGTACTCTTTATGTTTCGTCCAGACCCACTATTTGACCATTAGAAGTTATTACACTTATTACACTAAGTTCCGTGGGCGCACACAAGATTCGTTGAAGTCAGCACAGTCTGAGAAACGCTGGGGTACCTGACATCGGACGGTCCAAGGAGACAGGTACTCTATGATGATCTCACCCAACGGTACGGGAGAAGGTCCTCTAGAAGGGTTGAGTCCCTAGCTTAGGCACAGAAAATTGAGAGGCCATAATGACATATTTCAACCCATTAAATGGTGATCACGGTGGACCCTTCGGGGAGTTTCCGACAAAGTTTATTGTTCTTGACAATCAACTTTCGAGGGACGGAGTATTTCCTAAAGACACCTTACTACGACCAGAATTTGTTCAAAGTGGTATTAGTTTGCAAATCAGTGCGAGAGTACAAAAAAAAAAATTTCGGATAAAAATTTTTCGAATGAAAGAGAAAAGAGATCTTCTAAGAGTTTTATACGACGCCGTTTTCGACCATATAACAGGCCAACGAGGGAGTCTTAGAGTGCACACTCGGGAAGTTCTTCTAAAGGTTTAGGAACACCTTAAGCCATCACCCACAACCTTTTACCTTAGCTGTAGAGGAACCCTCCTGGTCAGATGACATGGATCTCTACGTACTTTCTCAAGACAGAAATTTAAACAGAGTAAAGTGAGTTTATTCTGGAGTTTAATAAAGACTCTGTGGGTTTAAAGACCTGAAGTTAGGAAAGGGGGGGTTATGTTAGGTTCAGGCAGTTAAAGAAGGTTTTTCAAAAACTTTAAAAGGTAATAATCTTGTAATTTATCCACTTTAGTAAAAAATTTTTAATGTTTTTAGTGTTTAAAAGTGATACTATGATTCATGAAAGAGGAGAGAGGGAAATTTTCCCATTAAAAAGGATAGGGTGTCCTTAAATCTCTTACTAACGATTTTTAAGTAGAATTTAACGGCCTTTTTTGGGACAAATTCCAGAATTTTTTTTTTTCATTCAGTAACTTTGATGAGATTCAACAGCTTACTTATACAAAGCCTGAACTCAGCAAGGGGACCGAAAGTGAAGACTTCATACTGGATCCTACGGACCAGCTTCGTAGAGATAAACACCTTCTCCGTCACCCGGCTCTCGACCCCGGTTCCAGTGCTGTATCGTTAAGATCGGAGTTTTCCAAACCCTAAAAATGAAAAAACAAACAAAACAAAAGAGAGAATCGTATGTTCCCGGTCTATTCCTATCGACGATTCGTCGCCCAACCCGATGACTCAGACGTTTGTTGTGAGTCCCTGGACCGGACATACACTGTGGTAATGACGACTTATTCGGGCCTTCAGCACCATTCCCAGAGCCACCCCCAGATCTTCCGAATTACTGCGGCTTAGACACCTGAAAGAAGAGGAAGAAGAGGAAGAAAAAGAAAACTGCCTTGTCCTCCACTTCGTAACTTAGTGACCAACACTTCTCCTTCTTTGGGATCTGGCTGCACTCCTCACCTCCCTCCAGCCTCTCCCTGGTGTCCAGAGGACCCCCCGCCCAGCAGCTCCCAGAGCCTAAAGTCTGAGCGTCTTACCCGATGACCCAAGGGTCGGACTGGAGCCGAAGGGTCTAACGCCCTCGCCTAGGACTCTTTTATGGACTCTGCTTCCCTTTTCCGCTCCAGAGATAAAGCTTCTCCTTTACCCCATTTGGCGGAGTGGAGAGGCAAGAGAGTCTCGACCTCGGCTACCAAGGCCAACAAAAAAGAGCAACGGCCCTTTGGCAAAGGAGGGGGCAGGGGCGAGGGAGTAAGGTGATGCCACCGGCTTCTCTCCGTGCCCGGGCGGGTCGCCGGCGCCTGCCGAAGCGCTTAACTGACCGGACCCTTCCCGCCTCAGTCCGAAAAAGGCGGGGCGGGGCGGGGCGCCGGGGCGGGAGCGACCGCAGGTACGGGGCTCCGGACGCGCCGCCCCTGCCGAAGAACGGCTGTACTAACGCAGCCCTTAACAGAACCCAGACCACGACGCCAATAAGGACGTCCGGGTGCATTCACGTCCACTCCTCCGGCGCGAGCCGGGCTGGGGACGGGTAGGCAGCCGGACGCTCCTGAGGCTCTAAGGCGCAGGAGGCGTCCTGGCGGGGGCCGCGGACGAAGAGATCCAGCCCGTTCCTAGGGACCCGTCCTTGGCCCAAGATGCTGTGTCCGGATCTAACGTCCACAGACGATCCGGCCTTGAGGCCGGGCAGACGAAGGAGGTGAGGGAAGGTCGCGGGAATACTGCGGAAAGCACCCCGTCGCTCTCTCAACCCAAATAGCGTCCTCCCCTCCGGGTCCACACGGGTCTGGCTCCGAGAATCCCAGAAATTTCTTGACGCCCCCTTGAGCTTCCCCTCCCCCGCTTCGATCAATCTATTATAAACCTTCGCCCACTGACTCAGTAGGTTTTGCAAAGTCACGACGGGGGAGTCACCATGGCAACCCCTCCCAAACGGGGCCCAACCTAAGGAACCCCCTTAATTGAAATGATCAAATTCACCACTACTACCGATTCTGTCTCGGGGGAGTGGTCGAGCCTCATAAATTCTGAGTCGAAACTAAGGACGAGCGCCCGTAACTATCACCCTATTATCGGCAAAAGAACCCCTCCTCCTACTGAGTAAAACTGATAAAAGACCAGTATAGCACAGCAAACTGGGGCCCGACCTGCGACCCAGTGTCTTTTCTTTCAAATTCACCCTCTTGTCTGACGCACGTCTTTTTCCTGAGAACGAGACACATACTTAGACGGTTCATGTATCTACTTCTGTTTGACGTCAAGTACTTCCCAAAAGCCCCAAATTGTTTCCGCATTTGATCGGAGACACATAGTAAAGGACTAAGTAGGGGTGTATCACTGCAAACTCAGGTCATATACTTCACCCCTCTTCCCTTTCTCCCGGTAATAATCAAAAATACAATTTCCGACAATTGGCATTGTAGTGATAAATAGAAACGGAAACCCAGCATAACAATGTATTGGAAGTAATTGTTACTGAAATAAAAAAGTAAGTAACTACGAGATCTAAAAGAAAGGAACCATAAACCAACGTATAGGCCTGAAGAAGTTTAGTAAGGGAGAGAAGGGTACAAATAGTACATTATAAACTTTACATGTACTTGTATACATCGTCACTTCGTTATTTTACTTGTGGGTTCCCGAAATGTGTGTTAAATTCTCGATCTGACAACGTCAAAATAACTCTGAGGTTCCTATAAGGAAGGGTTCCCTCGGTCTTCATTGGTGACGGGAGTACAACAGTTAGAAAGTTACTGATGAAAATGGTAGGGTCTTGTGATTAAGGACAAAAAGATGAGACTGTGGTTTTACTTCTTTTTTAACTTCTGGATTTTGTTTTTTAAGTTTAGAATTCCCAGAACATCAACTGTTTTTGTGACTGGTCAGGGTGGTGGAAAGAGCAAGACAAAACAGGTAACGAGGCAAGGAACCATTACCTGGTGACAGATGACAACAGTCGAACCTTACACTCGAAATATTGCTGTTCCTTACACTGCAAAGAAACGAAATGGTGGTCATAGATTGACACCGTCTCATCACTAACATCATTAGAACCTTAGTCCACCGAAGTAAAGGAAAGGACAGGACTTGATGGACACACTAAACCTCGGTTTCTTCAAATTGTAGACAGTGTACTGATCAAGAGACGGACGGTGTCAATTCGCAGGGTCATCTTACATTCGAAGGACGACCGTTCCTTAAAACAGACGGAAGGGACGGGGGTGACGAAAGGGACAACATAGGAGTCACGGATTTTAACACGGACCGTGTATCACGTACGATTCAACGAAGTCAGCACAGACTGAGAAACGTTGAGGTACCTGACATCGGGCGGTCCGAGGAGACAGGTTCCCTAAAAGGTCCATTCTTATGACCTCACCCAACGGTAAAGGAAGAGGTACCGTGTATCAGTCAAGTCGGCGAGTCAACACAGGCTGAGAAACGCTGGGGTACTTGGCGTCGTGTGGTCCGGAAGGACAGGTAATGGTTGAGGACCTCAGGTGGGTTTGGGTACAGGTAACTCAACCACTACGGTAGGTTGGTAGAATAGGAGACAGCAGGGGAAGAGGAGGACGGGAGTTAGAAAGGGTCGTAGTCCCAGAAAAGTTTACTCAGTCGAGAGACGTAGTCCACCGGTTTTATAACCTCAAAGTCGAAGTTGTAGTCAGGACGGTCACTTGTGGGTCCTGACTAGAAATCCTACCTGAACGTCAGGTTCCCTAAGAGTTCTCAGAAGAGGTTGTGGTGTCAAGTTTTCGTAGTTAAGAAGTCACGAGTCGAAAGAAATATCAGGTTGAGAGTGTAGTACTGGTGACCTTTTTGACATCGGAACTGATCTACCTAGAAACAACTGTTTCATTACAGAGACGAAAAATTATACGACAGATCCAACCAGTATTGAAAGGAACGCTCCTCATTCGCAGAAAATTAAAGTACCGACGTTAGTGGTAGACGTCACTAAGACCTCAGGTCTTTTTATTTCAGACGGTGACAAAGTTGACAGAGGGGTAGATAAACGGTACTTCACTTGTATCACCCGTTGAATTTTATAAACAACTTTATTTATTATACGTTTAATAAAAATTTTTAATGGATTAGATGAACCCGGAGTCAGACAACTACTCATTTATTGTACTAAGATGGGATCCCACATTTTCTAGGAAAGGTACAGATTTTAAGACATTGAGTCTTGTCTCAGTACGTGTTTGTCCAAGTTGCCTACACACACCAGTTGTTGTCTGATTGACTCCCCCACCCCCTTCCATAAAAGGGGGTCACAAACTCGTCCACCGACGTGTGTGGGTCCTGGGGAGTAAACGTACCAGAGTACGGACGTCGGTCGGGGGAGGTCATAAGAACAGACCCTTTAAGACACCTGTCTCCTCGGACCATCCGATACTAGGTGCCCCAGTGTTTTCTCAGACTGTGCTGAATCACTGATTTGTTGTTATTGCGGACGTCGTCGGTCAAAAAAAGTTAGAGAAGGGATGGGGTAGGAGAAAGACGAATCGAGAATCCGGAACCCAAAAGTCCAAAACAAGGTAAACTTCATGAATGGGTTCTGATCCAGAAGGGTGTGTACGCGGAGAAGGGAAGGGAGGTCGTCCGACGGTTTTCACGAATACGTTAAGATCTGACAACATCAGAGTAGAATCTCGTAAAACGAAGACCATCGACACGTAGAGGTCGGGTCAACCCGAAGACCTACTAGAAACTAACGGTACATCTAAATACTACCTTGTTCGAGGATTCTCTCTCGACTCCTACAAATCCCTGACCCGACAATAAACTTCACGTCCTGTTTATCCGGTGGTTCAGACACATCCTCTGGGTAATTACAACGACGGGACAATTCATATCGGACTCCCCGACGGTAGTAAACCTCGAAGGTCCCTCTTTTTTTACAGTTGAAACAATCAAGACTAAGAGAAAGGACGGATAGTAAAAATAAATTTTGTGAGCCTTTTTTTTTTAGAATTAAAACAATTAATAAAAGAAGATCCCCCAAAACCAAACAAAAGAAGTCTATTTCACCCTACATTCACTTTTTCAAAAAAAAAAAGGAATAATTCAAAACTACTTAAGTGACTCTATTAAACCTATCTATGAACAATAATTATTTTATGAAACTATATCCGATCTCCAATTTTTATCCTTACTAGAGCAATTTCACTTAAGAATAAGTCGGAACAATCACTGACAGATCTTATCTTAGGTGTCAAAGTTCCCGAGAAAAAGAAAAGTATATTAAATCGAACGTTTTACCCGTTTAACGTTCCTTTCTGGAAACCAAGTCTGTGAAACTGGAAGAGAGAGAGTGACTGGAATAAAAAACGTAGAATTAACTAAACTTAAATGGAATCTTCCTCAGTCTGAACAGTGTATATGAGTATTTCTAAATAAATCTTAAAAGTCACCCAACAGTCTTTTTGTGTTATTCCTCTCAATAAACTCCCTTTAACTGTGTCTCTTACCTTCTCCCCTCTATTTCTCACCTCCCTTTTCTAATCTTTCCCGACACTACCTCTCTCCGTTGGAGAAATAAGGTTCGATACTCCTCACCCTCACCATTACCTTTCATCCCTTTCCTTCACCAAATAAAAAGAGTATTTATGGTAGACACTCTACGTATTTTTCTCGTACAAACCACTAAAACCCCCCTCCCTCAGTTCGCAATCCCGGTCCAGACTCTCGTCTCCTTGTACTCCTCGAAACTTCCCCTCCTCCGTACATAATTTACCCAACAGGGTCCGAGAAACTTAAAAGGAATGACCAGTAGAACAAGATACTACGTATGACGACCTTTGACAGGAACATTACGACGAATGGATTAATCCTCCCTATTCTAGATCAAAATCTTTTGACTTTCCTGTCCCATTGAACCTTAAGAGTGCATAATTCTGACACACAAGGAGCGACAAGGTGGTCTAAGTTAGACCGAGACTTAGAGAGGTCACTACGAGAAGATTTACAAACGACCTAAAAAGTCTACAACCAAAAGCGAAACGAAGCATGTAACTACTGATGTACCACGACGTCTCCCTCGGACGTCCCCGTCACTAGACCCCAATACCGCGTGGGTCTCGGTGTCACTGTCACTGCGACACGGCTCTGGTCCTTGGGTAGTACTTCTTTCACTGGTCACACTTTCCATTCTGTCCAGTCGGAGACAAGTCGAAAACAGAAGAAGACGGTGGACGACCTACTACACTTTTACTTACGGTTATCAGGTCGAGTCGAATGGGTAGGTAGGTGGGTAGGTTCAATGAACTTATAAATGGTACACGTGACTCCTATGTTTCTTTTTATTCTGGTTCAGTTTCGGGGACAGGAGGTCCCAGAGCACGTCATACCCTTATCTGTATTTCGGTGTGGCACTCACACCAGTCACGACTACCCTCCACCTATACCTCACAGTACCCTACGTCTTCTCTTTGTGGAGTGAGTCCAACCTACCATTCCCTTCCAAAGGCGACTTTCACTGTAAACTTGACTTAGCACATTTCCTCTCCAGCAGCATGCCCCTCCCAATTCTTGGATTCGGGACCCTAAGTGGCAAGGGCAAGTCTAGGATTGACAAAGAATTACCGATATACGGGACCCTGTACAATAAATTGTAGAGACGCAGTGTTAAAGAAATAAAATTTTGTCACTATTTTTATTATAAATCCTAATAAAACTTCTAATTTACTTAATCGTGTATAGTTCATGAAGCTTGAATAGTTCATGAAGTTCTTGAATAATACGGACCACGTATTATTCATGACTTATTCACAATCGACAACAATAAAGACCCGAAGGGTGACCGAGTCACCATTTCTTAGACGGACGATGACGTCCTTTGTGTCCAAGCTAGGAACCCAGTTCTTCTAGGGGACCTCTTCCTTTACCGTTGGGTGAGGACATAAGAACGGATCCCTTCGGGTACCTGTCTCCTCGGACCACCCGATGTCAGGTACTCCAGTGTTTCTCAGTCAGTATTGGATCACTGATTTGTTGTTGTTGTAACAATAACGACAGTACTAATACTAATACAATAAATCAATCAGTGAGCCCATAAATGACTCAGTGATGATACACAGTCTATGTCCCAATCCATAACCAATAGGTCACTACTCGTTTTGTCTTTTCGAACCTCCAATCCCCTCCTTTGTCTTTTTATATTAGTTAATGTCACATCGCACTACGGTGTCACCCCTTCATATCTCACGGCACCCTCACGAATCCTCCCTATCATTTGAATCAGATTGATAGGTCCCAGTTCTTCTAGGGGATCTCTTCCTTTACTGTTAGGTGAGGTCACAAGAACGGACCTCTTAGGGTACCTATCTCCTCGAACCGTCCGATGTCAGGTACCCCAGAGTTCTCGACACGGGTTGAATCACTGATGTGGTGGTGGTGGTTCCGAACAAAACTTTCGACTCGTCCCGTCTGGTTCATCTCCCTCGTTGGACCCGTTTCCGTACCTCCACACTCACTCGGACCAATGACCTCCTCGCTGTCCGTCCAACGAAACAGACCTGTCGATCCCACACACTACCACCTACCGTCCTCTATTCCGACCCTTACCTCCCTCCGAACAAACAGCAACGGTCCCTCATATATGTGATGAAACCTATCTACCGAAAATTCGTCGTTTTCTTGTGTTGGTCTAGACATAAAATCTGTCTAATGAGACCGAGGTGACCCCTTCTTCTTAACCTCTACCTACTTTGCTCTCCATCCACCCTGGACAATCATCCGACAATGTCATAAGTCCGCTATCTGTCCCTTCCGGACTGGGGTTCATCACCGACACTCCCCTACAAGTTGTTCCACTCTTAATCGTCAATCATCTGAAGTACTCGTCTCTCCCGTATGTCTCCGCAGAGACGGATCTTCTCTATTCCTACATAATCCATCACACACCTCTTCGAACTTCAAGGTCCTACGTCCTTCCGTCCAAGTCCCGACCCAGTTCACCTCTGGACCAACATAATATAGAGTCAATCTCCAGAGAGATGTCGACACCCTACAACTCCACTCTCAGTCTGTCCACTCCTCCGAAGAGACCTCACCCACCACAATTACACCCCCAACCACCGAATTATTCCCTGAACTTATATGTACACTGTCGTTTCGAACACTTTTAAAATAACCGGGGACTTTTGTTTCTAATGGACTAATCAAAACAGTTACATGTCCTGGTTATAAGTTGGTCTCACTACGTCTGCGACCACGTCTGAAAATTATTAAGTAAAGGTCCCGGAAGGGACCACCGAGACCATTTCTTAACGGACAGCTACGTCCTCTGGGCCCAAGTCAGGGACTCGTCTCCTCTAGGGTTTACGCTACCTCGTCGATTCGGACACGTGGTGTTGAGAACTCGGACACGGGATCTCGGACACGAGACGAGATCCTCTCTTCGGTGGTGGTGCTCTTCGCGTGAGTGGTGTCGACCTCTCATCGGGGGTAAACGACGTTCGTCTCTTTCGGGCGCGTCGTTGCTTCTGCGTCCTGTCGGTTCCTATTTTTTTATTACGTAAAGAAAGTTGTTTGTATTTCTTTCATACATGATTCACGATCCGCATCTACGTTCCATTCACGAAGACCAAGAACCCAAAATTGTTCTGAAAAATCGTCTTCTTCGAATGACCCACTTTAAGTCTCTCGACTTTCCCTTCGAATTCGACTGACTCTTCAACAAGAGGCAATCTATATTTGCGACAACCACTGAACATCCTATATGACTTTCACTTCTTCAACCCTTTGATCATTACGAAAAAAAAGCACAACACAGTAGAGTCTTTATTCGTTATACCTCATGTCCATCACCATGAGAGTCACTTTACTACAACTGAATTTCCTCGATTTCCTAACTACGTCAAATTAATTCAAAACCGAAGGGTCCACGAAGTCACCATTTCTTAGACGGACGGTCATGTCCTCTACGTCCAAACTAGGGACCCCGTCCTAATAAAAATTAATTAAAATTATTAATTTTGTTAAATTTTGTTAATAAATTTTAAAAGACTGGCACGGGGTGTCGTACACCTAGAATCAAGGGGTTGGTCCCTGACTTGGACGTGTGGGGGGATGGGGACGTGGGGATCGTAACCTACGTGTCTCAGAATTGACGACCTGGGGGTCACTTCAGGGTTCTTAACTACATCAAATTTTTATTCTTTATCCTAAAGAAACCACGATTATTAATTGTAATGGTTAATTATGAATCCTCTGTCTCCAACGTGTAATGACATCTTTATCTCTTTCGTGTATTATACATCGAAAAGTCAGAATTTTTACAGGAATACGTAATAAAAATCAAAAAAAATGGGAAAGTACCGACAACGTCCTGGTTATAAACCTCTGTCTCTGTTACGTCCTCTCATCCACCACTGTCCTTCTTTATTTTCGACTATTAATCCTCTACTCGGGGAGAGGAAGAAATCACTTGGACAAGTGAATAGAACTCAAGTTAAGACATTTACGGTCAAGTCAAGTCAAGTCAAGTCAGTGAGTCAGCACAGGCTGAGAAACGTTGGGGTACTTAGCGTCGTGCGGTCCGGAGGGACAGGTAGTGGTTGAGGGTATCAAGTGAGTCTGAGTGCAGGTAGCTCAGTTACGAATAATAAATATTATTCGATCTTTGGGATCTCTTAAGTTTCTTCTTACATTCAGCACAGGTGGGAGGTCCTTGGGTGAGCGAGTACGACAGGAAAGGAAAGGGTAAATCGTCAAATCCAAGTCGAAGTCAGCGTAGCGACTTTTCACTGTGTAGTAAACCTCAAACCTACATATCGTCGTTCACTTCCCTTGGTTCACTAAGTACCTGACAACTACCCTTAACGTTCCCTTTTCCCTAACAACAATAACTACCCCAGCCCTTCCCCCGTCTAGATAAACCATCCGAGAGATGTGACCAAACCATCTTTTTTTTCCATGTTATCAAATATGTCTAGGTATTTTATTGAAGTTACCTGTCGAACGAGACAGGACGGGTACTTCGTTGTACCTATTTCACTATAAACCTTATTTTTTCTATCTGTACATCCTTTAAAGTGACCCATCACTTCTTTTACACAGAGTTTCTTCTATGACACCCCGTAAAACTTCCCAACTGAAGATAAATCTAAGACTACTGCTGGGACCTAAAAGTCGGTCTGATGGAGTAAACCGGTGAGACAGGTAGAGACAATTATAAATTGAATAATGGATATTAGAGGATTCACGGGTGTCGTTTCGCCTTAAATTACTGTATTTCCCAAAACAGGTCATCTGACTGTGAACTCGAAACCCTTTGAACTCTGGACTCCCTACCGACCCTTATACCATTCCAAGACCCGGACAAGTTCCATACAGCAGGCCACTGCGTATTACGAAGAAAGTCTGGGTTCCACATTTGAACCCCGTACCTCAGACATAGGAGAGTGAAACTGTGTGCACCCCCTACGTGGATGTCCACTATTTTACTTTCACATAGATGAACTTAAACAGTAGTACTAACTCCATTTGTCCTTTTGTGTGTTTCGGATTCGGAGAATCTTTCAGTTCTTATAGGCCGTGATCAAAAGACACAGTGTATCATTCAATAGCGGTTGAATCCACGAATTTTGTTGAATGAAAATGATAGAGGCAGCTAGACTTTGAACCGGTAGCAAATCGACCCAAAAGATGAGTCAAAGTCTTCAAACTTTAGTTCCACGACCGATCCGACTCAAGAGTAGACCTCCGAGCTGACCCCTTACTAATTGAAGGTCCGAGGCAATCCAACGACCGTCTCAGGACAGGAACACGGATATCTTAAGTACCGGGATAGAGACTTCGAAGTGTAGAGACTGGAGATCTGGGATGAATTTCCCGAATGGAAGAAATCCAGTCCGGGTGTGTCCTGTTAGAGGGAAACTCAATTATAGTTCAGTTGACTACTCCCTAAAAAGTAATATGGACGTTTGGGGGAAGTAGGAAAGATCCATTGTATTGGATTAGTACTCTTACCGTAGCTTAGGGGAGACGGTAAAAGACAACTAATCTCCGTTTAGTACTTAAGACGGTCGTGAACTCCTTGAGACGTTCCCACACTGAATAACCCCCAGTAGAAACCGACACAGACGGTATCGTCCGATATCTAATTCCTTAAATATCCTTGTCAAAATAACTATCTTTTTATAAATTCGAAAAAAAAAAAAAGAAAGTACCACCGTCATCTCTACTTGAAATATGTCTTATTACGTCCAGACCTTCCCCATTAAAACCGTCATTCCGGAGGAAATGGAGGTCCAGTGAAGGTGTTTGGTCACTCGGACAGACGCCAACCACCCCACGGTCCCAAGACACCCCCTTGTCACTGACCCCCGAAGAAAGACTAGATCCAAAAAGGAGAACCTTTCCCTTCTCAACAACCTATTAAAAGGAAAAAGAGAAGAACCGACGACTCTAAACCGTGTTATTGGACTTTTTATTAATTGTAGACTACACTTACCGTTTCTCCTTTTTTCGTTCTACACGAAATACTGATTAGTACAGAGATCTGGGTAATAAAAGAAAGGAAAAAAAAACGGAAACTAAACAACTAAGAAGGGTAAAACTCCAACCCCGACCAGACCTTCACTTCTCTTCACTTCAGCGAGTCAGTACAGTCTGAGAAACGCTGGGGTACCTGACATCGGATGGTCCGAGGAGACAGGTACCCTGAAAGGTCCGTTATCATGACCTCACCTAACGGTAAAGGAACCTCTTTTGTACCTCTCTCAAGAAAAGAATACGGACACCGACCTTTTACTTCTCTTCTCCCTGTCACTCTTCATCCGGTGGTCTGTGTGATCACCAACCCGTCCTTCTGTGTCTCGGGGTCAGTCAAACGCACCGAAAGAACAGTCATATTGGGTCGTGACCCCAAACGACAGACGGGAATGAACCACTGCGAGGACCGTGTACCACTCGTGCTACTTCCTTCCTGTACATAGGAGGACCTACCTTCTTCTTTCTTACCTCCTTCGTCTACAAACTAACGTCGTTTTTACTCGTAAATGTCTTTGGACCCGGACCTAACCATTCTCTATAATGTTCTGCCGTTCACTACCCCCGGACCTCCTTCCTGGGTCTTGTCGACAACGAGTCTTTCGGGTAACCCCAGTCGTTTGCGGTCGACTTATCACTCGAAGTTGAGAACCACCAGTCAGTGAGTCAAAATAGTGAACCTGAGTTGGATTACCTGAACCACCCAGTTACCAAAGACTTTAGATGTTAACCTGAAGTGACCGGATACCAGTCGAGGTGAATTTGTCCGTCAGGATTTACCTACCCGGTTCCGACTTAGTCACGAGGAACACCTGGTAGGGTGGGAACGAAAGTCAGATTCTTTGTCAGAAGTGCTCCCGACGAGAGGAAACATATGTGAAACAACAAGTCCACGATTCAGTACAGACTGAGACACTGGGGTACCTGACGTCGTACGGTCCGAAGGGACAGGAAGTGACAGAGGGTCTCAAACGAGTCTGAATACAGGTAACTCAGTCACTACAGTAGGTTGGTAGAATTGAAGACAGTGGCGGAAGAGGAGGACGGAAGTCTTAAAGGGTCGTAGTCCCAGAAAAGGTCACTCAGTCAAGAACCGTAGTCCACCGGTTTCCCAACCTCGAAGTCGAAATGGTAGTCAGGAAGGTCACTTATAAGTCTCGACTAAAGGAAATCCTAACTGGGCAAACTAGAGGAACGTCAGGTTCCCTGAGAGTTCTCAGAAGAGGGCGGGTACCTTCATTTAGACGTAACAAAATTTGACGAACAAAGACTCAATCAAACTGGTAATTATTGGAGAGACATCACCTCGACCAAAGAGGACGGAACACACCGTCAATTGAAATGAACTGGGAGTAACACAGTCAAAAAGAAAATACTTCATCCTCTCCTTTTCTCGATCTTTGATTTTCTGAGCCCCTGATCTTGTCTTCCTTCAAGGGTTCCAGAAACTCCTTCAACTCTCCAAAGGATCTCCCTCACCAAGACCTCTTGTTCCGAGTCTAGAGCTACGGACCAAGAGAAGTCTGCGAACCTCACGGAGGAGACCGACTCCATCCCCCCACCACGACACAAAACGGGTCGAAGGAGGGGAAAAGGAAGAAACGGAAAAATAACGACCCGTCGTCTCGAAAAGTCTTCGAGACCCCTTCCACCAAAAGGTGTGGTCGGTATAACGAACCTACCTCTGATTCACGTTTGTGGATTAATTATCGTCACTGAGTCTTATCGTACATGACATCATCTTCCGAGTTTTTTATTGGGACAGGACCCAAAAGGTCTCTAACTGGCGTAATAGTGTTTACTCATTGCAACTACCGTACTCCTGTCTCGAGGCTATTCTTCGGACCCTTCTGGAACCGTTCCGACACCAACCCTGTCTAACCTCTCAGACGGACGAGTCTGTTCTCGCGGTATGCCTAGTGGAGTGTGGACACGCCACGTCAGACACGAGCGACGGGTGATAAAGGTTTTGTCACCAAAAACACGAAATCCACGTAAGACGTAAATTACACAACTACAGACACCGCTAACCACCACATTTTTGTCATCGTCTGTAAGCCAGGACTCGAGTCAACTGGAGAGTGCCCACCCTTATCGTCTGAGTCAGCCGAGACGGAGATTCTCCTCACTGGCACTCGGGAAAGTGACAACGGATTCCCAAAACCTATAAAGAGGGTCTGAGACTCATTAGGAAATGGTAAAGTCGGAAATGGGTAGAGGACGGTCCACAGACCTGAAGAGGGAAATCGAGAATGACTGATCCTCCTAGAATCGTACACCATATCTCATCCGTGAACCGATCATAAAAACAAAAAATCATAAAAATATTAACTAGAAAAAAAAGACCAACCATGTTATTGGAACCGAAGGGTCCACCGAGTCTACCATTTCTTACGACGGTTCGTCCTCTTCACCCAAGTTAGGGACCCAGTCCTTCTAGGGGACTCTTCTTTACCGTTCTCTTCCTTACCGCCGTGTAAGGTCATAAACAAAAAAAGAAGTCATAAGAACGGATCTCTTAAGGTACCTGTCTCCTCGGACCACCCAGACACCCCAGCTTTTTCTCAACCTGCACTGAATCACCTGAGTTGTTGTTGTTGCTATTGGAATCCTACGGAGTAAACGTCAAGAACGGTAAGGAAGGGAAACTTAACTATAACTGGACTACCCGTGTTTAACAGTTAGTCAGGTATAAGAAGTTGTAATACGGTTCTTATAAAGAAAATTTTACTAGTAGAGAGACAAAATAGATAAAAGAGGAAGGTGAAGAAGTTGAAACAAGCACTCCAAACCAAGAGGATCCGTATTAAAACGGTGAACCTTCTATAAGAAGAATCCAAAGGCTCATACTACAACCGTCACCACCACCATACTCACCCACTCTCCACCCTTCCACCACCCCCCCACCAAGGATTCCTTATACGATACTTAAAGACTTTATCCCGGAACCTACCGAAAAGTAGAGGAATTAACTCAGGCTTTTGTAATTCTGACCATTTATTGAGACACTTTTATTAATTAACCCGTTCAGATTTATAGAAGAAGTTTCTCTTTACTTAAATAAACGGAGGATGATGAAGAAACACAGGCAAAGAGGTGAGTGGACAAATTGACATCTATCTTCTCGGGTCTTGGTGACCACAAAAATTAGGGGTTCTCGTTGTACCCCTCCTCCACCCCCACAACTACTGTTCCTACCATGGTAGTTACATTCAAAGTCTACTACTTACCAAAAGAGATTGGACACGAGTATAAACTAACCTATCAATGATCAAACCCCGTGACATTTAGACAATCTAATACTAATACAACTAAGACTGTCAAACCACCATATCATTCTTAAAGGTAGAGCGCAAAAACATAATTTGAGGGAACGTAAATTATAGACATAAAAACAGACAGGAGCGAATCCTAATATTGACCCACTAAATGAAAAGAATATTTACGAAGTCAATTTTCATTCCTCCCTAACCATGTCTAATTTCTCTCGGTGTGATGACGAAAACAATAAAGACAACTGTACAGATTTTAAACCGACCAGAAGTATCGAAACCTAGGTCAAGTAGTGTCTTCTCCCCTTAACGGTGTCTATTCAGACTACGTACTGAGACCCGAAGTCAAAGTAAAACCACCTAACTAAGTAATTAAGGAACCTCGGAACAATAATAAAGTCGTCTGAGATTGTGGACCTGTCACCATGACCTAGGATACTTCGGACCACCTGGAATACTTCACTACCGTGTCGTCTCAGAGCCCTCCTATTTGAAGTGAGACTCTCAAGTACTACAAAACAAACCTCTGCAAACCGAAACGTCACCCGTTTCATTGTACTTCTACTGTCAAAGTGTCCATTAAACGTTTCAGAGTCACTATTATTGCAACTACTATTTCTTCTTTTTCTTCCTTCTCCTTTCTGCTCTTCCTCCATCTTCGGGTCTAGACAAGATTCACGAATGAGACGTACACGATTAATTAAGTCAACTTGTTGAAGTATCCCACTTATGAATATTCTGTAAGGACAGAGTGTCTACTCCTGCGACCGGGTCGACTCAAATTCGAGGACGAATTCTAGTGTCGTATTAACACCTCGGTCCTACACTTACACTGGGGTTTAGGACGAAACGAGCAGTACTGGTCACACGACAGTCACACACCCCGTGATGAAAGAGTGAAAAGACCCGATTTCCGTCTTCGATCTGTCATAGACTACCATTGCCTCTAAATTATCGTTTAGCTCCCGGCACATCCAATGAGAAGAAAAACTTACCAGAATCTTCTACTCGAAGACCTCTGCCGGATCCTCTAGTTTTGTTAATCTAAAACAAAACTACGACTCGTCGATTGTGTGAGACAGAAAACAACGGTACCTCTAAATTTTTAACTCTGACTTACAACCGAAACGGAGAATGATCAACATACCGAACCTCGTTTAGTGAACCACAAATACTTTGAAACAAAAATTTTGTACGAAAATTTTTGACACCAATTTTACTTATATTGTATTACAGATAGTAAAATTGACAACCATTCACATGTCAAGTCGTCGTAATTGAGATAAGTGTCACGAAACACATGGGTCAGTGGTGACAGACAGGGGTCTTGAAATAGTAGTGGAGATTGCAAATGAGGCATGGGTAATCTGTTATTTAGGGGGAAAGAGGAAGGAGGACGGCGACCATTGGAGACAGAACGAAAGAGAGACACTTAAACGGAGAAGAGCCATGGAGGATCTTCACCTTAGCAAGTCATCATCAAGAAGACACAGACTGAACAGAAAGATTCCTGGTACGAAAGTTCCAGGTACGTACATCGCACATAGTCTGAAAACAGGGAAAAATACCGGCTTAACATAAGGTAACACATCCGGTGTAAAACAAATGGGTAAGTGGACACCTGCTTGTCGACCCAACGAAGGTGGAAAACCGATAACACTCGTTACAACTACCGTTATAACTTAGTTACGACACTTGTAACTGAATGCCTATTAGACAAAGTCAAGGACGAAAGTCCAGAAAACCTATATACGGATACTGACCTTAACGATCCAATCAAGATATAAATTGAAAACTCCTGGGTAGTTTGGTAAAAGGTGTTACCGGCATGGTAAAATGTAAGGACGATCGTTATGTGTTTCCAAGATTAAAGTGACGTAGGAGTGACTGTCCCCAACCCAAAGTAAGAGACTAATATCGGTGTAATCATCCACTCTTCACCATAGGATTACACCAAAACTAAACGTAAAGAGATTGTTGATCACTACAACGTATAATGAAGTACATGAATAATCGGTAAACATACAGAATACACCTTTTTACAAATAAATCCGGAAAACGGGTAAAAACTTAACCCAACGAATAACAATTTAACATACTTAAAAAATTATAGAAGATCCATAATTAGCGAACAGTCTACGTACTAAACATTGATAAAACAGAGTAAGAGATCAAACAGTCAAAGTAAAAAACTCCCACAGGAAACTATGTATTTTCAAGAGTTAAAAATACTTCAAGTCAAATAGACACAAAAGAAAACAACAACAGATATGAAAACCATAGTAGAAGAACTATGAGAACGGTTCAGGTCACTACACTTCTAAAAAGGTCACAAAGAAGACTCTTATAAAATCAAAATTGAGAATTCAAGTCCAGAAACTCAGAAACACTAGTGAAAAAATATACATCATATTCCACTCCCAGATTGAAGTGAGAAAACGATCACCTATAGGTCAAGAGGGTCGTGGTTAACAACTTTTCTACCAAGAAGGGGATAACTTACCAGTATCGTGAAAAGAAGTCTTTAAGTAACCGACATATATACTCCTAAATAAAGAACCGAAAGATCAGACAAGGTAACCAGATATATAGAGAGGAATACCGTCATGGTATGACCAACTTAATGACATCGAAACATCATTCAAAGTTTCAACCCTGTACATTCAGAGGAGGTTCTTAAAGAAAACAATCACAGTTAAAAAGAGACAAAATCAGTACCGGAACATCTATTTAAAAAGAATTTAACACTTTTGATCGTAAAAAAAGAGGGTCTCCGAAGTGACCCCAGACAAATTTGGACTATCCTCTACTCCTCCTTCTCGTGATTCCCGAGGGTCCATCCCTACCCATATGAGTCATTTGTCTTTCGGGTCACGTTTGTCCCCCTTACGGTCGGACAACTTTACAACAGTCACTCCTTTGAGTTGAACTTCATAAGGATGGAGGAAACGATAATCTCGTTACTCACTCAGGCTGTGTATTACTCACTCAGAGAATTCACTTCGTCCTACTTCTCCTGTAGTCTTCCCGAAGGGACCACCAGGTCACCAACTCCTAGACGAACGGTCACGTCCCCTGTGTTCAAGCTAGGGACCAGACCCTTCTAGGGTGTACGACGTGTCGTCGATTCGGGTACTCGGTGTTGTTAACTCGAACATGAGATCTAGGGTTCTCGACATTGATTGAAATCAGCGAACGGGATTTCGGGTAAGAGTTCTCTTCGGTGGTGTTACTATTCGGGCGTATGGTGTTGATCTCTCATTGGGGACGAGCGGTGTTGGTCTCTTTCGGGCAAGTGTCGTCACTTCTGGGTCACGTCGGTCTGTATGTAAATGTTTGTTAAAAAAAAAAAAATTTCTTTTCCTGTAACTTTTTCAGTAGTCTCTTCGTTTGAAGAATTAACAAATGACCATGAGATCGTTTTGTTCTCACCATCTTGTTTTCGGAACCCCGAGACTCTAAAGAAAGACCTTTGTTGAGACGAAAGACCAACTTGTGTTTTTGTCAGATCTTATTTCCCTCACCTAAAGACCTATCTCACCCTACCCCAAAACGAAAACCCGGAGTCTTAACAGGAAGGAAACAAATCACGTTTGATAAATTAAATTTTTATTTTCATTCCCTTAGTAACGACAAAGTTAATATAATCCTAGTCCCGACCTGTCGTCGTTCAAGTATCAATACAAATTTCAAATAGTCGAATTTTGTGACGACTCTCTAATCTTTTATAAAAAAAAAAATGAGTGAGAGTCTGGAGGTCTCTTTAAGTACACTTAATTCAGGAAACTGTGTAAACTTTAATCCCAACTAAAAGAAAACGAACAGAAATAATAGACTAAAAAGATATTACTCGTACTTTATTGATACCAAAAATTCTGTTTCAATATTTTTATTCTTTAACTATAAGTGAATTGACAATGGAATTTATAGATAGTTTCCGAGTTAAATGTTATTTCTCCGTGTAATATATTTATCCTTATTTACTAAATTGAACGTAATCCCTAGTCTTGATTATACAAATATGAAACTGTATATGAAAATAAACAAGGGTAATTATCCAATTCTAGAACTTTTCTAATACTAGAAGGGATCAGTGAGAAAGAGATTTTGAGTCAAGGAAATTAACTAAAAATAAAAGAACGAAAAAAAGTAATAGATGAAGAAGTAAAAACTCTCTACAAATTCAAACTCAAATTTTTTTTGAGATGTTGATCTGGTACTAGAGTTAATTAGAAAATTTTTTGACATATTTTAACTCGGGAACGTGTATGAATTCCAGAGAACAAAACGAAGACATCGAAGACGGGGAAGACCGAAGAAAAAAGAGGAGAATTTTTTTTTTTTTTGTCAATTATTTATTACGAAAATTTTTATAAGATGAAACCTGTATGGATAAAGGAAAGTAATAATCAAAAGATTAAATTTTTAGATTTAAGAACGTAAATACAGAAGGATTGGTTATAAAATGAATCAGAACGAAAGATGGGATGAATTTATATACCTTTGGAAAATTTAAATTTACAAATAATTTAACCTGAATTGACCCGAGGTAAAATTCTAGCCACTTATATTCGTTTTAACTTCAAAGTAGAGAACTATCTTTCGTACCAAAATATATCTTCACCCTAACGACAATTGAGTAATTCCTTTTGTCATAAAAGGAATTACGAAATTAACATCAAGGGACAAACGTGTCTCTCCGTACCTGGTCTAGACAAACATAGACGTGTCAGTCCAAGAGTTGACGTGAGACACGGTCCCCTAGAGTAGGGTAAAAGACAGTTCGATTCAGTGTCAAACTAACAATTCTGGCTTGTGTAAAAAAGGACGGACCTTAAATGAGAATTCGTAGAAGATATAGCTTGATTCCGATACGTTCGAGACTCTATGTTCTTTTATCTTTTTTCTAAGGTATACTTTTTCGGTTTACAATTAAAACAAACAAAATTTTAGTGCGCGAATCAGACGTTCTGTCGTAAAATCCACGACTGTCATGGTTTTCGGTTTAAAAGATCAGAGAATTGTGAGACATCTTGAAACAAAAACCTAGTATTTCTACGAACTGTACTGCTGAGGAGATAAGTAAAAGGAGAGAAGGGGACTTCTGAGGGTTCTGTGTGTGTGTGTGTGTGTGTGTGCGTATGTCACGGAGAGAGAAAGGGGAAGAGAGGGACGTACACTGTAAAGACCCCTCTGTTTTAAAGGTGGTATTGGTTGGTGAGAAGTATCAGTTTACTTCCTTTACCGTCTAACACACGGGTAGAACAACAATCCCATTTCACCTTAAAATTTTAGCTCACAATAAATATTGTGGCTCACTCTACAAATATTTACCTCCTTTCAGATTTACGAGTAGACAGTGGAAGATTCAGTCCCATGTAGAATTCTGAACCGATAAAGATCAATCCGAGTCTTCTTCTACCGGTCACAAGCTACCCTTTGGGCCAAAAGGTATAGAGTCGTCAGGGGTGCAAGGACGAAATGTTTAGCCCGTCAATTTTAGGTCTTCTCTTCCCGACCACGGTGTCATGTTATCTTCTAAGGGCCCTCCAGACTACTGACCGAATAAATATCAATAAGAGAGTAGAAATTTAGACGGTATAACACTACACCATCTTCCATCGACCGCGAAGGGACCGCCGAGGCACCATTTCTTGGGCGGACGGTCACAGTCTCTGCGCCTAAGTCCGGGATCCAGCCTAAGTCCGGGATCCAGCCTTTCTAGAGGACCTCTTCCTTCATTGTTGGGTGAGGTCATAAGAACGGATCCTTTAGGGTCCCTGTCCCGTTGGACCACACCAGATGGTCAGGTACCCCCAGTGTTTCTCAATCTGTACTGACTCACTGATTGTGGGAGTGAAGTTTTCGACTATAATAAAACATTTGATAATAATATGTACTATTAATGTGTCAGGTAGTGACGGGAAGCCTGTGTTGACTCGTTGACTCGTGCGGGGTGGTGGGGGTGTGTGTGCACGGAACAAGGGGACACGTCTGGGGTATGATACTGAGAGACTCCTTTATCTAAGAACTGCAAAGAAGTAATTAAGTTCTTACGTCACATTTCCAATGTTTTACTTGTGACCGCTCGTCGACGAAACTACCACTTGGCACCCAGGGGTCTCTCCACCTCCCGAGAGGGGTAGCGACGTCGGAATTACTGAAGTTTATGGAACCAGAAGTAAATGTAGGAGTAAAGTTATGAACCATCTTTTTATTAATGTGACTCCACAAACTACTCTACTTTAAACTAGAGTCGTCTACCTCCTTCCGAAGGGGAAAGTAGTCGTCCCTTTGGTTCACAGTAAATTTACTTTTAGAAGGACTTTAGAGAAATAAGGATTCAAACGACGGTTATAGGGACTCCTTTACGAAGGTAGTTTTTACCGAACCACTCTGGATGACATTCGTGTCCCTTGAGACGAGTCACAATACTCCGACGGACCTACCCTCTCCTCAGACCCCCTCTTACCTATGTACATATACATACCGACTCAGGGAAGCGGCAGACAAGTGGACTTCGATAGTGTCGTAACAAGGAATTAGTCGATATGGGGCTATATTTTATGTCTCGAAAAAAAAAAAAAAATTTCCGAACCACTAAGACCCTTTCCTAAGGGTAAAGTCTTCATTAACAGTAGTCCAGGTCGTTCTTAAGAGGGTGGGGGTAAAAAACGATTGTGAAAGACACCGAAAACTGAAACCTGAACTTTATGACGTGTGTACACTCAAACTTTTACCTTCAAAAGGTCGGTCACGAAACCTAAGTCAAGGCACACACGACCATTGTTATCTCCTGCTACGATGGGGGAGGGGGTCAAGTAAACTGGAACGGTATGAGACCTCACAATCGTTGCCCAGTGGCGCGGTGGAGGGCTCGACCGGGACGTCAAGGGTCAGCCACGCCTTCGACCACACCCACCTCCCTCGCTTTCGCCAAAGTAGGAGGCAAAGGTACCTTCGTCGTATGCTAGGAATCGCGAGCCACGACTTAACTTAAAGTTCCCTCCACTGAAAAATGTCCATGAACGGCGACTTTTTATTGAAGGGACGGTTTTATATGACTCACGTAATCGGACAAGAAGCAGAAGTTACAAATAAGACGTACTTTGAACGGTCCGTTCTAGGTCTTGCCCGTTCACATCTGAAGGACACCTTAAAAGGACTCTGGTACACACCTTCGGGCCATTGGGACCGTCGGGCCTCGGTGCAGCGGGTCCCTCGTGATGTTCGACGCCGAGAGTGACCCTGGTTTCGCGGTAACGGAAACGTAGACCGGCCGAATAACCGGTGTCGTCCGAGTCACCGTTCAGTTTTCCGCTAAGGTCCCCGTCGCGTAGAGTTACTGTACGAGACACCCCCGTGACGCCGACGAGGACGGGCCACCCGGTGTCCCGGTCGACATAAGAGACGCCACCCACCCTCCCTTTCGCTCGGTCGACGTGAGGGGCACCGGTCGCCGGTTACCTCTCGCCGGGTCGGAGGACGTCGGAGGTGTCAGAACAGAGTCGACCTCGAGACCAAGGGACTCCGGTCACTATTGACCGGAAGAACTCCGAGGATAATCCGAAAACAAAACCCTGCTGATCTCCCCACCTCTCCTCTGATCTTTTTTGTGTGTGAGTAATTTTTCGTTTTGTTATAAAAATACTGTGTTAGAAAAAATAAAAAATTTTTTACAAATCAACCTCCTATTAACGAAATGTTCCAACACAACCAAAGACGACAAGCTGTTCCTCTTAGTGGATGTTCATATGAATGTAAGTGAGGGAAAACTCGGACGGGGACGGCAGGGTGGGTCGATCCGGTAGTGTCCCGTGGTCCGATTCGAGGGACACGACCTGTCGTCGACGGGTGGTCTATAGATAAAATGTGCACCCTGCCTCCTCGGACCATCCGACGTCAGGTACCTCAGCGTTTCTCAGCCTGAACTGACTCGTTGAAGTGAAAGTGAAAAGTGAAAGTACGTAACCTCTTCCTTTACCGTTGGGTGAGGTCACAAGAACGGACCTCTTAGGGTCCCTACCGTCTCGGACCACCCGACGGCAGATGCCCCAGCGTGTCTCAGCCTGTGCTGACTTCGCTGAATCGTCGTCGGCGTCGTCGTCGTCACATTTGCGCTGAGAGAGTTAAGTAGGAGGAGGTGGGGTAAAAAAAAAAAATTATTTTTGTACGGAAGAGTTGAGTCCTAACTTCCCTTATCGTGAATACACACTCGGGACTCTCCTTTCTACGAACTATCCAATTGTTTCTTCGATAATTCACATCGTGTGTATAAGTACAGGTATCCTTGGGATTCGGTCAGGACAGTGCAAGAACCGTTTACCACTCAAAAGTATGTCACCAAACCCTTTTTCACTACACGGAAACCTATCTGGGAAGAGAAACCAAAGAACCCTGACTAGAGTCGTTAGTGGGACCTGGGGCGGAAGGTTTGAAGGCCCGGAGAACACGAAAAGAACCCGCTAAAAGGTCCTGACTCTACTCTTCTATTCGCAAAACTCTGACTAAAGTCCTACAAAGTCCTCAAGTCTTTAGCAAAGAGTTAACACAAAGAAAAATTATGTATAGAGAATACCCCATACTTTCTTTCACTTTTCACTTTCACTTCAGCGAGTCAGCACAGGCTGAGAAACGCTGGGGTACCTGACATCGGATGGTCAGAGGTAAAAAAAAATTTTTCTTCTATTACGATACCGAAATTACCTATGAAAAGGACTTACCTTCATAAAATGAAAGTTCCACAGCTGTAAAAAATCGGGTTTGGGTAGGTGTCTAGGAGAGCAGGTTATGTCTGAACAGAAACGTCTATAGTACCACAAGGGTGGAAGAACCCCCTATACTGAATAGTACCACAGACACCCAGTTCCACCTAGGTCCGTCAGATCTGGTCGGGTAGTACCCAAAGCTAATACGTAAGCCAAAGACATAGGACTTCCGCGTCTTCCTCGACGTCCGCACCCCCCACCCACGCCATCGTAGATACTCCCCCGTCGTCGTAGTAGTTGGCAGGTGAACCAACCACATTCTTTGCTGCAGGGACGAAGAAAAGGTCCATAAATTGCGGTGTCCACTCGACAGCTTGTGCTGACGGATAGTCAGACAGGCGTAGGAGAGGCACAGAAGGTGGGTCCGAGTCGTCCTCGACCTCCTGGAGTGGTTCCAACTGGACGCTACCAGGTTCGGGTGGAGCTCATTCACTACCGACCTCGCGTACGGTTGAGGAGACACTCACTAACCACGGGACACCCGTAGACACTCGGACTTAACCTAAGACGACACAGACAGTCTTAAACGGGTAGGTAAATGAGTAAAGAATAACTGGGGGGACGGGACGGGACCAAGGACCACCGAGTCACCATTTCTTAGACGGACGTCAAATCCTCTACGTCCCAGCTAGGGACCCTGTCCTTCTAGGGGACCTCATCTTTTACTGTTGGGTGAAGTCATAAGAATCGACCCCTTAGGGTACCTGTCTCCTCGGACTACCCGATGTCAGGTACCCCAACGTTCTCAGTCTGTGCTGACTCGTTGACTCGGTGGTGGTGGGTGAAGGACTACCATGAGCAAACTACGCAAAGAAGGGTCCTGAGGTGTCACTTAAACGGGGGAACGAGACTCGTCTACCGCGAAGGAGGTCGAAGTAACCGGAGTACCTTCGGTGAATCGTGTTTGAGACGGTCGTAGAGGAGTCACGGCCTTCGGGAGGAGAGGAGAAAGAAGGAGACAAAGACAGACTTGTATCGACTGACAAAGGGAGTACCGACGGAGACTGAGCCCGAGAGTGGAAGAGGTCCCGGAGCAGAATCGGGAGTCCAAGAGAGGAAAATGGGGTGGCACGTCGGAAGTCCCTTGGAAATGAGGTCCGACGAGACGCGGCCAGAGGTAAGACCCAGGGGTCCCACGTCGACACTAGTCCTGGGTCAGGGGTGGGAGTCCCGAAGTGAATAGACATTCCTTGTGTGGGGAAAGAGGACCTTGCTGAGGAGAGAGGAAACGAAACAATTTGGAAGAATCCTGTAGAAAGGTAAGAAAAGTGACGGAAGGACTCACACATGAGAAAGAACAACAAGTAAGTGATCCAACACAGACTGAGAAACGCTGGGACACATGACGTCGTACGGACCGAAGGGACAGGAAGTGGTAGAGGGTCTCAAACAAGTCTGAATTACAGGTAACTCAAGTACTACGGTAGGTTGGTAGAGCAGGAGACAACAAGGGTGAAAAATTGGGAAATATTAGACCGACGACACAGGTCCAACTGTCGACCAAGGGGGTCACAAAGATGACAAGAAGACACTACACGAGACGTGTCGGGCACCGTAGCCGAGACGACTGTCGACGAGGATCCTCGACGCGGAGGGAGACTCGGACTCTCCACGAAGGAGAGGCAGTACGAGGGAGAGACAGACGTGGGACGGACAAAGAACCGAAAGAGGTTAGGGAAGGAGGGCTTCCCTCCAGGGAACACGAGAAATATCCGGGAAAAAAGTGGACATGTACGAAATGGCACCATTGGAGTCAACGAGGATGTTAAAATTCATAATTAAGTAAGTCGTTTATAGACCCACGGAAAACACACGAGCCGTGATAAGATTCAGGACTCCCACTATCGTCTCTTATTTCGTCCGTCCGTACGGACCAGAGGACCTACCTCGAATGTCAGATCACCCTCTCATGTCTTCTACTTATTCTTTTAATTATTCAATATATACTTTCATAATGTGATAACCCATAGTACGACAGACTTGAAAGGGAAATTCTTGAGTCCTTGACTTATCTAAACCCATTTTAAAAAATTTACTTAGGAGACCGGATACTTGAGAAGGACGTACAGGAGATTTTGAGTCCTTAGTCAATCTAAGCCTGTTCCATAATATGGAACGACAACCAAGGGAAAGTCAGAGACTTGAGTCTCTGAATTTACAAACTTGTAGTTTCCTATCCGATCTACCACCATGCACGACTCTTTATTCAATGTCGTCCCCCGTCATGACGACCCCGACCCCACCCGACCACCAAAGGTTAAGTCTCACCTGCACCTCCAGGGCGGACTCTTGGCATCGTAAAGGCATTACTGAACTGTCTCCACTCCGGCACCTCCACAGACCCCTTCTCGGACCATCCAGTCCTCGGAGAGTGTAAAGATCAGAGAGGACGGAGAAGATGACAGGAGCATGGAGACTGACGTCAACCCTTTCCAGAGACTAAAAAAAAAAAAAAAACCGACAAGACCCATAAGTAACGTCGTGTGTCCGAAGAGATGAACACCGAGCACCCGAATCGACGAGACACCGTGCACCCTAGAGTCAAGGGGTTGGGTCCCTAGATTGGGTGTAGGGGACGTAACGTTCCATCTAAGAGTTGGCGACCTGATGGTCCCTTCAGGGGTCCCAGAGACTAAAATTTCTGAGAACACAACTCGAACCTGGAGAGACCTATTAACTCCTGTCAGCGGGGGAGAAGTCCAGGAATGACAACTTTGCAGACACTATAGGCAAATCGACGTATGCCAAGTGAGTGCCCCAGGTCCGGAATCTGACGTCTGTGGAAACGACGGGTAGTGTGTAAGAGTAAGGGTGCGGAAAGGTTCACTGAAAGGTAAAAGAAATGAGGTCGGAGGGAGGTCGACAGAGAACGTGATAAGAGGAAAACATTAACTATGAGATGAGTTCATGAACTCTTCGAAAGGTCAAGACGTACACAGACATGTATAACAAAGAAAACGGGTCTTACGATCGAGACGAATGACGTAAGGACAGAGGGTCCCAGAGGGATGGAGAGAGGGAAGGGAGAATTAATGGAAGAGGGAGATGGAGGGGTAGTCGCTCAGGTGGGAATAAGGTCAGTGGTGACGGTGGGTTGTGGTCGATCGTTTGCAAGTTACTGAGACGTGACCCAGGGTCTGCGACTCTTGTGTCTTCAGGATTACCAAATCGTTCCACTCCCTTTGGGGTCCGTGTCTCGTCCTGGCCTCGTGTCCCTTCCTCGGTGGAAAGGACCCGTACAATGCTAGACGGAAAGCAAACGATAAGTAATAAAACGACAATCTTGGGGAATTGTGTGAAAACATGAAGAATTTCGTGATTTGAGATAAAACGTTATATAAACTGAAACGACTTATAAACAGAGCAAGACATCCCATCTTCTGGAGACTCCTCTCCAAGGGACAGAAAGGAAAAGGAAAAGTAAAGACATAGTGTTAGTAGATCTTCAGGGACCGCGGGCCATCCACGAGTTAGGTAAAATTAACTAAACTTTGACTAAAAGTTGAGGACGATAGTGTGAAAGGTGCAAAGGTCTCGGTCTTTACACAACAAACCTAGAAAGTGCGCGGTTCCGTCACTGAATGTGAAGCACCAAGAAAGTACCGACAACCCAACCCAACTAGGGTGGTCAACGCACACACGGACAAGGGGGCAAGTCGTGGAAGAAGACTACACCTTAGTGGGAAAGACCAGACACAACCAACGACCCGATGATATACCTGCTTACTCGAGCTACCACGGCTTGAGACTTTACGACCAAAACCAAAGACAACGAGAGGGAAAGCCGGTTTGAGTGACAGTGAACAAATAAGAACCGAAGTAATGGCACCGATATTCGAACCTATATTTTGGTGGGTCTTTTTTTATATGGAAAGAAGAGCCGTAAGAGACACGAACGACCAGGGGAAGGTGTCTCGATTCACCCCTACCCTACCTACAACCCATTCTCACATCCACCGCCCCCCCCCCCCCCCCCCCCCCACNAACCCCCGGCCGTCGGAAAGACGAGGAGTGGACAACGTCTCCCCATAGTTATAAGGATCCAAGAGTCCCGGGACGTACATCGTCCCTTCGGAGGAACGGACCGACTTATATGTACATATAAGCCGAAAGACGATCGTTCGGTCGACGGAGAGGCAGAAGAGGACGGGAACCTTTCAGAATCTTTCCTTACGTTCCGGACTGGGTTGTGGGCTCGAAGAGTGGATCCGGGTGGGTCCTCGAGGTCCGGCACAGGTGAATGAAAAGGGGACTGACAGAGATAGACAAAGAGACTTGTCTTTTGAATCCGGTGCCGTTGAAGTACATGTACAGTCGTCACACGACCGAGAAGCCCGCAAAGGACATACTGTGGGACGCCATAGGACACCCCGACGAGAGGAGGAGCACCTCACCCTGCGGGTAACTTCGGACCAGTAGATCTTCCAGGGAACTTCGGACACCCCAGGGCTTCAGTCCCATTCTTTCGCAGGAGGCCAGGTCCTCTTTCGGACGGTCCTTTAAGACACACTCTCGTCCTAGTGTCAGAGAACCCCTTCAGTTTATACTCGGCTTACATGTTTATACACAATTTACATACACTGAATAAGTCCACAATAAAAGTGACAGTAGTACTGGTGTTAGTAAACTGTGATACAGTTCTTCATTAATACCGGGAAAAGGAATTATTATCCCTATCGATTATATAAAAAAAATTAAATAAAAAAATGAGTCTATAAAAATTGAAAAACATAATCCTATATCGGTCAATTGTCTATTATAACACTACCAAAGTCTATCTATCTTTTCCCTAAGTCATATGTACATAGACAAGAGGGGGTTTGAGGGGAGGACAGATCCGACGAAGTATTGTAACTCGGCTTAAGGCACACGATATGAAACAACCAATAGGTAAAACTTATGTCGTCACACATATGCAGGTAGGGTTTGAGGGCTTGACAGTCATCCCTATTCGATTATGAATTATCTTCGAAAGATTTACGGTCTATGACAGTACTCGTCAAATATATTATAATTGAGTAAATTACGTTGTGAGAGAACTTTACACCCATGATAATTGTGTACTCCTATTTCCCTGATTAACCCTCTCCCCAAACCACTGAACGAACCCTTGTGCTGATCATTCACTACTTCAGACCATAGTCACAGACACGAGAATTGGTGACACTCTTATTTGGGTTAGAGTGTCAAACCTTCTTGTGCCATAGGTACAGTAGTCTTTTGCCATAGCCTTCTGACTACCACTTTCGTGTGAGTCCTTTTCGACCTAGTCCTTATCATCACCCAGCCCGTCTCCGTCTGTTCTCCGATCGACTATTGAAGAACTGTGATTACAACGGTATCTCTACCTATGACACACTCGACGGAAGTGTCTTGAACAGAGTAGTCAAGACCGTTTTCGTACCTAAACTCGAGAACCACACAGAACGCATTTCCGGCCCGACGACCCCTCACTTCAGTAGGACGAAACCTTGTCTTTCTGAATGAGAGTCATCTCCACCTTCTTAGATTTCGGTCCGAAGGGTCTGGAGTCCCCCGTACCGTCCCTGTTATGGTTCCCCGGTACCCCCAAGAACGTGTATCGGCGAGGTTCTCTTTAGGTGTGTTCATAAGACGTCTCTGTTGAATCCCGGTGCAAGGTTCAGTAGTCTTTTACATGGAAGACTGGATCGGTAGAGTAAAGACCCTTAAATCGAATTTCTTTATTACTTATGACATACATTACTAAGTCGAGAGTCCTTCTATTAGTACCGTAACGAATATTTTCGTTTCTTGAATTGGAGTCGCAGGTAAGTCACTCACGACCAATTCATTTGAAAAACGAACACACTATCTGAGTAATTGTGGACGGGAGAGGTGGGGAGCGGGGCGCGGACCAGAGTCAGTGATCTACTTTGGACCCTGTGACGTGACTTGAGTGTCTCTCGGTTGACTGTGTACAAAAGTACCTTTGTCTCACCAACTTAACCTGAGACTCGCCGAAAGTAGTCCCCAAAACGGGGTTCACTTCGACCTATCCATGGACCGAGTCCCGGATAGTACCCTAGTCAAGGACCGCGAGACGACTGTGAACACACAGAAGGAGTAAAATCCAGGTACGGTAGGCTGGAAGTTTGACCAGGATCACGCGTGAGACAAGAGACCTTGCGGTACTAGGTAGGTGAGGCATTGTACTGCGACTTCCCCCATTATACCATGGTCCCACTCACAAGTGAAAGGACCAAAAGGTAAGTAGTCAATCGACAACGGTACATTGTTCGGCGGGACCTTGAGTCACTGAAACAACATTGAAAGAAACCGAGTGACGAGAAACTCAATCGTCCCATCACAAAGACAGCCCTGACGAAACCGAGTAAAGACGACCCGAGAGGACACGCAGAAACCGTCGGACCGTCCAACAGACCACCGACCTACTGGATCCTACCGGAGATGGAGTACAGACAACTGACCCCGAGGACCAAGAGTACACCGGAGAGCAGGAAGTTGTTCGACACTATCACCACCAAATAAAGAGTCACCACAGGCCGAGGAACACTGAGGTACCTGACGACGAGTGGTCGGAGGAGACAGGTACCCCAAGAGGTCCGTTCTTGTGACCTCACCCAACGGTAAAGGAGGAGGTCCCACAGAAGGACTGGGCCCCTCACTTGGGACCAGAGAACATAGCGTCCACCTAAGAAACGACAGACTCGGTGGTGCCTTCTGGAAGTCGTTCGATCAAGTCGGAATAAATAGTAAACGTACCGTCACAGTCCGAAGGTCCCTACAGTCCTCTCTCGTTTGAGGTCTCGGCTAAACGAGAACGTTACCACAAACGACTACCGGGTAACCGGTCTCGTTTGGGCTCCGGTCAGGTCACTCTGGAGTCCTACCTCCGATCCCTCGTTACACCCCAGTAGAACGTAGATGGGGTTGAGGGAGAGTGTCAAACCTGACAAAAGTCCCCTCAGGTTACATTTGAAATTGTCCCTGGACATGTTAACATGTAAGGGAGACGAGTAACTACTGACCGCGGTCTGGAAGGTGCTACCGAGGGTTCCCGTCTGTCTCGCGGAGAAGGGTAAGCCTAAACAGGTCCATCCACGATTTTCCTTCTCCCAAACACCCGAAACCACCCCCTCTACGACGACTCTAGAGAAGGGACCTTAGGCATAAGGAAAAAAAAAACAAAAACGGGGGTATCGGACGGACAACCGAGTGACTGTCCTGTTAATTTAGAATTTTTTTAATAATTCATTGGTCATAAACCCGAAGGGTCCACCGAGTCACCATTTCTTAGGCGGACGTTACGTCCTCTACAACCAAGTTAGGAACCCAGTCCTTCTAGGGGACCTCTTCCTTCACCATTGGGTGAGCTCATTAGAACAGACCCTTTAGGGTACCTGTCTCCTCGGACCACCCGATGTCAGGTACCCCAACGTTTCTCAGTCTGTACTGACTTCGTTGAATCGTGCGTGTGTTGGTTCAAGAATTCACGAAGTGAAGCGGACAAGTGTGCTGGGGAGGTCCTGGGTCTACAGGGTCGCCACGCCATCAAGACTGAAAAGACCTTGTATCCTTAATTTGTTCATTCCATACTGTTTTTGTTCTGGGCGGAGTGTTGTATCCGTGCTTAGTCCGCAATCACAAGCTCGACCTGTGGGGACAGACATCCGCAGACGGAGACCATCGGGTGTCTATGAATCGAGAGTGGTTGGGGGAACGGAGGGGAGGTGGGACAAGGAGATGAGACAGGATCAAGTGTCCGGAAAAAAACCTATTTTCTAAAAATATCTGGACGAAAGGTGAATATTAATGAAATGTTAGTAAAGGAAAGAGGAAAGAATTGTAAACAAAACTGAAACTTGCTCTTATAAGACGAGTAATAAAAGTTTTATCGTTGCGGACAATGGTGAAGACATAATGACAACCATCTTTGATGTAAACCAGGAACCTCCATGAAAAAAAACGGAGAGTCGGACACATGTACCACTAACCTTACACTGAAGTTAGTTGAGTCCGGTTTTTATGCAAATTCACAAATAATATACGGTGTTTGACACACTCGATGATCTTGATACATCGTCCTTCGTGTCTCTGGACGAGGAACAGGACATGGGGACCAAATCGTCTTCACGGAATCGGAACCCGCGGTCGAAATAGAAGTAGTTGTTGTCATACAACCAACGAACACTTTTTGCCCCTGGTATTTACAAATTGAAGTTTCCCTTGACAGTTTATGTTATCAAATTACCAAGGCTCGCATCAGGTCCCTAAACGTAGAGTCGAGACCGCGAAGGAATCGACACACTAAAGTTTATTCTGCAGCTTGGAGAAACAATAAAATTCATAATTTACTCGATCAGGTACATTTCGAACCGTGTCCACTCTTTTACGGACACAAATAATAATAATTACTCTCTTTACCTTTTGGACCTCCCTGTCAACCAGACATTTCCTTCTACTCAACCGAACTGCTTTCCCGACGTACACTTTGATACCGCCGTCATTGACCTCGTCCGTCAATCCACCCCCTACACTCGAGACGCCTCTCCGACCCCGATATGGGTACACAGACGCTCAGATTATGACTACACACTAGGCTCCGTACCCCTCTCTCTTCTCGACCTCAAATCCTGACCTCTGGGATAATAACAGCAAGTCAACGATTTGACACAGGTCGAGAAACACTGGTGTACCTAACGCCGTGCGGTTCGGGGAGACAGGCGGTGATAGAAGGTCTCAAACGAGTTTAAGTCCAGGTAACTCAGTCAATACGGTAGGTTGGTAGAGTAGGAACCTCTTCCGTCACCGTTGGGTGAGGTCATGAGACCGGACCTTTTAGGGTACCTACCTCCTCGGACCATCCGACGGCAGGTACCTCAGAACTTCTCAACCTGTGCTGACTTCGTTGAATCGTCGTCGTCGTCGTAGAGTAGGAGACAGCGAGAGAAGAGGAGGACGAGAGTTAGAAAGGGTCGTAGTCCTAGAAAAGATCTCAGTCAAGAAGCGTAGTCCACCGGTCTCATAACCTCGAAGTCGAAATCGTAATCAGGAAGGTCACTTATAAGTCCCAACTAAAAATGTCCCAACGGACCAAACTAGAAGAACGTTAGATTCCCCGAGAGTTCTCAGAGGAGGTCGTGGTGTCAAGTTTTCGTAGTCAAGAAGCCGTGGGTCGGAAGAAATATCAGGTAGAGAATGCAGACCTGTACTGATGATCAGAGCTCCCTTATATACGAAAAAGTCTTCCTACAACCTCTTTGTCACTTGGTCTGATGTTTTGTGTCTATGATAACATCTTAGGACGTTTACGTCGGTGAAAGTATAAGACACCGACACTGTACGGAAGAAATCGTCGCCACAAAGAAGATTAGGGACGGTCACCGGACGAAATATAGAGTCCCCTTTTTGTGTCCTTAAAGGACACCCACATCTCAGACGACCACGGGGGTACACCAGTTAGACATCATCATGTCGACTACTTCATCACCCCTTACTGACGTCTTTAAGAGTCGGTTGACGGTAAAACTTTGTTGAAGGAACCGAACTCACCGAGAACCATCGTGAAAAGGGAGTCGTGAAATCCGACCTTGAGGGGGATCTGAGAAGGTCCCCCAAGAACGTCCCTAGACGTAGCACCGTGGGCAACGTGAACCGGGGTGAAAGTCGGAAGAGAGGACCCACAACACACCCTTCGTCGTCCCAATGAGTCACCTAGAAAAATAACGGTAAAAGATCAAAAGTACTGTAAAGTAACGCTTCGGGGTGGTGGAAAATAGTGAAGTACACAATTCCGGCTAAACGTATCCTCTCAAATTATTCTTAGTCACCACCCCTTTTACATGAGAAAGAAAGTCACCCTCTTTGGAGTGTTGGTCCACCGTTGTCCCGTACCCACGACCTTGCACGCTTCCTGACCCCAGAAACTACTTCAGACGATACACGAGTCCCCGTCTACGACTTCGACTTCGAGGTTATGAAACCGGTGGACTATCCTTCTCGACCGAGAAACCTTTTCTGGGACTACAACCTTTTCTAACTTCCGTTTTCCTCTTCCCCCGCTATCTCCTACTCTACCAATCTTTCGTAGTGACTGAGTTACCTGTACTTAAACTGGTTTGAGACCCTCTATCACCTCCTGTCTCCTCGGACCATACGACGTCAGGTACCCCAACGTTTCTCGGCCTGTGCTGAATCGTTGTTCCCGTCTCAGGAGAGGTGAAGGGATGTCTCGAAACGGGACACAACATGTGTCTACATGTTATCCAGTCACTGGATGGCAAAACATTGCCTGCTGGAGTCTTGAAACCCCGACTGTTGTCGTCGGTGACGCAAACGAGGAGCAAGGTACCCAACCGGTCCGTCCCTCTCCACCAGGGGGTCTCGCCGAGTAAAGACCAGACCTTGTAATGGGTCCGAACGAACACACGGACGTCGACCTTGACTTCCTAGGTCTTAAGTGCACTGACCTGGAAGTCGACCCTTCCGACCCTGTACTTGCGGAGAGAGGAGTAATGGAAGGTCAAGGGTTCCGGTGACAGAGGTGTAAAGAAGTCGTTCCATCGTCGTGAAAACAAGGCACCGGTAGAGTCCCAAGACTCTTCTGCCTTGGTCTTCCGTTCGTGAGGACTCCGTCTCTGAGTCATCGACGAGTGGTAGTGGAGCCGACGTACGACAAACAGTCTCGTTTAGCGTCCGAAATCGGGTTCAAGTCACGTTCCTCTTTATCTGAGGCCCAGAACGACGCTCCTCCCCCGACCTCCCGCCTCAAGGTGGTGCCGAACACCCTACTCGTCAAGTCGGTACTCCCACTCTCTGAGCCATTCTTGCACAACCTAGTCGGACACCCGCTCACTCACTTCGTCTTCGTCCCCGACGAACACTTTCTGAGGTCACATCCAAAGAAATTTGTTAAAAAAAGAATCACTAAAAGATCGAGAAAACTTCACATCCAAAGGCTACGTCACTTCAAGACTACGTGACACAGATGGAAGATCAATAGAAGGATAAACAAACCACTTCGGGACTTACTACCTGAAGGGGTCTAGGCAACCGTAGTCTGTCGGCTGAAACCGATGCAGGGGTTGGTTTCCTACGGGTTGTGGAAGTACCGACAGAGGCACCTAGAGACACTATCCTTGAGTGGAAAACCGTCCACCCACGAAGAGCCCGAGACGCACTTGTCATTATACACAAGAGACACCGGAAGAGAACTACAAGTGAACACTCCCCCGGATTCCTCACCTGTGATCTTCGTACTAAATAGGTGGTAAGTGTGGGACCTACACGACGTCATTGATTTTGGGGAGGGGTGCCGCCCCGGAGCTACGGTGGCTTGGAATAAAGCACAACTGTGAGGGTACAGGTTTCTTCCAGGTGGCTCCCCGAAACGACAGCAACAACAAGTGTCTAGGTCACTGTCTCCGAGGCCCCCCTAGACACGAAGGTGTCGACGGACTGCCAGAGTATAAGTGTCGGTCGCCGAAGGTGGACTTCGTTGTGTTCAGAGAAGGCGAGTGCAACGTGACCGGTGCCGCTCAGGGCACCGGTACAGATAACAATCATTCTCATCCCTCACCTTAAGGTGGTGTCTGAGTCTCCTCCTGATCGCCCGGCAACCACCTGTCGGGGCCCCTGATGGCGGATGATCCTATGGTCCCTCACCGTCACACTGGACCTCGGGTCACGTCTCACAGGGCTAATGTCATCCTCGAACTTACTTATAAACAAAAAACTTTCTTACTTACAAACAACTCACTTGTGTATTTTGGACCTCCCCCGGTTCCTCACTTTTGGACTAAGTCTACATTGTGAAACTCTTGAAACTCACGATCTGACTCTCGAGAAGATCCAATCAAGGTTTCAGACGGGAGGGAGGGAGGAGAAGGGAATAAGGAAGGAAGGTCCGGTAGTCAATAGAGTCCTAACAACTGAGTATCTTCTGGGTAGACACCAATGTTAAGTGGTAAAGAGAATCCGACTGATCGGAGTCCAGTGACCGATAATCTAAGTCAGAGTGGAAGAATTTCCCAAGAAACATATTCTAAAGAAAAAAAAAAAATTTCACTGAACAACTCGGGTTTGGGATTCAAGAGAGGGACAAGAAGCAGGACATCGTAAGTGGGAGCTCTATTCGTCTGCCACCGGATGTCCGACGTAAACCCCCGGGCACGGAACCGAATGCCCCTCTTCAACTAGAAAGTTCCTGGTGACGGAGTCTTCTATCTTGAGGACCGGCTGTTCCCCGACGAGTTGGAGTGTATAAGGGTCGGTTAGTTCCACGTCTCCGTACTGCTGTTCTATAAACTCCACTCTCGACGTCTTTTGTTATCCCCAAGTAGGACACACCCCTGGTCCTAAAGGAGGTGTGACTCCGAGTAGAGATTAATATATGCTCCACCCAGAACCAACCAGTCCCCGATTCAAGTGAGTCACTGCCCATTCGTCGAGAACTAAGTAAGTGAATCTCCGTTAAAACTACCCTGTTTTCGATTAAATTTTTAATTTAGATATAATTTATTTTTTACATATTTACAATATTTAGAAAAATAAAATATTTTTATATATTAAAACAAATTTTAAATATTTTATTTGACTTGTTAATTTAATCAATTAATTTATTCATTAATTTTTATTCTAATAATTTTAATTAATTGTTTACTTAAACTCAGGTATAAAAAAAAAGTCTAAAAAAAAAAATGAAATGTTATAACATAACCAAAACGGTATGTAGTTGTACTTAGGCGGTGTCCACATGTGCACAAGGGTTAGGACTTGGGGGAGGAGGGTGGTGGGAGGGGTATGGTAGGGAGACCCAGTAGGGTCACGTGGTCGGGGTTCGTAGGACATAGGACGTAGTTTGGACCTGACCGCTAAGTAAAGAATATCCTATAATATGTACAAAGTCACGGTAAGAGGGTTTAGTAGGGTGGAAGAGGGAGAGGGTGTCTCGGGTTTTCACAAGATATGTAGACACAGAGAAAACGACAGAGCGTATGCCCCAATAACAATGGTAGAAAGATTTAAGGTATATATACGCAATCATATGACATAACCATAAAAAGAAAGACCGAATGAAGTGAGACATATTAACCGAGGTCAAAGTAGGTGGAGTAATCTTGACTAAGTTTACATAAGAAAAATTACCAATAATTTTTCTATAAGGAAAACATAAAAGGGAGGGTCTCGTTGGTAAAAACGAGTCCTGTCCATCGTAATAAACACCCATGGATAAACTTTCCTTTCCTAGGACCGACGTCTTATAAAGAGAGTAGGAACCTGTAGAAAAAAAAACAGTGTGATAGGATTTAAGACTAAAACTCAAATTAGAGAGGAAATTCTCTAAATTCACACCACTAGACGTCGAATCAAACTTAATGACATTACCCGAAGGGACCATCGAGTCGACCATTTCTTAGGCGCACGTTACACCCTCTGGACCCTAGGTAGGGACCCAACCCTTCTATGGAACCTCTTCCCTTTGTGATGGGGGAGGTCATAAGACCGGACCTCTTAAGGTACCTGACATCAGACACCCCAGCGTTTCTCAGTCTATACCGCCCCGCTGAAAGTAAAAGTGACATTACCTTGAAACATGAACGAAGATTATGGACCACTCCAAGTAAAGTGACGCCTTGACCCCGACAACTAGTTTGTCGAATAAATCCTCAGAGGATCCCAACTCCGAAGGAAGGAACCACCGAACCACCATTTCTTAGACGGACGGCTACGTCCTCTGAGCCCAACTTAGGGATCCAGCCCCTAAGACTAGGGGTTCTCTTCCTTTATCGTTGGGTGAAGGTCATAAGAACGGACCCTTTAGGGTGTCTCCTCGGAACACCCGATGTCAGGTAACCCAGTGTTTCTCAGCTTGTGTTGACTCGTTCAGTTGTTGTAGTTGTTCCGGTCCCACCACTGATCTCCGTAGGGGTCTACCTTATAAATTTATTCACAGAAACCCTCAGGACTCCGGGAATCCGTCACCCCCCACCACTCACTTTTCTCCCGTAACCTCCCTGTTACTTTCTTACAACCTTCTGTTTGACATTAATGTGTCTCTAGTACCCCGACAAGGAGAAGACCTTAGGAGGACGGAGTCCACGAATGAATCGTGGATTGAGGTGAATCGAAGAAACCTATGACCCAAAATCTACTCAGGGTCGAGGGACCTTAGACACGTAAGACTCAAGGGGAGACATCAGTCGACGACCGTTAGACGGGTGACGGACCGGGACCTCAACCTCAACCCCGGTCCTGTCTAAACTTGGAAACCCTTGACCCATAAAATCATGAGGGAAGTGGTCTTAGTGAAAGACTGAACTCTTGTCGAATGGTAGGTGTCAAGGCACACGGGGAAGGAGAAGGGGGTCGAGGTGACCCTCGGTCTCTCGTCGGGTCTCCGACCGAACGAGTGGGTCTAAGGACGGACTAACCGCCCTCCTGGTGTCCTTCTAACAAGTCCCCTCGGAAAGGATTCACGAAGGACAGAGGTACGAGAGAACAGAGAGAGTCATTAAACGACAAAATAAAGAACTAGAGTCGATAATTAGAACATTTGAAAATAACAGCTAGACACCGACTATTGGTCTGGGTCAAACAGGACCAATAACATCTTTTGTACAGGGAACCGGTTCTCGTCGGGGGGAGAGGGAAGTCCGACAGACGTCTCGTCTGTGGAGAACCATGTAGGAGGGTTGATAGGATTGGCAAGGACAAGCACTGCGAGGACAAATCCAGCGCACGACGTCACTGGCGGTCACGCTCACCGAAGGTCGAGGGTACCTGTGGAAAAGGTGGGTCTGGGACCGGGACTCGTAGTGCAGAACAGTACTGTCGGGGTGACGAGAAGCCATACGGACCTGGGGTACCGGAACACTTATATTCGTCACAGGGGACATGGTGGGGTGGTCATGGGACGGTCGAGGAGGGAAGTAGCGAGGGTAATGTTTGGACCCGGGACCGATGGTGTCGTCCTGACGATTTACTAAAGTATCGTCACATTTGTGCAGAATCTGTGTTCACACCTAGGAAATCTAAACCCGTAAATCCTCAAATTTACTGTTGATGACTAAAAATTACCTTTAATTAGTTTGACGGAGTAACTCTCGTGAGCCGATCGTGTACCGACAAAGGTATAAGACTCTACGGTCCCGACCATCCGCTTACCTTGCGAACGGAAGACGGGAGTCGGTCCGGTTCATAGGTATCATCTGATTAATGGCTGATGTTTGTTCAACTTGGGCACAGTAAGTGAAGGAAGTAATAAACCTCACTTGTCAGAAATTGTGAAAACACAATGGAGATCTGTCACCTTTGAGTCCTAACCTTCTCTAAAGTTCCGACACCTCCACCTGATCGTAAATGCACAAACAAAAAATTATTTTAGACTGTTCACCAATAGCTTAAAGACATCAAAGGTAAGATTCGAAGGGTTGTCAAAAAGAAGTACACCTTGACTTTACAAAGAAGACCATGTGTTCAGAAAGTCTCTTCACTTCTACCGGGATAAAACACGAGTCGGATTTGATTAAGACAAGGAAGTCAGATTTACTATTACACTTGCAAATTTTGTTTCTTTGGTGTTGGTGCACGTCCCTAAAACCCTCCGCTTTCCTACCGGAACTCCGCCGTTCTCTCCCACTCCATCTCGTCGGCACGTCCTTCGTATACTGGCGTCTCCAGTGCCTCCCGTCTACCGCGATGACCCGAGAGCTGTCCATTCTCCAAATTGTTGCTTTTATTAGGTCTACCCTCTAGTTTCTCTCAGACTTTCATTTCGATGTACTATTCGTAAATCTTTTTATTAGGTCTACCCTGTTTACACTTTCTCCCGAAACCACATATGACAACTCTTAGTATTACCACAAATGACCGACTAATTTTTGTCGACTTCCGTGAACTATTAACAGTAGATAATTCTTCGACCTTTATTTTCATTGTAGGACTGAGTACCCATGTGTAACTAGAGATGTGTTTTGACCCAAACCTTGTCCGAACCTTTAACAGGAAACTTCGACTCTTTCCTCGCTCTACATAGACGCTCATCAAAGGTAACAGTTCGTGTCTTCGTGTGCGTAGTGAGCGGTGTGGACGGGGTTCCCCAGGATCACATTGACTTGTCGTCCTTACGAAACAATCACGGTCCTAAAATAAATTTTAAAATAAATAAAAAATTATAAAACCGACACGGTGTGTCATTCGTCTTAGAATTAAGGGGCTGGTTCCTAACTTGGGCACGGGAGACGTCACGTCAGAATTGGTGACCTGATGGTCCATTCAGGGTCATGGTTCTAAAATCAATCGTTTTTGGTTTTGTCGATACGTCGTACGTTCCTTGAAACCGAAGAACCTCCTGAAGATCACATGTTGATTGAGGAGTAAGGACGTGCAACCGGAGACTAAGTAAACTGGAATGTCTTTGGTGTTTGGGACGTGGTTGAGGACTCTTTTTTTAGTTAGATGACAGATGGGGGTTGTATGTCCGCGAGTCATCGACAAGATTAGACCTTCCTCGTTCTCTGTCGGTTCTCGAGATCCGGATGTAAGGGAAGTGAGGATCATTGGATCCCATGTGGCATATTAACCAATCCAAATCCATCACCTATAGAAGTACGTTTCAGTACACTTTTAATTAAATAAAAATTACCTACTTATTAAATTTTGTAAGACATCCTTAAGTCAAATGAAGAGTTTACTTTTATTATGACAAACTTTTACTTTAAATACTAGTGACATCTGCTGAACCTACGATTTCTTCTCGTATCCGTTCATTTTAGTGAGGGTCTAAGTAGTAGACCTGTGTCACAAAACCACTTATAGTGAACTAAACAAACCCAGTGTAAAATGTATGGTGATGTGGTATATAATAAGACATTAACCACAAAAACTGAATAAGATTGTTTTATTAAAAGGATCCATTTCACTTTTCTCTAAAGTAAACGAAGTCAGACACCCACGGGGTATGAAATTGGTTAAACGGTACTTACCTGTGGATCTCCCAAAATTTGACACTATTGACAATGTACTGTTGTAGTAAGACGTGAATTAGAGAATCCCAGGAATTACACTTGATTGTCCAAATTACTATTTATGCAAATTGTAAAATTATGGACGTCGAATTGGGAAGGTTTCTTAAGTTGTCAACTGTAACGGTGGTTCCATCTCAGGGTATAAAGGGGGGATAAGAGTGGTTGTAACTTATGACAGTTTCAATTCTTTAGAAATTGTTAGGTTATCTACTTTTTTTTTAAATTCACATATCGATCCTGTCATAAAAAAGTTCAATAAATTTTGTTGTTAAGTATCATTTTTGTGAAACCCAGTAAGGTGTATCGGGGTACACATGATCGACTTAAGTTGGAAAGTCGTACAGTACGTAGGGTCATACAAGACAGAAGATTGAATTAAAATTTTCTACACCCAGAACTGACGGTTTCAACTTTTGTTGTTTGTTCCGACTCTGAACATCAGACTTTTTGTGAAGACCCCTTCGATATTTACTTACGAATAACTTCATTTGGTACGTGGCTGAATACCCGAGGGGACACCGAGTCGACCATCTCTTAGGCGGACGTCACGCCCTCTGGACTCAAGGTAGGGACCCAACCCTTCTAGGGGACCTCTTCCCTTTCCGATGGGTAAGGTCATAAAACCGGATCTCTTAAGGTACCTGACATGTCAGGCACCCTAACGTTTCTCAACCTGTACTGACTCACTGACAGTGAAGTGAAGTACGTGATGGAATGTTTTTGAAAAATTATAGAAAGAATTTTATTTCGAGTGACACTTGAACATTAATTGAACCCGACATTGTCTTACTTTTCTATGTCCAATACACGATTTTCGTCGTCTATGGTAAAGACACAATTCACGTTTACCCAAGACCGTAGACTACATCTCTTTATTCTTTTTGCTTTTTGTAGGTTGTCAAAACTCACTGGAGGAAAGATAGGGACTAAACGATAATAGGTATAAAATAAAGACGTGACATTTTCAATATGTTTGAACATTCTGGTATTAATTCTCAGTATTTTAGTTGTAATCAGTGAAATCGAAGACTATGGAATACCATCGGTCACATTACACGAGATTTCCGACGTAAACTAGGTAGGGAGCCGACAGGTCTATGTCAGGTAATTTTACGGTCCGGGGGACAAACAAAAGAGGTAATCACCGATACTTAACATCGTGTCACTGTTGGGTCAAGAGTGGTGAGGAAGGGGTAGGAAGATACAGACCGGAGGAAACCAAGGAAGGTAAGGTCGGTCACGACCAACGATCGACTAACTCTCACTTAGTAGTGTGTTCCATGCCACCTCCACTTAACCGACCCGAAGTCACTATCCCATTCGGAGATGGAATTACGAGATTCACCTCAGGTCTTTTAAGACAATATATCTTACGTCACAATAATGTGTTGATTACTTGACTACCCCACTCAGACAATACCTCCTACCCTTGGTTAGTACAACACAATCACACACCGAAGTTACGTAAGTCGCCTCGGTGTCTCCCCTACATCTGTTCCGATCTCTACTAAAAAAATCTAGGAAAACACTTTACACTTCTTCTACTTATCACCCGGAACCTGACCTGGAAGGTCGAACCCCTACTCATCCTAGACTAAGACTAGTGTGACTGTACTTCTATTTCATCGTCGACCGACGTCCCCGACTCTGTCAGTTGCTGGGTCCGAGTCTAGTTCCCACCTCCCAACAGTCTTCCACATTTTAAGACTAATATAGCACTACTGTTGTTCTACTTTTATTCGTCTTGACAGTAGTCTTTAAATAATGATTTTTATTTTGGTTCAACTTCAAAAAGGGTCCTTTCGACAGTGGTACCCTTGGAGACGCTGTTTTACACAATTAAATGATAGAAGAAGTGAGGACTCAACGACGGAAGAAGATATATTAGATTAATTCGGTTTTATGGGTAGGACTACTCTTACTACACCATAGCTAGGGAAAATGAAGTTAGACTTCTGACTCTACCCGATGTGCCACTACCTCTGAAGTCCACGACATCCACTCGTAGATGGTTCCCAAGTACCCAGTCCTTGTACCCAACCATTCTTCTGTGTTTCCGCCATCCGACTTCGAGACCTTCCAGGTTCCTAGGACCTCTTTTTTTAAAGAATTCAAGGTCACGACGGACCCTTAGAATTCTCTGACCGAACTAGTCTGTGTGTCTATAGGAAAATTAAGAAAGTTGAGGAAGTGTAGACAGTCTGGTTAAGACGGGAACAAACTATTCTGTCCTGTCTATAAATGAAAATGTTACTTTGTTTGACCGACTTTATGTCGTTCACCACGACCCTTTCGACCTCTCGGTGTACATTTAGTTAACGTTGGGATCTGGGATGTGTTTTTATTTGAGTTTTACCGTTTCTGAAATATATTCTATGCTGTGGTATTTTGAGGATCTTCTCTTGTGTCCGTTTTATATACTGTATTTAACTTACAAAATACAAAAGAATCCAGTCAGAGGGTTCCGTTTTCTTTATTTTCGTTTTTATTTGTTTACCCTAGGTTAGTTTGAATTTTTCAAAAGTGTATCGTTTCCTTTGGTATTTTACTTTTCTGTTGGATACTTGACCCTCTTTTATAAATGTTTACTACACTGACTGTTACCAAAACAAAGGTTTTGTATGATTATCAAGTATGTCAATTTTTTTGTTTGTTTTGTTTTGGGTTGACTTTTACTCGTCTTGTAGATTTGTCTGTAAAGAGGTTTCTTCTGTATGTATGCAGGTTGTCCGTGTGCTTTTCTACGGCGGCGGCGGCGATTCAGCGAAGTCAGCACAGGCTGAGACACGCTGGAGTGTCTGCCGTCGGGTGGTCCGAGGGGGCAGGGACCCTAAGAGGTCCGTTCTTGTGACCTCATCCGACGGTGAAGGAAGAGGTCTTTTCTACGGATAGTAGGGATTAATAATGTCTTTACGTTTAGTTTTGATGTTACTACATGGTGGAGTGTAATCAGTCTTACCAGTAGTAATTTTTCAGATGTTTTATTATCTACAACCTCTGACACCTCTTTTTCCGTGGGAAGAGGTGACAACTACCTTACAGTCACCCACGTCGGTGACACCTCTTGTCGTACCCCCAAGGAGTTTTGTGATGTCAATGTTTGGACTAGTTCGTTAGGGTGAGGACTCGTATGCGGGTCTTTTCGGGTATTGGTCCCCACAGCACCCGTGGGGACACAAGTGTCGTTGTCGTGTCGGTTCGGTGGCTACCGACTCACTTACTTCCACACCGTACATTTGTGTGTGTGTGTGTGTGTGTTCCGCTATATTACGTCGTTACTTTTTCCTGCTTTGTTACGGTAGACGTCGTTGTACCTACCTGTCCAATGATATGTTTCACTCCTTCAGTCTTTCTCCTTCTGTTTAGGGTATACTATAACGAACATACACCTTATATTTTATGTTGTGTTTACTTGTATAGGTGTTTTGTTTTTGTCTGAGTAGCTGTATCTCTTGTCTGAACACCAACGGTTCCCTCTCCTTTCCTAACCCTCAAACCCTAATCGTCTGATCTGTACGTGGGTATTACCTATTTTTTGTTCCAGGATCACATGTCGTGTCCCTTGATATCAGTGATAGGACACTGTTTTGTCTTATATTTCACACATACATATTGACTTAGTGAAACGACATGTCGTCTTTAATTATCACATTTAGTTGATTTGAATTTACAATTTCTTTTTTTTCCTCTTTTGACACCGCCTTTATCTAATTCATTGAACGGATTCCAATGTCTCGTGTCACCCGTTTCTGTCTCTTCAATTAAAATAAAAGAGTAAAGATCAGGTCTCGAGAGGGATATACTGAGGGTACGACCTAGGAGACTAGTGAGGTAAGTAACCACCCCCCTTAGGTACCTCGTGTCCGTCCTGGTTCCGGTACCTAAAGGAGTGATGTACAATACAAAGTTCAGGGTGTCATTTGAAGGGGAAGCTCAAGACGACTCCTGTAGGTCGAATCTTTTACTTGACGGGATTCAAGAACCACTCGGGACGGTAGGGTCCTAGAGTCGGTGCAGAACTCTGAAGACGACCCCGATGGACACCGACCTCGTCCCTTTCGGGAACAGTGAGTGACGGGTCCAGTCACCCTATGAGCCGCTACTTCCTTCTCCCTTCCGTCGGATTTTTACCAGTTGAAAGTTTGGTCTTCCCTTTTTCTTTTCTATGGAACATCTTACCCTAGTGATACTAGAAGTAGCTTCCACACAGAGACTTTCCGACGTTTCGAACATCGATACAGTAAGAGATCGACAAGAACACCACCCCCCGACAGAGGTCCAAACGTGTGTAGTTTGAAGTGGGTGACCATTGACGTTCTGGTTTCCCTTGTAATAACTCAGCAGAAAACCGACAATTGTTAGGTAAGCAGGGAGGTTTCCCTAGTCCATAAAAAAAGAAATCCAGAGAGGATAAATATATAACCTTTTTGTCTAACTTTTCGTGTGTCTGTCCGCAGAGATCACTGTGAATAAGACGTCCTGAAGGGGTAGGCAAACGACAGTACTACGTGTGTTTACCACTCTGGGAGTGCTGTCGCCCCCTGGCAGGGGTCCGGCGTCTTCTGTTAGGACACGGAACACATGTCTTCGTCGAGTCATTTATCTACTCGTTCGTCTCGGCACTGGTGGTCAAATCAGGGACCGGGTGACTAGTACCTCGAAGAAAGTTCCTTTACCTAAGCTGGGGTGAATGAACTGTGTAAAAGCTCGAGGACCTGTTGAGACCTAGTCCAACACCTACCAACCTACTCTTTTGGGTTTTTTCAGTCGAGGTCTGCCTACGTCCAACCCATAATCAAAAGGGGATTTACCCTCTCTCTTAAAAACGAACTCTCGACTCTCTACTCATACTTGTGTGTCTCATCAGAAAGGACTGAACCTCTCAGACCTCGGACATCGGCGGTTCTATGTGGTTCCTGTGTCCGATCGAAAGATATGTTATTCCCGAGAGATGAGTAACTTTCGTTCTGTCTTCCAGAGTGACATGGGGTTGACTGGAAAGATCGGACGGAAGGTCAATGACCAGTTGAATGTATCGGCGCGACTACCAGAACTCATCGAGACGTACTGTCCGTAGTCGTCTCCTCGACTACTATCGTAAGACCCCCAGCAGAAGTCCTTGTTAAAGTTTGACTCTTTCTATTTCCTCGTTACTCGGGTCAGAAATCCCTCTTCCACCGTCTTAGTGTGACGACGATGACGATAAGAAGTGAGACCTTGGACTTCGTTCCACATGGAGAACAAATTGTCACAGAACCGACAATCTGTGAGGTTCGGTATTTTGTTTCTTTTCAAAAAGTTGACAAACTAAGATGTGGGAAACAAATTGATGACAGGTCTCCCGTTACGAATTAAACAAGGTATGGAAAGGTCTACGAAAGAATCGGTGCTTGCATAAAATTCGATATTTATGTCTACTATAAAATTTTGTTTATTCTAACAAGAGGTGTATTAGAATACAACTAAAATGTTATAGGTCCTTCTCTAGATCCGGTAAAACTGATGTTTAGGGGTAAAGTGCAATAAAAAACTCAACGTTTTATAGAACTAACAAATATTTTTCTTTGTCTAGTTTTAAGATGATTATGACTCCTTAAAAACGGTCCTTTCATAAAATATTGTTCACACTAGATCGATTGTTAAGGGACTGTTTAAAAGATATGACAAATTTTCTGAAAACTGGTTTTTTTGTCTTTTTCTTTTAAGAAAAGACATTGTCCAAGATATAAATCAGTCAATTTAAGGAACTAGTCAAAAGATATTTCAAGTTAATTCGTCAAAGGTCAGAAAGTTTCAAACTAGTTTAATAAGGTGTGTCCTAATTAGATAAAAGACATATAGATATATATATGTGGGTGTGTGTATGTGTGATGTATATAAACATATATTATATATACACAGATGTTAATACACATAAAAAGTAAAAAAAATTCTTAGGTTTTGTTTGGAATGACTCATCGAAGATGATGACAATCAAAAGAAGACACCAATAATAAAGTACACTAAGTTAGAAGGACACAGCTTAAAGTTTCGAGAAATTTAAAACAGTTATTATTTAATATGACAGTCATCAAAGTCAGTCTTACCAAAACAATAAAGTTACTGTAAACAACGTTTAAATTGTAAGACTACCAAATATGACTAAAGAGTCGATTGAGTACTTTTTTGACACTTGTTAATAGAAATTTATAAAGTCCCAACGAGAAGATAAACTATAACTAGTGTGGTTAAGGTTAGAAAATATAACATATATGTGAATATATAGGATAGGTTCGTTTCGTGTCAATTTTCGGATTTTACATAATAAAACCAGAACCCTTAGAAAGAGATGAAGTAAGAAAATTGACAACATATTATAATGTGTTCCACTTATATAGAATTAAAAATTGGCAAGAGGATTACTACCGATAAATCCGATGAAAATTTAAGAACGATAACGTTTGTTACAGCGTTAATATGACAATGTACATTGAGAAGACAAGTGTAAACACGTAGATTCTGCAAGGTCTTATAGATCTTCATAGGACCTGGTTTCTAAGTGTGTAATTTTAACAACTATGATGGGGTCGTCGGAAGGTTTTTTTCCTTGAAATGTTAAAAGTGAGGATGAGTACGGTAAACATGAACAAAAGGATGTGCGACCGGTTGTAAACGATAATAGACTATAAACGCATACTCTTTTTATTCTAAAAACAAAACAAAAGTAGAGGGATTGATGCTCACGACAGAGGAGAGTAGCTGGTAGACGTGACAAAGACACTTTATGGACAAAAAAAAAAAAAGTAGACTAACGAAAATGTAGAATCTGATGTTCTCGTGAAATAGACCTAAAATTAGGTGACACTATACAAAAGAAGAACAAACAACGAATTCAAAATTGAAACTAATACCACCAAAAATGGTAAGTCTTCACAAATTTTAAAATTATCAGTTTAGACAATGATAAAAGGTAGTACCGAAGATGAAAGTGTAGAACGAATTCTTTTGGAAAGGGGAGTGGGATCCTGATATTTTTATAACAAGACACAAAATTGTATAATGTCATATCTTGGAAGATACTTCGATTTCGTTCATTTTCAGTATGAACGTAAATATCAGTTTATCTACTTTATCTTGACAGACCTTTGTGTTGTTTCATAATGTACATAAATCATATGTAATTTCCACAGTGAACTACAGTCAATCCCCTCTTTTCCTTTCGAATCAGACATCTTAAGAGACCCGGTCTTATGACCTCAATGTCCATCGGAAAGGGAAGAGGTCCCCTAAAAGGGTTGGGTCCCTAGTTTGGGTCCAGAGGGCGTGACGTCCGTCTAAGAAATGGTCGACTTGGTGTTCGTTTCGGGTGAAGTGAAGTGAAGTTACCACAGTGAACTACAGTCAATCCCTTTTTTTTACTTTCGAGTGTTCCATGGACTTTTAAGACAGACCTACCTGATTACCGAATTATTTTCTTTGTTTTTTTGGGATGTCTTAGACACAAAAGTTTTTATGAAATCGTAAACAGAAAGTCCCGAGGAACCACCGAGTCTACCATTTCTTAGGCGGACGATACGTTCTCTGGGTCCAAGTTAGGGACCCAACCCTTCTAGGAGACCTTTTCCTTTACCGTTGGGTGAGGTCATAAGAACGGACCTCTTAGGGTACCCGTCTCCTGGGATCACCCGATGTCAGGTACCCTACCGTTTCTCAGCCTGTACTGACTCCTCGATTGTGAAGGTCTCCTTTAATTCCTGGTCGAACAACCAACGGTAAATGTAAGATAATCCTAAGACTAATCTAAAAGGAATTTATATATCTAAACAATATTTGTGACGATGTTGTAGTTCAGACAGACAATCTTGTGAAAGATTTGTCTTTACGACGTACCGGTTCCAGTAGTCTTGAGAGTCGACGTAAATTGTCGGAAGATTGTTCCTATCCTCACTACGTCATAATAGGTGTTCACCGTCCGTCCGAGAGTCGAAGACGAGGTTCGAAGGTGGGATAAAAGGTCGGTAAACGTTGTAGTAGTCTGTCGTTTCGGACGTTGAGATTGTTGTCAGATAGAAGGGGTTCCTAGTCTCCTGTACCACACCCTTTTACTTGGCTGAACTTGGTGTCGTGACTCTCCTGCGCGTCATTCCCTAAAGGAGTCATCAGGTCACCAATTCTCAGACGGACGGTTACGTCCCAGTGCCCGAGTTAGGGACCAGGGTCTAGAGTGGACGGTACGTCGTCGATTCGGGTACGCGGTCTTGATAACTCGGACTTGCGGATCTCGGGCACGAGGTGTTCTTCGGTGACACTACTCTTCGGGCGTGTGTCGTTACTTCTGGGTCACGTCGGCTTGTATTTACTTATTTAATTTTTTCTTTTTCTCGCACACGTCCGTTTTCACTTATGTGTCAAAGAGACGACGGAGGTAAAACCAAGGTGGAGTTGACCGTCTCACAGTGTGATTAGAAGGGACTCACATTCGGACGTGAGGTGTGTGCTCGTCAAACCAGTCCGGAGTGTGCCAGTGGTCATTGCACTCCTCGTCCTGCCAAATCCCCTTCCCCACAGTCAGTCCCTTAGTTTGCCTACGTCTAAGTGTAGGGCCGAGATAGTGAATGACCGTCTCACGGACAGTGTCTCTTCCAAGAGTCTTTTTCTCCCCTTTTTCTTTGCTTTGGGTCGTCAATAGGAATCCCGCCCATGGACTCCGACGCACGGTGGCAGGAACTAGACTGTCCACATGTTTGTAAGGACCAGGCCTGAGGCGTACGACCGTATCTGGGCTCACGACGTCATCGGGTGCCCCATCTACCGTCAGAGCAGTACCTTCGGTCCAGCCAGCCACTACTAGATCTTTTCTTTTCTAGGGGGGTTGAACGGTGACTCCAGCGACCTCTTGACTTTTCGGGTCCCATGACACCTTCGGAGATCTTGGTGGAACCCCGACTTTTCTCACTGAGTCTAGTGTCTCTGTTTCTCGCGACCTACACGTCGGCTACTTTTGTTAGACGAAAGAATCCCTGATCTCCAAAAGTCCCCAACCAGACCTAGTCGTTCCCTGACGACGATTACCCTTGTCCCTCCCTTCCGAGTTGGGGCGAGGGCTTAGAGACGACGAGGAGAGAGAACCAGCGACCCGAGTGAGTGGAGGGGGTCCGATATGTGACAATCCGGGGGGTCAGGCTACCCCTTGTGTCCGGCAGGACTCCCCAGGTCCCGTTACCCGACTTGGCCGAACGCTCGTGGACGGAGGTAAAAGAAAAAGAACCTACAAAAGAAGTCTTGACTTTGCGTTTAGACCCCAGTGGGTGAAATCCAGGGAGGGTTACGACTCCCCTTCCCTTTTTAAAATGTACTACGATTCTCGTTACTCTGTTAGGACCAAGATGCGTGTGTGACTTTCCCGTTTACCCCGAGAAGGGGTTTCGGGACAAATAGAAAGATTGGGTGGGTGGACCGACATTGGTTAAAGTCGTAGTCAAGAATCCTAGATCTTCGGAATATAAAACATTCCGAAGGCCGAAGTGAATATTCCAGTCGTTAAAGGGTTCGGTAGACACACGAGTTTCCGGTGGCTCGGGTAAAGGGACGGAGATCCTTTCTGACTTGACCTCCGAGGGTCTGTCAAACCTCACATCCTCTTCATCCCCTCCGTGACTTGACGAGAGTAATAACAAATTAGTCCAGATTGGTACTAAGGAGATGGGCCTCACCGAGCTTCTGTGAACCAAAAGTTCCCGAAAATGGTCCCCACGAACTCCTGGTCACTCCTAAATGTAGTAGAGACATCGGCTCACAGATGGTCAGTCCTGGTCCAAGAAAAGTAATCAACGACTCGGTCGTCCTGTTGACTATAGGAGAGGGGTTCCATGGAAGGTCAAACAACAAGAGAAACGGAAAAAGAAAAAAGAGGAAGAACCTAAAGAAGGGTTTACCAAGAAGTCGGGGTCACGAGCCGGGTCTTTGACCGGGTCGAGGGACCTCCCAAGGGTGTCTCGACCGGTGTGACATTCAGTCTCCGTTTGACCTCGACACCCTTCCTCGACGTCGGACTTGCAGGGGAAGTCAATTCCGGACATCGACCTCCTCGAAGAAATCGTTCATGGACTCCAACCCCTCCTTTCCCTCTTTCCCATACTCGACGACAAAACAGAGTTAAGGTATAAAATAACTTCATGATCCTTTTCAGTCTTCATGTACGTTTCTACTAGTGTAAGTGTTTTCATTTCAAGAATAACTTGGGACCCTTTTTGCTTCGAGGTCTCCTATTGTGGAGTTCTTCGATTCTTATTTCCTGATGTCACGTAGGGAAGACGTATACCTCTCGAGAAGATTGACCTACGACCTTCTACAATCCGAAGGTTTCCCGTGTATAGTACTCGACGAGTGAGTCTCATGAGTCAAGTCAAGTCAACGAGTCAGCACAGTCTGAGAAACGCTGGGGTACTTAGCGTCCTGCGGTCCGGAGGGACAGGTAGTGGTCGAGGACCTCAAATGAGTTTGAGTACACATAGCGTGGTCACTACGGTAGGTTGGTAGAGTAGGAGACAGTAGGGGAAGAGGAGGACGGGGGTTAGGGAGGGTCGTAGTCCCAGAAGAGGTTACTCAGTTAAAAAGTGTACTCCACCGGTTTCATAGTCTCAAAGTCGGAGTCGTAGTCATAAAGGTTGCCTCTGACCAGAGGAAGTCCTACCTGACCAACCTAGAGGAACGTCAGGTTCCCTGGACGTTCTCAGAAGAGGTCGTGGTGTCAAGTTTTCGTAGTTGAGGATGTTTGACTTATTTATAAACATCCCTTTTTTTACATCGAAAATTAAGGGACCGAAAATATTATCGTCTCAATATTATTCTAATGAATTATCTACACCAGTCTCCCAAAACAGTCTTTCTACTTCTCTCGACAAAGTAGTAGTTATCAGATTGTACTGGACCCAACGATACTTAGTCATGGTGTCCGACACTCAAAGAGACCTGGTGTGACCACCGGTCACGTTTCATCTTTTTAGAACTACCTCCTTTTTGGGGGGTTCCCGTGGTTGTGGTATGGTTAGTGGTTTTTACACTAAGATTTGTGTTTCACTGGGGTCGAGTGGCAGAGAGAAGAAAACGAAATTCTTTAAAAAGGAGTTCTGCTCGTTAAAGTAGTGTTTATCGTCGTAAAAGGAACTTCTTTTTAAACCTTATATTAGTGTGTTTTCCTTATTTTCTAGTTTCATACGACTCTTCTCCTCAATATAAGGTTTGGTTTCTCGATACACAACGATCCCTCTTCTCGGTCAGATGTGACGTCTGTCTGACATTTCTTTGGACATTCATTTCCATCCCGGTTAAAGATGATACCCGTCTCATCATGAAACCTTTGACGTGGTGGAAACTCACTTTTCCCCCTCAATCATTACTAAAACGGTCATGTTATGCCGTTTCATCCCACAGGGTCTTTTTAGTTGTGTATACCAGTGGAATTAATCCCATCGGAAGTCGTCACTCTTCCGGTATGACGAGTTTAGATATCTATGAAATCGAGTTGGGAATATTGGTGCCCCTTACAGGAGTAAGGGTTCACGAAACTGAGAATCTCTCGAATATTTCGTTGGATTGGGTTTCGTTTCGTATGTCATTACTTGGAATTTCTCTTTTTAGACCTACCTTGTTTTAGTTCAGATCAGATATTTTAAATTTGAAGTGTTGGATAAATATACATAAGTTCGTAGTAGAAAGAAATGACTACCGAGGTAAGTAGAGGGTTTGTACTCAGGACTCCCCTGACAAAGTTAGACCTACAAGGTGTCAACCCTGGAGTTTACAACTTGCTAGTTTTGTGGAAAAAAGAAGTGTTTTGAAAGAAGTACCCAGACTACCTTGGTTATTAGATTAATTATGTCCACGGTTCGAAATCCATGGCGATTATAAATCCCTATTTTCTTTCCGTTGTAGTTAATCTATGGTTTAGGAAATTTAAGACGAAAAGAATGAAGAGAGGTCATGTGTATCGTCCACCGTTTATTTAGAGGAGTCTTATTCACAAGATTAAAGGTTTGGAAAGGAACCCGCAGGTTTTTTCGATTCTCTACAAGTTTAAAACCATACGCTTCTCCATTCCACAACTAAGTGTACACCCTTCTGTAGACTCTATGAACGATAGAGGTTCGTGACTCGATTCGAACTCGTTCGGTGTTTAAGCAGATTGTCAACACCGACCGTTTGGTCTTTCTCAAGTAAGTAAGTTATTTGGGCGACGTGGATGTTATTTTCTAGTCGTCTTTTGAGCCTTCTGAGTGTTCTCTAGTCTTCGCCCCTGATAACTTTTGAAAGTACACGGACAAGTCCCTTCCCCAGACGACACCCACACACCTCACGCACCGTTTGTCCGACGCCATTACCTTCATTGTTTGATGTTACTCCACAAACTGAACAACCTCAGTCCCGAGACGGTCTCAAGAGTTCAAAGAAACCTCTTGGTTTCCGTAAAGGTTCCTAAGACACCGTCTTTACTTCACCGAGTCAGCACGGGCTGAGAAACGCTGGGGTACCTGACATCGGACGTGGTTCGAGGAGGTAGGTACCCTAAAAGATCCGTTCTTATGACCTCACCCAACGACAAAGGAAGAGGTCCCTTAGAAGGGTTGGGTCCCTATCTTGGGTCCAGAGGGCGTAACATCTATCTGCGAAATGGAAGACTTGGTGGTCCCTTCAGGGTTCCTATTACTGATTTCGAATGACTGTGTAGAAGATCCATGACCGGGGAATTGAAAGGAGTAAATTAGAAGTAATTGAGTCGTTCCATCAACCAATAATCGCGAGTAAACATCTGTTCCTTTGTCTTAATGTCCTTAATACATTAAGCGTGTTCCGATTGTTGTTTATTACATGGGACCTTCTCGATTGTTAGATAATTGTGAGGGTGAGCCCCTTCCCCTTGTCAAGTCCCTTTCTAAAGCGCTCAATCCTCCCCGATTTCCACCTCTTCCGGGCTCGCCGCCGTGTGAATGTTTGTGGCACCGAAAGCGGCGAGACGCGTCGGCGTCCATGAACTCGGCCATGAAAAGCAAGACCGAGAAGAAGCCCTCGAAAAAGTAGGACCGGAACGACCTGACGACGCCCAGAGCGCCGCTCCTCCGGTCCGACGGGTCGTCCGAGTACCAGGCCGGGGCGATACCCCCGAGGTCCCGCGCCGGACGTAGCCGGGAAGGCGACTCCTCGCCGGGAGTCACGGCCGAACCAGACCCGACCCGACCGCCCTCCCCGGGAGATTTTTTGCTGGAGAGACCTTCCAAGTGGTCCGCGGACCTATCCGGTCCGCTGGGTCCATTGGCTTGGCTGAGGTCCGCGGAGGACGTGAAGGCGCAGACGGAGCCTTCAGTCGGTGCTGGCCTCCAATGCAGTGCCGCAGTTGGAGTGCATTGAAGGCCACGACCCTAGGCCCGCCAGAGACGTCCCGCTCAGGCGCCGAGCCCTCCGCCCCGGACTACTTCTCCCTCTCGCCAACCTTTGTTGGCACACTCTGCAACACATGCAAAAACACAAATCGACTCCGAACAATGACAACTCGATTTCTGGTTGTGTGTTTTTAGTGTGCCAAGGATTCGGGCTTCACAAAATCGTGGACAAAGGGTGTAAGGAATGTCTGACCGGAAGGGGCTAACATGCTGCGCGACCTCGCGGTATTCCCCTGACGACAACCGAAACGAAGAAAAGAAGTATGTCGAGCGTATCTACAAAGGACTCCCGGATCATGCGATAGCAAAATGACCCTAATGTCACCACTTATCTTTTTTCTTCCGGGGACCAAAGTCTAATCTTAGATCATCCCTTCTACCTTCTAAATTGGTCGTGAAAATTATTCCTCGAACGTGATTCATCCGTGAGTCATTTATAAACGCATTCCTTTGGTTTTCATACAAAGACACGAATTTGAATACATCGAGATTGAGACATTGGTTCCAGACGGATTTTAGTAGTTCATCTTATCTGTCAAGAAATCTTACGCCATAACCATCGACATGACCCAACCTTCCATCTCCGAACGTCATAAGAAGGGGGTGGGGGTCGGTACGGTGATTGATCTCACTCGGAGACCCAGGGTCCAAAGAGTTTTGACTCATACGACAAATCTTACTACTCCACTTTCTCTCAATATTTGACTTTTAAGACACGACTATGGATCAATGACAACAAATATGAGTTTTAAATCTGAAGATCTTAACACATACCTTTAATTCTTTCTATACACCTGACAGTTTTGTCATTCAATGACCTCTTTTTGGACTTCGAATTGATTCTTTGAATACTAGTCAATTTTTTTTTTTTCTCCAAATCTTATTTTTTAGGTCCATGAAGTAAAGACCTTTAACATTCTTATCACCGTTCTCAGGACTATTTTACCGAAAGGGTGTCTCTCTTTCCAATACTCAGGAAATACAGGTAGACATCACAATCGACGGGCTAACCTGGAGTACAAAGATCACACGAAAACGTTTGTATGAGTTCCGTCGGAATAACTAAGTACAGACCTTTAACCGTCCTTATGAAAGTCGGCTGGTTGATAGGTATGAGTACGGAAAGTATGATATCTAACCGTGAAATGGAACTTTGGACTTTTGTCCATCAAGATTAACTGTCCTTCTCAAAAGAAAGAAGAAAAAAATTGGGAATAAACGATTGGTGGACTAAATAAACTACAAGTCGACATAAAACAGGAACGTCCGAAACACTAGACTGTAACAAAAGTGATAAGGAGACGTATATAATGTACATAGGATGGATCACCCTCCCTTTCATGACAGTAAATAGGATCAAACGTTCGACGAGACCGGTTACCTAAAGACACCGTAAATGTAATTGTAAAATAAAAAGTAATCTTTATGAAGAAATACTAAATATTTTGTCAAGTACGTTTTAAGTCTTTTATAATTCTAAAATTTTTTAAGTATGTAGACGGTGTGCCTTACTTAGTGAAAATTGTGCAAATGAAAAAATTTAACTTCATATCAACTAAATGTTATATAATCAAAGTCCACATGTCGTATCACTAAGTCATAAAAACGTCTAATATGAAGTAAATTTCAATAATGTTCTATTACCGGTACTAAAGGACACAATATGTCATATAGGAACAAGAAGAGACAAAGTATACATCATCAAACATACAAAGTATAAAATTACCTATAAATGTATCCAATCTACTATGACTTACATTATAAAGGAGAAAATAAGTGAATGGTGACAATATCAGTATAACATCACAATAATATTGAAGAAATATTTACATTGAAATCTACAGACGAATTATAGGGTCAACACCACATTATTAAAATGTATTAATAAAGGTACAAACTGAAAAAAAAACAAAGTTTGATCAAATAAATTCCCAAGGTCAAAGTGAGGAGTTACTTCACTTTCACTTTCACTTTCGGCGAGTCAGCACAGACTGAGAAACGCTAGGCACCTGACACATCAGGTTATCTAGAATACATAAAGAGTGTACGAAGAAACGAGAAATCAAGTAGATCAAGACTTCCCAATGGTTCACAATAGAACTAGCCAGTTGGTAGAAGTATTGTTCTAAACAACTATGTAGGACCTAAAAGACGATCTCGAAGTAAGTAAAGTTAATAAAGAGGACTACCTCTTCTTATCTTGAAAGATCATCGAAAATACGAAAGGTTTCGTAGTCTCAGGAGAACAAGTTAAAAAAGGACTGAAGTCCGTCTGATGTCGTTTTTGTGGAGGGTTTCGAAGAACAAGGGATACATAAGTCTTCTTATAAATAAATAATCACGGATACTACTGTGTCGGAGATCCATTGAATAAATTCTCCTTTTCTGTTCATGTACCCGATATAATTATGTTACATTATTCAAAATAGAGTCTCCATCCATAGTCTACTATACCGTTGTGAGTCCCCTCCTCGCACCTCTACCCCTACCGAAGAACTTCCTCCTTTGGGACCCATCTGAAACTTCCTCTCGTACCATTTGACTCACAAATAGGATCTTTCCAGTACCTCATTTATGTCACCCTTTTTGGACGGAGGTACTTATCGGATATCTTGAAAGAGGGAAAAATATTACAGATCTGAAGATCAAAGTCACAAGAAGAACAGTAGTATAATACGAGATCTGCATTATATATATATAAAGAATAAGAAGTCGAGGTCGAAAGTCCAAACAAAGGTACACTACTAAAATAGAAGAGTAGAAACCCTATTGTATTATATCCTACAAGCTGAGTCGATTTAGGTTCGAATCGTTAGGATTGCACCCACAAAAACACATAATCGCGTACTCCGAACACTTTTTCCCCTCTCTAAAAATGAAAGGTATCCTGAAGAACGAAGTCAAAGAATTGATACCTAAAAGTAGTGTGTAGGGCACCCACTCTACAAATCCAAAACTCCCAAGATTCGGTCGGTTATTTCAGTACTTTAGTTGGTGCCACAGTTACAACACGAAGACCCACCGACACAGGAAGTCGCGTGTTTCCTGTGAGTTGGTCGATTTTCTCTACTCGAGTCTCTACAACCGAGCCTCCTTTTCTTCCTAGTGTAACTCCAGTAACTACCCTGTCGGGTCGTAAAAAGACGACTCTTCTAGTTTTCGACCCTCGTAGAGCATCTATCTCTCCTCGGCAAACAGGGTGGCCGTCTCGGCCCACTCCAACATATCATAGTGACCTTGGTTGTCCCACATCTACCGATGCGACCGCTCTGACTGTTAGACCTTCTGTCTGTTTCTCCAGTCGGATGTACACTACTCCAGCCCCTACACCCAGAGTAGTACATCGTCGGGACAGAACTACCTTGTTGACTTAAGGAGAACCTTCTTCTGCAGGTCCACTTTCACCGGGTCCATGTCCATCCACCGCCTCCACTTCTCCTCGTTCTCCCGCAAGGAGTCCTCCATCCACCGGTGATCACTCACACTCGCGACGAATGTCCGGTCCATGGCGAGGTCGTTCCCCTTAAGTTTCATGGCAAGAAAGGCTCGGGACCCGTCCCCTTCTTTCACCGGTTCAAATCCTTCTTCGTAAATTTTGATATAGGACTCCCCCGAAGGGACCACCGAGTCACCACTTCTTAGGTGGACGGATACGCTCTCTGCACTCAAGTCAGGGACCAAATCCTTCGAGGGTGTACGGCTCCTTGTTGATTCGGGGACCCGGCATCGATGACTCGGACACGAGATCCCGGACCCTCGACATTGATGACTTGGGTGCACAACGTCGACGACTTCGGGTACAAGGGATCTCGGACACGAGGTGTCGTTGTCTTGGGTGGCGTCACGCTTCGGACACGTGGTGTTGATCTCTCAACGGTGACGAACAGTGTTGATCTCTTTTCGGGTACGTCGTTACTTCTGGACCGTGTCGGTTTTTTTTTTTTTTTTTTTTAGTTGATATAGGACTACATGAAGGGACCAACGGGTCACCAATTATGAGGTACGAAGATTATATCCCCAGGACCCAAGCTAGGGACCAGCCCCTTGATCTAGGGTGTACGGTGTTGGTTCTGTGCCGTGTCAGTCTATTTATTTTAAATTTTGTTTTAATTTTTGTTTCTTTGACATAGGACTCTCGACGCACCCCCTTCATTGTTTTAGACACATAGGTCGTACCATAAGAACCGAGTGTCCTTGCAGACAGATAAAACTCGTATTGGTGAGGAGAGGGGGTTTTGTCCATACACTCACATAGAATTAAGAGGTTCAATACTTACGTTACGTCATTTGGGTCGTTTACCAGTCACTCATTATTTACTGGCTAGTGAGACCTAAAGACGGATCGTCCCGTCTGATTTAGAGATTCGACTTCGTCCTAAGAATCCTTCGTGACTAAATAATATAATCGTACCCTGACCCTAAGATTTAATGGTACAAGACCAAAAGTCAGACGAAAGAAACACACACTAAAAATCCGGTCAAGTAAGTAAAATATTTTTATTCACACGAATGTTCACAAACAACTCTCAACATAAATCATAAATACATAATAACCATATACATTAGGTCAGAGACGAGACTTCTTCAAATGTCAGACCGAAAGTCCCTTTCCCGTCTCCTCTGTACGTTTATACTTTACTTTTATTACGAACTGAACAACGATTTTCTACCTATATTTGGTGTCATCAACATTTTCAATCCTCTGTCTGGTGTCACACTCGACCTCACAAGTCTTTGTAGAGACCTCTCACAACAAAATCTAACCAGAAGGTTTCCATCTATCCCAAGTCTTTCTATCTGTCCCCTCCTCGAAAAAAGTCTCCTATCTTTACACGTGTTTGATCCCAAAGTTTAGAATCGAGTTGACACGAATCTCCCCCGGACGGGACCGGTGGGTTTAATTTTGACGCGGAGAGAGGTGGAGGGTCGAAAGGACTCAGGGAATGGGACCGAGTCAAAAGAAATAGGTGAATAGAAGATGGTATATTAAATAAACACACAATACGAGTAAGCAACAGACGAATGGGAGTCATGCTATAATGGGGAAGGAGGGAGTTGTGTGTACATGTGTGTGTAGAGGTATCGTGGGTCTCGACACACACCACGAGGCATTTACTGTCTACTCACGAATTTACTTACTTACCGAACAAGCCCTCTTTCCTTCCTCTGACGGGTCCCCCGTACCTTCCAAAGACAATGAACCTTCAAACTCTCTTCTAACTGTTTCATCAACTACTGTCACACACCTCCCGGATCCTTTTTATAAACCCTCTTGAACCTAGAAAAACGGACGTCCGGACCCTCTTCGGTAAGTTCAAAGACATTTTCGCTAGAAAGTCCTGAAGAGATCATCAGGTCACCAATTCTTAGATAGACGATTACGTCCCCTGTACCGAAACTAGGGACCAGGTCCTTCTAAGGTGTACGGCACCCTGTTTATTCGGGACCACGGTGTTGATGACTCGAGCAAACGGGTGGGATCTCGGACACGAGGTGTTGCTCTTGGTGACGTTACTCTTCGGACGTCAGTTTTTGATTTTATTTAATTATTAAAGTTTTTGGAGTCATCTCTAAAAAATTCTTCACCAGAAAATCTCCAATTGGGGAAACACTGTGAAACCCAAGTGGACATTTGACCTCCGTGTGAGGAAAAGGGAGACGGACATGTCTCTACTATCATACAATTATTCCACTACACAATTCGTGAAACTTAAGATCTCTTCCTACCGTGTCTCCTCTCAAAGTTCTAATGGGACGTTCCTGGTAAAATCACGAGCTGCCTCAGAAAACCTTTCCTCACCTCCTCTGTTGAGTGAAAAGGTCGAGTAGGGTCTTGTGTAGTCCCAGGCTCGAGAGGACAGCCTAGAAGTCGTACACGACGTGGTCCGCCTACCGCGCCAACATCCTGAACAGGTCGAGTGATTACTACTTGTCGTCCAGGCTCCACTCCCGGCCGTGCCGACGTATGACGGTGTCGTCTTGGCCGTCCATGTACCGGTGCCGGTCCCGGTCGTCGCTCATTCCCTCCCGGACGTCCCCTTCTCTTTCGTCTCCTCCCGTCGGGTCCCAACGGGTCTGGAACGTCGGAACGTCTCTCTCACGACTCCCTCCCTAGAGTAAGCGACTAAGGACGGAGCCTTCCCCTTCCATCTCTCTGTGTCCCTCTGTCTGTCTGTCTCTGTCCTTCCTTCCCTCCTTACCTTCTCTTTCTCGTGATCGACGGACAAGGGTGGCGGGTACGTACAATAGGACCCATCGGTGGATCTCCAGTACCGGTACCAGCAGCACCGTCAGATCCCCTCTCGTGGAGTAGGAGTTAGAAGGTGAAAAGAACGAGACTGGTGAGGTCTAAGAATTGTAATCTGTAGGTCTCAAGTGACCGGAAGTTTTACGACGGTTCCCGGGACTGTACCGAAAATAAAACTGAGAGGTCTCTCCTTCAGTCTCGGGGTAAAGGATATACATCAGAGGGGAGGGGAGGGGCGAGGGGGTCGGGGGTATACGTCACCGAAAAAGAGCAGAGACCTAAGAACCATTCTGGCTTGACGTGTAGTCCGTGACAGAACCTAAGGAACGCACGACACAGACCAGAGACATACACCTTCGACCACAGCTCCACACGTATTTAAACCACAAGAAGTAATATTACAAACGAGGGACTCTACTTCCTAAAAAGGAATACCAAAGAAAAGTGTGAGTGGTGTGGATTGCCCAAGTCAAGTCAAGTCAAGTCAACGAGTCAGCACAGACTGAGAAACGCTGGGGTACTTAACGTCGTGCGGTCCGGAGGGACAGGTAGTGGTTGAGGACCTCAAGTGAGTCTGAGTGCAGGTAGCTCAGCCACTACGGTAAGTCAGTAGAGTAGGAGACAGCGGGGGAAGAGGAGGACGGGGGTTAGGGAGGGTCGTAGTCTCAGAAAAGGTTACTCAGTTGAGAAACGTACTCCACTGGTTTCATCGTCTCAAAGTCGAAGTCGTAGTCAGGAAGGTTTCTTGTGGGTCCTGACTAGAGGAAATCTTACCTGACCAACCTAGAGGAACGTCAGGTTCCCTGAGAGTTCTCAGAACAGGTTGTGGTGTCAAGTTTTCGTAGTTAAGAAGTCGTGAGTCGAAAGAAGTGTCAGGTTGAGAGTGTAGGTATGTACTGGTGACCTTTTTGGTGTCGGAACTGATCTGCCTGGAAACAACCGTTTCATTACAGAGACGAAAA
>SJYO01050144.1:870420-966369 GCA_006410555.1 Capra ibex | reverse complement strand
TATTTAAACCACAAGAAGTAATATTACAAACGAGGGACTCTACTTCCTAAAAAGGAATACCAAAGAAAAGTGTGAGTGGTGTGGATTGCCCAAGTCAAGTCAAGTCAAGTCAACGAGTCAGCACAGACTGAGAAACGCTGGGGTACTTAACGTCGTGCGGTCCGGAGGGACAGGTAGTGGTTGAGGACCTCAAGTGAGTCTGAGTGCAGGTAGCTCAGCCACTACGGTAAGTCAGTAGAGTAGGAGACAGCAGGGGAAGAGGAGGACGGGGGTCAGGGAGAGTCGTAGTCTCAGAAAAGGTTACTCAGTTGAGAAACGTACTCCACTGGTTTCATCGCCTCAAAGTCGAAGTCGTAGTCAGGAAGGTTTCTTGTGGGTCCTGACTAGAGGAAATCTTACCTGACCAACCTAGACGAACGTCAGGTTCCCTGAGAGTTCTCAGAACAGGTTGTGGTGTCAATTTTTCGTAGTTAAGAAGTCGTGAGTCGAAAGAAGTGTCAGGTTGAGAGTGTAGGTATATACTGGTGACCTTTTTGGTGTCGGAACTGATCTACCTGGAAACAACCGTTTCATTACAGAGACGAAAAATTATACCAACCAGTATTGAAAGGAAGGTTCCTCATTCGCAGAAAATTAAAGTACCGACGTTAGTGGTAGACGTCACTAAAACCTCGGGGGTTTTTATTTCAGACGGTGACAAAGGGGTAGCTAAAGAGAATACCGGATGACAAAACGTGTATCATTTTTGAGAATATCTCTGAATCAATTCCTGTATACACGACCCATGACTTATACGTAAAAAGTAAGTGCCAGTCCATGATAGTCATAAATATAAAATATCTGTTTCTTTAACTTCGTACTTTCACAACTCTTTGGGGGAGTCCCAATACACAGATCATCCACTCACTCGTCCTAAATCTAGGTCCGTTAAACTAAAACCTCAAATTAGGGAATTATTTACCCGAAGGGTCCACCGAGTCTACCATTCCTTAGACGGACGTCTCGTCCTCTACACTCAAGTCAGCGACCCAGCCCTTCTAGGGAACCTCTTCCCTTGTCGATGGATGAGGTCATAAGAACGGACCCTTTAGGGTACCTACCTCCTCGGACCACCCGATGTCAGGTACTCCAATATTTGTCAACCTGTACTGACTCGTTTATTGTGTGTGGAAATTATTTATGAACTGATATCGAAGAGGTTTGATATCAAACTTCTTCTTCTCCCTCCCACGTATAAACCAACACACACACACAAAGACTTGATTTACTCTCTGTCCGATCCTTTCAGTATAATCCGGTGTTCTCTTTTACCCTTGTAAAAGTGAGGACACATTCTTTAATATAAAGAACTTTTACTTGAGAAGTGGGATCTCGAAGACAAAGTTATCCAAATTTCACCTCGGTCTCTTATACCCGAATTTCTCGAGAGTCCTACAAAGTACTAACTGTTAAACTAATAAAAGACTGTACATTTAGGGGTGACGTCATGAAACTTGAACAATGACAGATCTAGGACGAACTTGTGAAGGTCTCTGTCTGTGGAGTACTTGAGAAAGATACTTCAGAGACAAAAAAAAATAATTTGAAAAATAAAATATAACCTCATATCGGTTAATTGTTACAGTACTATCAAAGTCCACCTGTCGTTTCCCTGAGTCGGTATGTGTATGTACATAGGTAAGAGAGGATTTGAGGAGAAGATAGGTCCGACGGTATATTGTAACTCGTCTTAAGGGACACGATATGTCATCCAGGACCAACCAATAGGTAAAATTTATATCGATACACATGTGCAGCGAGAATTTGATAGGGAAGGGGGGTAGAAAGGGGGGACCATTTTAGAGACCCAAACAGACCCAGGATCTTGACACCGCAAAACTCATTTGCACCGTAACATTTAACAATATCGATAGTATTCGACATTTAACAGTATAGATCTTTTTCGATACTCACTGGAGGTAAATTTTGACATTTAACATGTATGTATAATGAAGACGAGGGAGTACTTTGGAGTGATCCTACTGTTATTTCCCTAGGGGAGTATTAGGATGTTCCTGTTCCTTTTATCCTCTCCGCTACTCTCACTGTCTCACAACTTTGGACCCTTCGTCAATACATTATCTCCCATGGTCGGACGTCTCTCCTGCGCCACAACTCCATCCCCGGTGTTCGACGAAAAGTGGTGCGTGTCTTCGTCTTTCCGAACCCTTACCCTCTATGGTCTATACAGACTTTGACCCCTACGTTCACCTCGACCTTTGTCCTTATGACTCTTTTGTCTAGGTGTCCAGGAAAGACTTTGTACTACGGGAGTCGGTTGGTAGGAATAAGAAACCTTTACAATTTAGTCTGTCTAAGACGTGAACCCAGGTAACTCCCGTCCCCCGGTATGACTCTTACCCCCGTCCCCCGTCACTTGACACATTCATGACCTACGACTGTGGGTGTTAACTCAAGGTTCTCCCAACCGTCTGTTCGAACTACGGTTGACGGACGACGGGGGAGACGTGTTCAATCCTTGACTGACTAAAAAGAACCCTTTTGACTGGTCAGGTCTTATAGTCTAACGTCGACGGTAGTCGACTATAAACTCCAAAAGGATTACTTTACCGGGTATCCTTAGGGAAATTTGACTAACGAAGTTGGGTTCCGTCAGTCAACCTTCGCACACTCGTTTATATACTGGTCTATAAACTTCTTACGGACTTTGTACTTTCAGTTACTGGTTTTAATTTACCGTCCCCGTCCGTCCCTCTCTTGAATTACTGAGTCAAGGAGGGGAAGGTGGGTCGACCATCTCGGGGTCGGTGAAATGGAACACTCCGGTCTCCCTAAAGCAGAACCTGACCGGTCTGAGTAGGACAAGCACCACTTGGTCCCTCAGGGTTGTTCTTGACAGGTGCATCCGTCGGACGGCCTACGACTTCAATGACCCTGTTTTCGTCGACTACCCTCTGGGACTTTGTCCTTGTTTCGAACTCCGTCGGGACTCATCCCCACCTCCTTGTCCCTCGACCCCCTGTTAGTCAATTCTCGAAAGGCCCCCAGTGAAGGTCTTGAGACTGGTAGAGACATAGACAGTCCGTGACAGAAGAAGGGTCCGGGATCGAAAGACCCACTTACTTCTTTATCACCCTTCGACTGTTTAGAGGGACCCTTTCCATCCCTCGAGTGATGTGTTGGTCTTTTCTCTCGGTCTTTAGGGTTTAGACTCCCTGAGGGGACCACCGGGACACCGATTCTGAGATACGAGGGATTTGTCCCCTGGACCCAAGTTAGGGACCAGTCCCTTAATCTAGAGTGTACGACGTTGATTCTGGACCGTGTCGGTTTATTTATTTATTTATAATTCTTTTGTTTAGGGCTAAGACGCTTTCGAGTGCGACAGAAATTACCTCCACCGTCTAAACGACTCAATTAGATCGTGGACCTGGTGATCCATATACATAAACAATCACAAGCACGTGTCCCGACCCCAAGAACTTCTACTTTCTCACCTAAATAACTCGTGGACACTACGACAGTCAAAGACGGTCCGTGAATTGTACACAAGAGTTCAGTTATTAGGTCCTCCACCGCTCATTCTTTTCCGGGGTTCTTCTATTCTCTAAATAGATTTCGAACCGATTAATTTTGGAAATCTCTAGGACCTTTCTACTATGGTGAGATTACAGAAAACAAGTGTACTTTTAGTTTTATTTTGATTAACAACACTACTAAAGTTCGTATGACCTTAATTCCGATAAAAAATAACGTTTTAAAACCTTTACTGAAAGTTTCAAAAAGACGTAGAGTCGAAACGACCGTAGGATTTGTCTACGTATTAGACGGAAAACCCACTACGGGGCGGGCTCAGTACGCTAGACCTGTCCCACCCCCGACAGAACGAAGTTTCCGGTGAATGGCCTCCTCTTGAGGACCCGTTTCCGGTCACTGTGGTCGTCGTCCCCCTTCGGGTGCCGATGCTTGAACTGGTAAGCCAGCTCCCCTTCGAGGTCCGCGTCAGGAAACTCCGCCCCCGGGAACGCCAGCCCGTCGTCCCGTAGGCTCTCGTACATAAGACGTCGACACACACGCTCGCTGTACGACGACAGCTCGAACCCGGGTTCCGGACGTCTTCCCCCAGGGCCATCCACCGTCGAAGTCCCTCGGCCGAAAGTCGTCTGCCACGGACGTCGGACCCGGAGTGCTCATAGACACACTCCTCGCCCGTGACCAAGAGATTTATTGACCGGTCCGGGACTCGGTCCGTGGACCATTAATCTCCCTCCGTAACGGGTCACACAGCAATGACCTCCTCCCAGCCCACAGCCGACCCCGACCACGGTCCGACGGGAGACCTGGCAGCTTCCGTCTGCGTCAGGGCACCGAAATTCGACGGGAGAGTAATTAGTTCATAAAAACCACCCCACCCCCTCTCCTCCTCCCGACAGGCCGTCCGGGGGGCACATTAACCAGACCTTAGACCCACCTCTAACGAATTTACACACCTTCCGGAAGTAAAGCACCAAACCCCACCCTTACCTCGGGGGTCCTGAGACGATCCCAACGCCGAGGATGTATCATAAACAGGGTCACCACTAAAAACGAAACCCGGGTCCGAGAAAGGGTCTTTGGCTAGACAAAAACCGTAACGTAGGGGACGGGACGGAGACCAGACAAAGATTTTACAAAGTTGGTGCATAAATGTTAAAGGAATACAAATGTAAAAAAAAAAAAATTTCGAGGGTAATCAAGAGATCTTTCGACTCCCTTCTCACCCTCACAACTGCACGTCTCTCTTGTACTGAACACTTTAGACCTCCCTTTCAGAAGTGACCTGTGCATCGTCGTGACAAGAAAAAAATTTTTTAAAATAACTCACTGACGTCCTTAGTGAAAACCGAGTTATAAGAGTAGATAACTTTCCATGATATGACCAACGCTTTTTAACATTTCTAACTACTTCTCATAACATACCCTTCTACCTGACATTTGACATTTCGCACCACGTTTACAGTTGCAAAATAAATAAATAAATTTTAAATAAATCGACGCGACCAGAAGCAACGACACGCACCCCAAAAGAGATCAAGACCGCTCCTCCCCGCCGAGATCAACACAACCAAACCGAAGAGGAACGCCATCGAAGAGGACGCCGCCTCGTATCCCAGATCCCCGTACCCGAAGTTATCAACGGGACTCCGTACACCCTAGAAGGACCTGGTCCCTAGCTTGGGTACAGGGGACGTACCCGTCCGTCTAAGAATTGATGACCTGGTAGTCCCTTCAGGTTGAGAATTAAACCGCCCCAACCTACCCATTAACCTTTTCGCTTGTGATCCCGGATACCATTAACAACTCCGGCAGACTCGCGCCCAACCTTTTCTTAAAGGTCTGTCTCGTAAAGTCTTCCCTCACTCCAATAATTCTTGTTTGTCGTTTCTATTTCACCCGTGACACTCGTGTCACCCGTCTGGAGGACTGTCTGCCCTTTCGACTGTCAAAAATACCCAATTATCGGTTAAAAATATCGAAGTTCTGTTTCTTTTAAGGACGACCTTCCATTCACGATCCACTAACCAACCCCGTGATATCCCACAAATGACCTCACCCGTAGAAACGGATTAACCCTCAGTCCTTCGAACAATCACTACTAGTCCCCGAAAACTGTTCCAATGTTTCCCCGAATCAGTCGAAGTCTCCACTGGAAGCAAGACCCGAGATGAAGACACCGGAACTATATTTCGGAGTGTGGACACCGGAAACCCCGTCCTGAGTTGTCATTAGAGAGATCATGGAGGGAATCTGAACCGTTCTCTCCGGAACTGGAACCGAAAGTCCGACCAGGGGAAACCGACACCGGAAGGGTGTTCCGTTCCTCACGTACCCCGGTGTCCCTACACGGATAAGTCTCGGGTGCGACGAGATCTGGTAAGAAGAGTGTGGACCCCACGACAGTAAGGGACGAGGCTACTGGGGGCAGACGGAGGACCCGAGCACGTCCGGAAAAGGAGTCCATATGGTAACACGACGACCACACGTGGTGAAGTGACTCCCGTACACCTGCCTTAAATCTTCAGGACCCACACAGGTGTACACGTTGACACTCCGAAGAACGTTACACCCTGAATCAACCCACCCCCTCTACCCTGGACTCTCTAACGAATACATTAAAAAAAAAAAAAAGGAAACCGACACGACACTCCGAACACCCTAAGATCAAAGGATTCGTCCCTAGTTTGGGTCCGGGGGACGTCACCTTCGTGTCTCAGGATTCGTGACCTGGCGGTCCCCCTGGACCCGTCAAACTCTTAAGAGTTAAACTTAGACTGTAAGGACTAGTAATACTTCCCGACACACACACACACACAGTTCCATCCGTCTATCTCGTATAAAATAAAGTCAAACCATTGAACTAAATATTGAAGACTAAAAAATCTATGTGCCGTACGTCAGACCGTAATGGAGAGAGGTAGGGGTCCGATGTCCGGTTGAGACTAAGTCTCGACGGGACACGCATGATTGATGCCTAGGGCTGGATCCTCGATCTCTTTCCCAGGAAATAAAAACAAGGAGTATCGGTGTGATACACAAAAACGGTTTACATAAAAACGGTTCGGAATAACTAAACATACGTACGTAAAAGAAAACGGAAAATTTTTATGAAATGTAAAGTTTTTATCTATCGGTTACCCTTAAACGACATACTGAGTCCTTTGAGTTTGGTCTCGAGTCATTGTTAGATCTCCCCACTATACCCCTTCCTACACCCTCCCCACAAGTTCACCCTTCCCTGTACCCATTTGGATACCGACTAAGTACAACTACAAACCATCTTTAGTTACGTTATGATATTACATTAATAGGAAGTTAATTGTTATTTATTTAAATTTTTATTAAATGTAAAGTTACCGTATATCTCATATATAATTATATATGTATCGGGTATATAAAAGTAGACTAGTTCTTTATCTTGGAGTCAATTGTGGGGTTTTCGGTGGAAACACGAGGAAAGGTTATTGGTAGTAAAGGATTCTCCATTGGTAATAGGGGTCCCTAAAACACTGTCAGGAGTGAATGAACCTGTTTCAAACAGCACTCTAGATGTTTTGAAATTATCGAGACTTCGTCACCACAATGTTATACATCTACTATAAAACGAGACACGACTCTGTCTCTTTCGAACAAGCGCTCGGAGTCTTCTAAAGAATTTGAAAGACTGTCCGACACCAATGTTCCGTAGTTCTCTTTTCCGAATCGAAACAGTTGTTAGTCAATGTATAGACCCGGATTAGTATAGTCTTCCCTGATCCCGGTATCCGGGACTCTTTTAATTCGGGTATGATTTAGTAAGGGATGGATACTGAAATTCTGTTAACTCTCCTAAAAACCCTTAGTGTCCAATGACAACGTAAACCTAAGGCCCAATACCCCTTGAACGGGCCGGAAATATATTTGAAGATCGACTTTGAGGTCATGAGAACGGACCTTTTAGGGTACCTGCCTCTTCGGACCACCCGACGACAGATACCCCAGTGTATCTCAGCCTGTGCTGACTTCGTTGAATCGTCGTCATTGTCGTTGGCAATAGGGGCAAAGATTTTCGGATCTAATTAAAACGGAAGGAATACGAAATGTCTTTACCTTAGTACCCACATATACAAAGACACAAAACGGAGATAACGAAATGTACTATAGATCTTCTTAGGTCAAATAACGGACTAAAATACGAGACACATTCACCTTAACATACATAAAAGAACACACAGACCTAAGAGACGAGTTGGACAAAGACTCTAAGTAGGTGTAATAACATACACAGTCTAAGGGTAAGGAGAAATAACGTGTCTTTATGTTGTTGAACAAACAAGTAAGTGGTCAGTTACCTGTAAACTCAAAGAGTAAAGCCCAAGAATATTTTATTACGATGACATTTGTAAGATTAAGAACCACCGAACACCCCTTATATACATACGTAAAGACAACCAATATATGGTTACTCTTGACCATATAACCTTAAGAACCCAGTGTTACGAAACGTATATAAACAAAAATTTACTAACGAAAATAAATGTAAAAGTAGTTATCAAACTACTTTCAGGTCAGGATAAACGATGTATAGGAATACAAAAACGTTAGTTTTTACAAACCGGTAAAACCTTCCACACATTATTGTGACTTAACCCCAAATAGAACATAGAGAGACTACTACTTACTTCAACCAGTGAACCTGGTAAACCTTTATAAGTAGACTTCACATACGAATTCGGAAAACAAAAAGAGAACCCGACATATATAAAAACTTATAAATAAACTCTTAAATAAAAATGTAAGGTATATACTCTGGCAGTAGTCTACAAACAATATAAAAATGGAAGACCCTCAGAGTCAAGGAACAGCCCACAACCGTCCTCCGGAATCAAAGAGTTGTCCACCCGGAGAGGGACGAAAGGTTGGAGAGTGTCTCTCTCTCGCTTCTCCCTCGGTGGCACGGAAATTACTGGATTGGAGACTTCAACCTAAATATAAAGATAAAAAAAAGGATAAGTTATTTTCCTTCAGTACTTTAAGTCGTACAATTTCCACTACCTTTAACCCGAGGTGTAAAACGTCCCTCACAGTTTCCTAAACACCTTATAAAATCCGGTACTAAGGACTCCTTTACAAAAAAAGCAGGTTTAACAGTTTAAATGAACGTATGGTAACACGCGTTGTAAGAAAACAGTATAACATAATGACAGAATAAAACCTTTTTTTAGAATTTTTATGTCGTTTCAACTTTCTTAAAAGGGAACTTGTAGACATTATCAATTAAGATAGTTATTGTAAAATGAACCGAACGAGACAATCAATAGACGAATTGATAGATGAGGAGACTTCACAATCAGTGAGTCAGTACGGACTGAGAAACACTGGGTTACTTGACATCAGACGATCCGAGGAAACAGGTACCCTAAGAGATTCGTTCTTATGACCTCACCCAACGGCAAAGGAAGAGGTCCCCTAGAAGGGCTGGGTCCCTAGTTTGGACCGAGAGGATGGAACGTCCGTCTAAGACATAGTAGACTTGGTGGTCCCTTCGGGAAGGTGAGGAGATAGGTAGGTATTTGGTAAATTGAAAAAAACCTAAGTGAAGTTTCATTTAACGTTTATAACTATATGAAGAGGGATTTACGAAGTCGTACGTGTACTGATTGACATGAAGTTATAAACGAATATCAAATAAAGAGAATTCCATTATCAATACACGTTACTTTACGTGTTTCGACTTCATACGTATGTATCTAAGACTGTCTACGTTTGTGGACACATTAGGTATGAAGTAGCCCTGATCCTGTAGTAGTGAGGTCTTTTAAGGGAGAAAAAGAAAAAATCTCCGGGACCAAAAGACTACTTTTAGAGGTGTGAAAGTAGATTGAGTAATTAGAAGACAAAAGAAAGTTTAATTAATTAATTAACGGTGTGGTGTATCAAATACCCTAGTATCAAGGGACTAGTCCCTAACTTGGACCCGGGAGCCGTCACTTCGTGTCTCAGGATTGGTGACCTGACGGCCCCTTAAAGGTAGAAGATAAAAGAATTAATACAATTAATCTCAATAAAATTTTAGGAATAACGATTGAGGTCCTAACCTCATTGGGTATCTAGACGAGGATAATAATGATGAAAAACGTTTCTAATGACAAACCTTAAACGTGACACACCACTTGTGGTCCCGATTTCCTGACATTCTTGGTCTCTACGAGACCCACTACGACAGAAAGTGGTTTCTACCAGGGGGAAAGAAGATAATCCGCATGTCCCTCTCCTCGACTGGGGACTTAGGACAGTCCCAGACTCAACTCAATCCAGACACGACCTCAAATCACTCTCAGTCGCATGTAAATCAAAAAGAATAAAGATCTCAGACTAGCAAGATCGTAAAACTGACTCGGACACCGAGTCTACCATTTCTTAAACGGACGTTACGTCCTCTGGACCCAAACTAAGGACCCAACCCTTCTAGGGGACCTCCTCCCGTACCGTTGGGTGAGGTCATAAGAACGGACCTCTTAGGGCACCTGTCGCCTCGGACCACCCGATGTCAGGTCGCCCAGTGTTTCTCAGCCTGTGCTGAGTCACTGATTCGTGTCTCGTGTGTCGTGTCAACTCAGAAACAGAGGAATTCAAGATTTTCTGACTCTCCCGGACAAAAAGAGAAGTCTCCTAAAGTCAAATCGAGGAATCGGAGGACGACGTAAATCGGAGCCTAGACCGATCACGAAACTTGGTCTCTGACGGAACCACTCAGACTAGTCACTGAAGTTACACCCTGGAAAGAGAAACGTCACATAAACAAAGGGTTAATCGTGTCTCATCTCCTCTAAAGTAAGACGTAAAATCTCCGAAAATCAGATCCGGTGTGGAGGGGGCGTGAGTCCTTTACACGACGTCCCTTCTGACCCGTACGTAAACTTCAGAGAGTTTAAAGGTTAACAAGTGAGGTGGGAACATTTCGAAACTACCAAGGAAAAAGGAACTGTCTCCCGGAGACAAACCTTGTTCTAGTTACCCACTCAACCGTGGGTCTTCGTCTTTTAAAAAGGTTCCCTTTTGAACGACCTGTAACAAAAGAATAGGGTTTACCAAGGTAGAGGACACCTTAAATTGAAGTAGGACAGAAGTAAGGAAGGTGTCGAAGGGCTAAAGGTGTTTTGTATGAAAAACATTAGTTGTGTCGGAAAACATAAACAACGACGTCTTCGTAAACGGACGATACTGTATGACATGAAGTTTTAGATAGGTACTATTAAAATTATGTGATTTCACTAAAATACAAAATATAAAATGACAAAGAATGAAAATTTTTGAGTCGAGACATGGAGAGTTCAGGTAGGTACAACGATGTATGTGTCTATATTACTTAACAAAGATCACGACATTTTATAAAGTAAAATAGATGAATTAACGGACAACTACTCGTAAAAAGAGCGGACATAAGGAACATGGTGTGTAGTACGTGTAAAAGGGAATACCAAGGTGTTTTCTTAAGTTAACCCTATATGTAGTTCCTAATCTTAAAGATCGAACACCCCGTCGTATATGAATCGAGTTAAACGAGGACAAGATCGTCTTTCACTTTTGACGAGTCAGCACAGGTTGAGAAACAGTAGGGTACCTGATATATATCAGGTGCCTTAAGAGATCCGGTCTTATGACCTCACCCATCGGAAAGGGAAGAGGTCCCCTACAAGGTTTGGGTCCCTAGTTTGGGTCCAGAGGACGTAACGTCTGTCTAAGAAATGGTCGACTCGATAACCCCTTCGGGTTCTTATGACCTCACCCATCGGATAGGGAAGAGGTCCCCTAGAAGCGTTGGGTCCTTAACTTGACCCTAGAGGACGCAACGTCCGTCTAAGAAATGGTTGACTCGATAGTCCCTTCGGGATCGAGGTAAACCCACCATAGTATAACGAGGATCTTACCGACACCACACGTTTCAAAGAATATAAGGGTGTAAAGTGGTTCTCAACAGTAACATCAAGTCAGTGAGAGTACAGACTGAGAAGCGCTGGGGTACCTGACATCGTGCGGTCCGAAGGGACAGGAAGTGGTAGAGGGTCCCGAACGAGTTTGAGTACAGGTAGGTTGGTAGACCAGGAGACAGTAGGGGTAGAGGAGGACGGAAGTTAGAAAGGGTCGTAGTCCCAGAAAAGGTTACTCAGTCAAGAAATATAGTTCACCGGTTTCATAACCTCGAAGTCGAAGTCGTAGTCAGGAAGGTTCTTATAAGTCCTGACTAAAGGAAATCCTACCTGACCAAACTAGAGGAGTGTCAGGTTCCCTGAGTGTTCTCAGAAGAGGTTGTAGTGTCAAGTTTTCGTAGTTAAGAACCCACGAATCGGAAGAGTGAAGGTATGTACTGATGACCCTTTTGGTGTCGAAAGAATCGTGGTAGATTGAACTATAAAAACAGTCAGACAACCTACAAGAGTTTCACACTAGATCCTTGGGGACTCTCAGGAACTTCGGGAAAATCCCTCAGACGTTCCAGTTTTGAGAAAAGTATGGTTATAAGCGAAATAGACTAGAAATTGAGAGTAAGAAAGTACTTACATTTGAAAAGACCTCCGATGTTCTATACACTATAAGTTACCCAACTTACGTCTCCGTTCATACTCTAAGGTTAATAAAAATTTAATTGTAATTCGATCTATCATCTCTCTGTACATTTTCATGTATCATCATAGTGAAAATAATGATTTAAAGACAAAATAAAACCTTATATATCAATGAAAAGTGTTTTATAAACAATTGAACATTATCTAAACAATAAGAGTGAAATTTCATTTATTTCTAAAAGTCGAAATTAAAGATTACACCATTTATATTCAACTACAGAGAGAGTATATATTTTCGAGAAACAAGGAACTACAACAAATTCTGACGTCCCCCTAGGACTCTAATTTACAAACTCTCGACAACCATATCTCTACCATATTTCGTCCTGGACTATTCTTATACTACTATATGATCAGTACCCAGTCGTAGTCCACCGGTTTCATAACCCCGATAAAATTCCCATTTTGGGAATTTCATGACTACTTGAAACACAGTCTCTTCTTCTAGGAGAGGAAACTCCTACCGAACAGTATCGAGATGAAGAACGAACATAACAAAAAAACCGATTCACAATGTAAATTCCCAATGTAAAGTTTAGGACTTTCTACTACGACACTTTCACGACGTGAGTTATACGTCGTGAGTTAACTCACGACGTGAGTTAAAGGTCGTTTAAACCTTTTGAGTCGTCACCGGTGTCCTGGTGTCCTTTTCTAGTCAAAAGCAAGGTTAGGGTTTCTTTCCGTTACGGTTTCTTTCCGTTACGGTTTCTTACGAGTTTGATGACGTGTTAACGTGAGTAGAGTGTACGATCGTTTCATTACGAGTTTTAAGAGGTTCGGTCCGAAGTCGTTATGTACTTGACACTTAAAGGTCTACAAGTTCGATCAAAATCTTTTCCGTCTCCTTGGTCTCTAGTTTAACGGTTGTAGGCGACCTAGTACCTTTTTTGTTCTCTCAAGGTCTTTTTGTAGATAAAGATAAATAACTAATACGGTTTCGGAAACTGACACACCCAGTGTTATTTTACACCTTTTAAGACTTTCTCTACCCTTAGGGTCTGGTGGACTGGACGGAGAACTCTTTGGATATATGTCCAGTCCTTCGTTGTCAATCTTGACCTGTACCTTGTTGTCTGACCAAGGTTTATCCTTTCCCTCATGTAGTTCCGATATATAACAGTGGAACGAATAAATTGAATATACGTCTTATGTAGTACTCTTTGCGATCCGACCTCCTTCGTGTTCGACCTTAGTTCTAACGGCCCTCCTTATAGTTAGTGGAGTCTATACGTCTGCTGTGGTGGGAATACCGTCTTTCACTTCTCCTTGATTTCTCGGAGAACTACTTCCACTTTCTCCGCTCACTTTTTCAACCGAATTTCGAGTAATAAGTCTTTTGATTTTAGTACCGTAGACCAGGGTAGTGAAGTACCGTTTATACACCCCTTTGTCACCTTTGTCATCGTCTGAAATAAAAACCCCCCGAGGTTTTAGTGACGTCCACCACTAACGTCGGTACTTTAATTTTCTGTGAATGAGGAACCTTCCTTTCAATACTGGTTAGATGTATCGTATAATTTTTCGTCTCTGTAATGAAAGGTTGTTTCCAGGCAGATCAGTCCCGATACCAAAAAGGTCACCAGTACATACCTACACTCTTAATCTGACACTTCTTTCGACTGCTGGTTTCTTAACTACGAAAACTTCACACCACAACCTCTTCTGAGAACTCTCAGGGAACCTGACGTTCCTCTAGGTTGGTCAGGTAAGATTTCCTCTAGTCAGGACCCACAAGTGACCTTCCAGACTACGATTTCGACTTTGAGGTTATGAAACCGGTGGAGTACGTTTCTCAACTGAGTAACCTTTTCTAGGACTACGACCCTCCCTAACCCCCGTCCTCCTCTTCCCCTGCCGTCTCCTACTCTACCGACCTACCGTAGTGACTGAGCTACCTGTACTCAAACTCACTTAAGGTCCTCAAGCACTACCTGTCCCTCCAGACCGCACGACGCTAAATACCCAGTGTTTCTCAGCCTGTACTGACTTGCTGATTTGACTGACTTGACTTCCCAATGTACGACTGGGTACTGGTCACATAGTAGTATAAGAATAATCCAGGACGACCATCAACGTCATAAACATTACGTCAACCAACCAAAGTTGTTATCTGTAACACGGAACATAATTGTAGTCAGAAATGAAGACAGCAGGTAATCGTGTTTACTGTGGTGGGAATACCGTCTTTCTCTTCTCCTTGATTTTCCGGAGAACTACTTTCACTTTCTCCTGTCACTTTTTGACCGAATTTTGAGTTGTAAGTCTTTTGATTCTAGTACCGTAGGTCAGGGTAGTGAAGTACCGTTTATCTACCCCTTTGTTACCTTTGTCACTGTCTGAATTAAAAGAACCCGAAGATTTAGTGACGTCTACCACTGACGACGGTACTTTAATTTTCTACGAACGAGGAACTTTCATTTCGAAACTGATTTGATCTGTCGTATAATTTCTCGTCTCTGTAATGAAACGACTGTTCCAGGCAGATCAGTTTCGATACCTAAAAGGTCATCAGTACATACCTACACTCAGTACATACCTATACTCGTGACTTCTTAACTACGAAAACTTGACACCACAACCTCTTCCGAGAACTCTCAGGGAACCTGACGTTCCTCTAGTTTCGTCAGTTAGGATTTCCTTTAGTTAGGACTTATAAGTAATCTTTCTGACTACGACTTCGATTTTGAGGTTATGAAACGGGTGGACTCTGTTTCTTGACTGAGTGACCTTTTTTGGGACTACGACCCTTTCTAACTTCCGTCCTCCTCTTCCCTGTTATCTCCTACTCTACCAACCTACCGTAGTGACTGAGTTACCTGTACTCAAACTCGTTCGAGACCCTCTACCACTTCCTGTCCCTCCGGACCGTATGACTTCAGGTACCCCAGCGTTTCTCAGTCTGTGCTGACTCGCTGACTTGACTAGACTTATTGTGTCATCGACGACTCTAGGTGTCTACTACTTAAAGTCTCCTCTCATCATTTACCCTCACACTTCGACTCCTAATTCTTTTCAACCTCGTCAGTTCTGACCCGTGGGGTGACACCACGAGGGACCTTCTCTCCTTCGAGCCGGGGACCAACGGAACAACTAAAGGACTCTTACTTTAGACAAAAACATCTCGGTAAAAGACGTCGGTAAGGGAAGATCCTCCGTCCGGACACGGTTCCGGTCCTTACTCGTAGAAGGGGTGTTGACAAAGTGACACAAAAGAAGTAGAGTGATGACGATTACAAACAATCCTCAGTCTGGGCCACCCGTCACAAAGTCTCCGGTCATACCAATCTCCTTTACCCGTTCCGGACCTCAAAAAGGACGAATGTTGAAGGAGTATATAAATCTCTATTTTCAAAGACAAAATAAAGAACCTGTACGTAAAACGAAGTCTTTACATTAGAGGGGAAAGAATATCGGTTAAGGTTTTATAAGTGGTCTTGTACTATTACATTTCGACTGTAATAGGGTTTAGGTGTCTCATGTCACACCACAAAAATATAATGAATGACTTACTGTTCAGTACAGGAATAGATATTTTACTCTTTATTTTTATAGTTGAGGGTACCACACAAGATTCATATTTTGCCCTATTACGTATACCTTTATAAAAAAAGTTTACGAGTCAACGATATCTTCACACTTAACAGTAATCCGTAGACCTTTAACTGGAATCAAAAGGGGACCTGAACTTCGAGATACTAAATTGAGTCGTCCACAGAAGGATGAAACCCCTCCAACTTTCACTTTCACTTTTACAATCGGGGAGTCAGTACAGGTCGAGAAACGTTGGGGTATCTTATGTCGGACAGTCGGAGGAGCCAGGCACCCTAAAGGGTCTACTCTTATGACCTCACCCACCGGTAAGGGAAGAGGTCCCCTAGAAAGGTTTGGTCCCGAGTTTGGACCTAGAGGTCGTAATGTCCGTCTAAGAAATAGTAGACTCGTTAGACCCAATCAAAGGTCGATTCAACCTCCCGTCGTCGACCCCACTCTTGTAGTGCACCACAAAGGACTCTTTGGTAGGGTTTTTCCTCCTGTCAGACGTGTGGTGGTCCGGTACATAATAGTCCCAATTACTCGAACTGATTAACTTAAAATTACACGTGTCTACAGTCTCTTCTGGTATTTCTTTTACACAATCCACGGACGTACACCGGACTAATATCACACCGGACTTCATCGGTTTCTTCTTCCTTTTCCTATTTCTTGTTCCCTAATATCTGTGGGTGTTTTTGTACGTACAACAGTGTCGACTCGTAAACACTTTTATAACATATATACGGACACCCATATTCATGACTTTTATTTTCTACTTCATCCGATATCATGAAACACATAAATACGGTTATTGACCCAAATGAAACGTATACTTCAGCTTAGGTTGTTTAACCACCAACCCGAATTCAGGACTAACGAGTTTTCGGTCGTAGAGACTGAGATCTGGCTTCCGTGACAAGATGATTTCTTTCTAATGTAATATCGTTGACTCATCGAACTTTTTAGCCCCTAAGTCTTTTCAAAACATCGAATTTTTTAACTCGTTTAATCCGAACCTTACATCAAATAAGACTTATTTTATTCCCTTGATTCTTTTTTTCTACACGAGTCTCCTCGAGTCCTTTTAAGTCCAATCTACTCCAATCTTCATCCACCTTGGTCTTTACCTTATACTGTGAGTGTCTAGTTTTCTCTTTACTAAATGCACCCTTGGTTTTGGGAGAGACGAGACACGGGAACCATAACCCCAGGGTTCTTCAGACAGAAACTGAAGGAGAAGAGTACGGTGTAAGAGGGGGACCTTAACCTCATACACCTTTATAATTCCTCTCCGTGTGTATCTTTTGGTACCCCCATTATAGATGAGACCCTTTTTTATTTTACCTCGTTCATCCCTTTGTATCATGCATCAATTCACGACTCTTTCCTTTTAACACTACATGGGTATGACTCTCCTCTCCTCTTCCCATGACTCCCACCCCTTATACTCTCTTGATTTAGGGTCAGTTTAACTTAACCGTCATTAACGGGTTCGTTTATTACTACTTTTTTGATATTGATGATAAGATCCGGGACTTAATACAGAGTTAATCTACTTAGTTATTTATCGTAACATTCGTATAATCAATCTTTTATGACTAAAATTAGAAACGACACACTGGGACCCTTTTAATAAACCGGTAAACTTCGGGTTTGTAAAAATCAATGTTTAACCCTTAATAAGTCCGAAGAGTTCATCACAATTTAAGTCAAGTCAGCGAGTCAGCACAGGCTGAGAAACGTTGGGGTACTTAGCGTCGTACGGTCCGGAGGGACAGGTAGTGGTTGAGGACCTCAAGTCAAGTGAGTCTGAGTGCAGGTAGCTCAGTCACTACGGTAGGTCGGTAGAGTAGGAGACAGCAGGGGAAGAGGAGGACGGGGGTTAGGGAAGGCCGTAGTCCCGGAAAAGGTCACTCAGTTGAGAAACGTACTCTACCGGTTTCATAACCTCAAAGTCGAAGTCGTAGTCTGGAAGGCTACTTGTGGGTCCCGACTAGAGGAAATCCTACCTGACCAACCTAGAGGAACGTCAGGTTCCCTGAGAGTTCTCAGAAGAGGTTGTGGTATGAAGTTTTCGTAGTTAAGAAACCACGAGTCGAAAGAAGTGTCAGATTAAGAGTGTAGGCATGTACTGGCGACCTTTTTGGTATCGGAACTGATCTGCCTGAAACAACCGTTTCATTGCAGAGACGAAAAATTATATGATAGATCCAACCAGTATTAAAAGGAAGGTTCCTCATTCGCAGAAAATTAAAGTACCGACGTTAGTGGTAGACGTCACTAAAACCTCAGGGTTTTTTATTTCAGACGGTGACAAAAGTGACAAAGGGGCAGATAAACGGTACTTCACTACCGTGGTCTACGGTACTAGAAGCAAAAGACTTACAATTCGAAATTCGGTTGAAAAAGTGAGAGAAGAAAGTGAAAGTAGTTCATCATGATCACCATTTCTTAGACGGGCAGTTACGTCCTCTCCATTCTCTGCGGCCAAGTTACAGACCCAGTCCTTGTAGAGGACCTCATCCCTTACTGTTGGGTAAGGTTAAAAGAACGGACCTCTTAGGATACCTGATCTCGGTCAGTCCAAGAAAACAGGTTCGTTGGTGTTTCTCGGTCTGTGCTGACTCGTACACACCTGTGTGTCTGTGTGTGTGTGGGTCTGTGTGAACTTTTTATCACAAAGTTATGTAAATTTGAGAACACAATAATAATAATAATAAATGTACAAAGATAGTACCGAGAATTCGTTCCGTGAGTAGAGGTAGTCGTCACCGTTTCCTGAGTCTAAAAGTGTCTTCGAAAGATCTTCGTACCTAGAAATGACAACCCTTAGATTTGACTGTCTGTAGAGACACAGACTCTACATAAAGGATTTTATTTTTATTAAATTTAAGAACGATGAAATCAACGGATTGAATATATTAATTACGATAAACGTATTAAGTCATCTCAAATACGTAAGAAAAGTGTTCAAATTTAAAAATTAGGAGTATTTTTAGAACCCCCGTCTACCATAAATAATCGTCCTTAATATTATACGAAAAAAAAAAATTAACCACTCCTTTGAGTACACGTCTATCTACTTCTCACAACAAGTTTCAGTGTCTTGATTCTCTCCACCGAACTTGAACTGGAACTTTTAAGACAGGAAAAGAAATCGGATATCAAGTCACCAAGAGTTGCCCACCAGGAGTCTGGTCGTAGTAGTCGTAACTGACCCTTAAATATTTAACAACCCGGGGTGAGGTCTGGATAACCTTTGAGACCTCTCCCTCGGACCGTCAGGCTCAGATTTATCAAAAACATCCACTAAGACTATATACAATTATAAACTCTTGGTGACGAGATCAGACACCCGAAGGGTACACCTCGATCACCCTTTCTTGGACGGACGGTTGCGACCTCCACATTCTCTACTCCCAAGATAAGGACCCAGTCCTTCTAAGGGACCTCCTCCCGTGCCGTTGGGTGAGGTCATAAGAACGGACCTCTTAGGATACTTGTTTCCTCTGAACACCCGATGTCAGGTATCCCAGTGTTTCTCAGCCTGTACTGACTTCGCCGAATCGTGCGTTCGTGCGAGATCAAACATCGGAAAATTCAGAAGTGTGAACATAGGGAGTCCGTAAACGAAATGAGAACTACAGAATAATAGTCGTAACGTATCACTTTTTCTCCTTACCACATAACAACAAAAGTAGAAGATCCTTTGTCTTGGAGTTCTTCAATGAGTTCCTGAAGGGACCATCAGATCACCAATTCTTAAGTGGACGGTTACGTCCCCTGGGCCTAAGCTAGGGACCAGACCCTTCTAGGATATACGGGACCCCATTGATCGGGTACGAGGTGTTGACGACTCTGATGTGAGACCTCGGACACGAGACGTTGTTCTCTTTGGGGACGTTACTCTCCGGGTGCGTGACGTTGACCTTTCAAATAGGGGGTAAACGACGTTGATCGTTCTCGGACACTCGTCGTTGTTTCTGGGTCAGGTCGGTTTTTGTTTATTTACGTGTTTATTTTATTTTTTTTTCCAATGGGTTCAATGAGTTCCAGTGTGTCGATCATTTCCCGTCTGGATCCGTACTAGATCTTGGGTCCTGAAGACTGTGGTCGGGTAGGACTGGAGAGACATTGTACGACAAAACGATATTGAATGAAAATATATCCTGAAACAAAAAAGTTCAATTTATCCAAGTAACTTAAAGACCCCTGTTTGCCCTATAATAACGACATATAGTATTCGTAAAAAATTCCAAAGTTTTCGTTCTATACACGTACTTCGTTTACTCTTTTATATTCACCTACTCTTTTTTACTCTTTAATTTTTGTGGTATAAAGGAGACGTAAGAATTAATGAATTACAGACAGGAAGGACTATAAAAACATACCTATGTATACGGAAAGAAAAAAGACTTTACTCTAGTATAATGTATATGACAAATGTCGAACGAAATAACCCAACGGAAAATTCTATGTACCAAAATATGCTAAGGGAAGGGTGACTTGTGTGTGTGTGTGTGTTTGTGTGTGTGTGTGAGGTGATTGTTATGGACGGGGTTGGTACGAGGAAGTCCGAAGTCTAATGTCACCATTTCTGTCCCTTTAGGTGTAACGTACCCTTTTGAAATATGTAAGTTAACATCATGGTCTTACCGAGATGAATACGTATTGATGTCAAGACTCAACACAAATAATAGGTATAAAGTTCTATCCCCTAAACTTCAAGTCACTCTCCAATTTGTTTAAAGGGCGACAGTAGGTCGACCCTTCACCGTCTCGGTCCCATACATGACTCTAGTCTGATTAAGGTTTCAAATAAAAGACTTATGAATCGTCCCGGTATACTAAACATTAAGTTCATCCTACGTAGTCGAAACTCTCCCCAACTCAAATCTCGTGACATTGTCGGTTTTACCGTCTTATCCCTTGAAGGTTTCAGGAAAGTAACTGTTTTTCGTTGTTTGTTTTCACTGTTTTTACAAACTTTATCTGGAAGAACCTTGAGACCCATGATTGGTTTTCGAACATCGTTGGTCCCCTTGTGTCCGAGTTTTTTTTTTTTTTTTTTTTTTTTCGACTGAGAGCCATTCTCTCGAGACACTGTAACACTGAATAGGACTGACGTAGAGGACGAGAGTTGGGTCACACCCGGAACCTCTGTCATCCGACATGAGAACCTTACATTCATGGTCATGATCTTCCTCGTACTGTCTGGAATAAGAGGTCCTTGACTCCAATAAACAAAACTGGACGAACCACGGAGAGACTTTCTATTATTTTCCCGAACGGATATAAAACGGACTGGACCAGTGGAGGAAGAGGGGTGACCGACTACCCTGATGTCCCTCTTCTCCGGGACACACCTCTTACAAATTTCCGTTTATATAGGTCCACCGTCTCACCATTTTCTAGGTAGATGGTTAAGTCCTCTGCGTTCTCTGAACACAAGTTAGGGACCCAGTCCTTCTAGAGGACCTCCTTCTTTACCGTTGGGTGAGTCATGAGAACGGACTTTTTAAGGTACCTGTCTCCTCGGACCGCCGATGTCAGGTGCCCCAGTGTTTCTTAGTCTGTGTTGGCTCGCTGAGGCGTGTGTACGTGCACAATCATTGACAGTGGACCCCGTTCCCTATTGTCGTCCCCGCTTGTGTTGTAATTGGTTCTTATAACCCGTCTTACCGATCTCTCACTAGACACAAACTTTTATTCCCGAAACTTTTCTCGGGTGTACAAGGACCCTTAGATCTTCTGGTGTGTGTAGTGATTCCGACCCGTGTACGAGTCTTTACTGGACTCTTCTTGGCATCGAGAGCGGAGACCGGCTGGACGTCTGTCGTAATAAATGTTATTGGGAGGTTTACCTTCGTTGGGTTTACAAGTGGTTGACAACATACCTATTTATCAATTTTACACTATATAGATGCGTTACCTTATAATAAGTCGGGGGGTTTTACGACACCAATATATACAACGTTGTACCTGTCTGGAACTGTTGTAATTCGACTCACTTTCTTTGGTTGTACTTTCCGACGTACAACATACTAAGACACATATACTTCACTGGCCTTCCCCATTTAGTCGTCTCTACCTTTCGTCCAATGACCAACGGTCTCTGGTCCTCCGTCTCCCTTATCCTTCACTACCCCAAAGAAAAACTCGGTTGTCCTATAAGACTTTAATCACGACTACCAACGTGTAATTACACTTATATAGGGTTTACTGGTATACGACGACGATTCAGCGAAGTCAACTCAGGCTGAGACACGCTGAGGTCTCTGCCGTAGGGTGGTCGAGGGGGTAGGGATCCTAAGAGGTCCGTTCTTGTGACCTCACCCAACGATAAAGGAAGAGGTCACGCACTTTCACTTTTCACTTTGACTTCAACGAGTCAGTACAGTCTGAGAATCGCTGGGGTACCTGATGTCGGGTGCTCCGAGGAGGCAGGTACCCTATAAGGTCCGTTCTCATAACCTCACCCCACGGTAACGGAAGAGGTTTTGGTGGTATATATGTGGAATTTTACCATGTAAAATACAAAACACTTAAAATGGAGTTTTTGTCATTTTTATTCCCCGAAGGAACCACCAAGTCTACCATTTCTTAGGAGGGTATAAAGTCCTCTGTGCCCAAGTTAGGGACCCATCCCTTCTAGGGGACCTCTTCTCTTACCGTTGGGTGAGGTCATAAGAACGGACCTCTTAAGGTACCTGTCACCTCGGACCGCCCGATGTTAGGTACCCCAACTTTTCTCGACTCTAAAATGGAGTTTAAGATGGAGTTTATTTCATTTTTATCTCGTCTTTTTCGTTTTCGTGTTTGTGTGTTTTTCCCCGACGAGATTATCGAAGCTTTACGTAAACTTTGTTACGAAGGAACCGTTGTTAAAGACTTCATTGAAGTCGAGTCTCCTTGAAAGGGACTACAACGTAGTAAGTCCGTTCTCGGGAATCTCCTAAAATCTCTTTTCAGTTGAAATTACTTGGGGACTCCAGAATAAACGAGAACTCAGGGTCCCTGTCAGACGGAAGACCCCGAATAAACTTCAAACACTATTACTTAACAAAAAAGGAGATAAACTTCGTATACACAACGACTTCGTTCGAGGTGAAAAGAGATTGCATTTGAAACACGTCACCCTAACTCCTGTTCCTAACCCTAAATAATTATTAGGACTTCCTACGTCGTTTTAAGATTCACTTTTTAGATATTTTTCAGTAGTAATGAAGACTCAGAACCAACTTATAACCGGTGTCTCTTTACATTCGTTAGTAACTATTCACACAAGTATGGGAGTATTTGTATTTGTCCGGAACTCCTGCTACCCAAAACCGGAGACATCATACTAAATTATTGAAGAGGTTCCCCTCAGATCGTGAGTTGAGAATATATAGATTGGATGAGAATATATAGATTGGATGGGCGAGAGGCTTCAAACTTAAAAAGGGTATAACTCTAAATAACGAGACCGACTTTTCGGACAGGAGTAAGTCTGTTGTCACTGGACTTTACTCCTTACACCTCATGTCCACTAGTGTATGGTCGAACTAATCAGGAACTTCGTTACCGAAATAGTATAGGGAAGGACTTCAGTCAACATCTCACATACCTTAAATCTCCACGGTCCCGACCCACAAACCGCATGTCTCAATCCATATGTATCCATGGAAGTACTTTGCTGAATGCTAAAGAATTTAGTATGCTTTAGAGAAGGAAATTTGAGAGTCACATAGATTTAAAAAGAAACGAAACCCAAATCAATACCAATGACTTCACGCACCATCTTTATATAACGGCTCCTCCCTGCGAAATGCCTCCGTGAAAATGGGCTTACCTGTAAACTCATCGTTTATATTGGCTCCTGTTGAAGCCGGTACACAGAAGGTTCAGAAACGTGCTCATAATAGAGGTGTTACTCCGGATGGAGTGGTGAGACGGACGTGAACGTCGGGTACGAGGAGGAGAAGATAGCAGAAAGGAAGGAAATAATTACTAGTATAATTCTCGACTCTTCTCATAGAAAGTATAAATAGGTGTGTCAAAATGTCCAAATCCACGAGAGGTTCAAATATGAATGTAATGTAGAGGTTCCAATGAAAAATGTTACAATCCCCGAGGGGACAGAAGGTAGAAAAAAGGAAAACGGACCTCTTGAAGGGAAGTACAAAGACATCATGTTAGTTGGTCGTCGTCTAAGAGGTTCGATAACAAATATCTTGAATAAATGAAGTGGAAGTTAAGACCTTCTACAATGGTGACGTATATCTTAAGTTCTGACTGTAAAGAGAGACATGAAATTTCTACGGTAAGGTAATAAAGAGAAGGAATACAGAAAACGTGAAGACTACTCATCAGATCGGCAAGAATAAAACAAGGGGACATACATTGCACGACAAAAAGGAGACCAACGAAAATTTTGTAAGAGAAACACAGACTATAAGTAGTTAAACTGATACTACGTCGAAACACGTCAAAAGATAAACAAATAAGACGAACATCTAAGTAACCCGAGGAACCTTTACACCCATATATCAAAAGTAGATTGAACCTTTTTAAGACCGGTAAAATATATATATAGCCGAATTTTATAAAAATTAAATCAAAAAAAAAAAAACGAGAGGGAGAAATAAAAATAACCGGCAATATATAAATTTATAAGAAGAAAGGGGAGAAAGAGAACGATCCTGGTTTGAAAGTACATACAATTTGACGAACTATAACAAGGTGTCCAATGACTCCGAGATAAGTAAAAGTATAGTCAGAAAAGGGACACAAAGTCAAATCTAAGATAACGGTACAGAAGTTCCCGTAACTGTAAAAGAAGACGTCGCAACTTAGACTACAATTATGTTNGAGGGAGAAATAAAAATAACCGGAAATATATAAATTTATAAGAAGAAAGGGGGGAAAGAGAACGATCCTGGTTTGAAAGTACATACAATTTGACGAACTATAACAAGGTGTCCAATGACTCCGAGATAAGTAAAAGTATAGTCAGAAAAGGGACACAAAGTCAAATCTAAGATAACGGTACAGAAGTTCCCGTAACTGTAAAAGAAGACGTCGCAACTTAGACTACAATTATGTTACTTCACTAAAAAAAAGAAAAGTCTATAATAGATAAAAATTCATAATCTATAAAGTGAATTTTATAGAAAGTAAAGAAAATCACACGAATTTTTTCGTGATTTCAAAGATAGACGGCTAAGGTAGTGAAGACAATAAAGAACCGACAAAGGACGACTAGTGTCCGGTGTAAAGAGATGAAGAAGGTATAGTTCATGAAAAACTAACCTACACCAGTAATATCTAAAATACAACAACTTACGACCTAAAATGAGATAAGGAAATTTCACGCGACCCGAAAAAAGACCGTCCAAAATGAATAGAAATCTCAGTTAAACTGGGAAACTTTAAATAAAAACTCGAAAGGATCCCATGTAGATCTTGTCGGGTCCCATACAGGGGACCTAAATAACTAGAGAGAAGAGAGAACAATCATTCTTAAACCTACTACGGACCGACACACTCGAGACCCTCAAGACGAATAACGAGAAGCCATTAACCAAAACAGGTTCTACGAAAAAAACAAGAAAAAAAATTTTGGACCGGAGTACCTTAAATTGACATGTAATTTAGGGGATGAATACTTGGAAGTTCGACACTTGAAAGCTTCTACACTTGCACACGAGCGTACAGGTTAGTGGATTCAATCAAGTGCACAGACTGAATGTAACAGTGTACGAACGTAGGAGGTGCTCACCAACACGAAAACACCTGAATGAGACATGTCACGATACATCTCAATTTGTCACGTCATAGAAATAAAGTTCGGGTCCTAAAGGTTTCGTTCGTATCTTCGTCCTCACTACATCGACCATATATGATAATTTGAACAGTTCCTTAACACAACATTCTAATTTTTACAAAAGAAAAACCAAAAAATAAAAAACTACATAGTAAACACACTTTTCATAACATTTGAATCATATCATGTCATGATACACCGACTAACACAGTCAACCCATAAGTCCGATGGAAACCTCCTAAATACCTACTTAACCAGAATCCTTGTATGAGAGTCTTACCTTGAGTAAGCATACGTCCCCTGACTGACATGAGTCTGTACTATCGTTCACGTTCAGAGTTAGTCTCGAGATGCGTCCGCACACTGTTAGAACAACCGTGTCAAGGGAGACGAGGGTATAAGTCGCGGTGTCAAAGTCGACGAAACCCGAGGGACTGGAGGTCGCAGAGAGAGGAGTCAATCTCTCCGGTAGTTCGAACCAAACGAAGAGAAAAGACCGTGGGAACAAAACTTTAACGGAGATCCTTCTTTCAGTCTTACTAGTGTAAACCAAAAGAAAAACGGTCTTAATCTAAGAAGACGACGGAAAACAGTCACAGACTTTTGTTGACAAAGTATATACGATAAAAACATCAACAAATTTCGTATTCCTTTTAGACTTGGGACAACGAGGTAGTCCCAACCTTTTCTTTCAGAGTTGGGGTCAAAAAGAACTTCACAGACAAGACATTAAAATTAGACGTTAACAATGTACCCTTTTCAACTCGTAGAAAAGTATACAAATTTTTGGTAATTATAAAGATGAAAGAACCTTTAGAGCAGTATAGAAAACGGGTTAAAGAGAACCCAACATCCAGAGACCTAAGAGTTAAATATCTTCGAGAAATAAAAATTCTGTAATCGAAAAATAGACACTATCTTTATATATAAACCTATGTAGACTTTAAATATGACGAATACCACACTTTTTCCTTAGATTAAAATAATGAAAAGTACACCAACATAGGTCAACATTGTAATGATAAATTCTTTTACCCTTAGGTAAAAACAGAGACGACTAAACTCTACGATGAAAGTAGTATATAAGGTAAAGATAACAAGAGGTCAGATACACACTCAAAACATAAGATAAAGTTGTAGGATGGTAAGATAAGTACACAATTGTGGTTGGACAAAATTAATATCTTTGAAACATTACAAAGGTATGGACAATACCAATCGAAGGTTTGTTACACGCACAAGTCAAAAGTCCGATAAGACCGAACAAATAAGAAAGTGTATTTGAAATATTAGTCACACCTAAAGAGAACTTTTTTCGGACTACGATAAAAATAACTTTAGGACAATATTTGTTTCAATATTGACTATATAAACCAACTCGTAAGGTTAGGTTCCCGAACTTTACAGAAAGGTATAAAGAAACACAAACAATCCACACAAATATAGAAATCAGTATGTCCAAAACAATTTTAAGAACAATCTAAAAACGAATCCTTAAATAAAATGAAAAGATAACTTTACTCTAAATAATATATACAAGATTGTCCAATAACAAACATATACTTCATATGACTGAAGATTAAAATAAGGACGTCAAAATGACCATAATAAAGATCATATAAAAGTCACTAAGAAAACTATAAAGACCTACATATTATTATAGTAGACGTGTATCACCATCAAAATGGTGAAGGTAAGACTAAGAAGACGGAGATTTAGGAAAGAAAAACAATGACCGTAAGAGAACAGGGAAGATGTGTTATAATTCATTATCTTCTCCACCAGCCTCTTCCGTTACCGTGGGGTGAGGTTATGAGAACAGGTCTTTTAGGGTCCCTACCTTCTCGGACCATCCGACGTCAGGTACCCCAGCGATTCTCAGCCCGTCCTGACTTGCTTAAGTGAAAGTGAAAAGTGAAAGTACGTAACCTCTTCCTTTACCGTTGGGTGAGGTCACAAGAACGGACCTCTTAGGGTCCCTACCCCCTCGGACCACCCGACGGCAGATACCCAAGTGTGTCTCAGCCTGTGCTGACTTCACTGAATCGTCGTCGTCGTCGTCTTCTCCACCACCCGTAGGACAAGAACCGAGTCCAAAATTGTCCTTACGCAATTCTGAAGGGGTCACCAGGTCACCGATTCTGACACGAGGGTTACGCCACTCGGACCCAAACTAGGGACCAGTCCCTTGATCTAGGGTGTACTATGTTAATTCCTAGGACATCCGGTCTTGATTCTGTGGATCGTGTGGGTGTATTTATTTGTTTATTATACATAAATTTTTTTTGAGTTTTATCCTTACGTAGATATAATGAAACAATCCCGACGGTATTGTTTTATAATATCTTACCCACCGAATTTGTTGTCTCTAAATAAAATAGTGTCACAACCTCCGGTTTCAAGTTCTAGGTCCATGGTCATACAAACCAAAGAGGACTCCTGTGTGTGGGACGGACCCAACGTCTGCCGGCGGAAAGGGGAGACAGTAGTGTGCCGAAAGAGAGGAACACGTGTGGGGGGACCACAGAGAGTAACACAGACTTACGGAAGGAAAAGATTCCTGTATCAGACCAACCTAATCCCGGGTGGGATCACCGGAGAGTCCACCAAGTCTGTCATTTCTTAGACGGACGTTTCGTCCTCTGTGTCCAAGTTAAGGACCCAGACCTTCTAAGGGACCGTTGAGTGAGGTCATGAGAACGGACCTTTTAAAGCACCTCTCTCCTTGGATCGTCCGATGTCAGGTACCCACCGGTTCTCAGGGTGTGTTGACTCGATGATTGTCAAGTGAAAGAAAGTGATCACCGGAGTAACATTGAATTTATGGAAAAATTCCCGGAATAGAGGTTTGTGATAGGGTAAGACTCTATGATGAATTTTGGGACCACCGAGTCTCCAATTTCGCAGACGGAGTTTACGTCCTCTGGACCCAAACTAGGGACCCAACCCCTCTAGGGGACCTCTTCCTTTACCATTGGGTGAGGTCATAAGAACGGACCTCTTAGGGTACCTGCCTCTTCGGACCATCCGATGTCAGGTGCCCCAGCGTTCTCAACCTGTGCTGACTCGTTGATGTGGAAGGTGGAAGGGATGGAGAAATTCCTAGAATAGAGGTTTGTGAGAGTGTAAGACTCTATGACTCCCAATCCCGAAGTTGTAAATTTAAAACTTCCCTGTGTTAAGTCGAGTAATGTTGTTACCTATAAAATTTTAATTCTTACCGGGGTTAAGTAGATATCTTAACAGATAGTTACATCTCTTGTTTATATACCTATAGTTTCTCCCTTTACCCACCCCACCCTACTTAACCGTCAACCCCTAACTGTATCTGTGTGATCACTATGATATATATTTTATCAATCGATTACTCTTGGAGGACATATCGTGTCCCTTGAGACGAGTCACGAGACAAGACTGGATTTACTCTTCCTTCAGGTCTTTTCACCACTATATACAAATGTGTATTGACTAAGTGAAACCACATGTCATCTTTGATTGTGTTGTAACATTTGTTGATACGAGGTTATTTTTAATTTTTATTTTCTTAACAGATAGTTAAGGACGAAGTAAATCATAAATGTTATTACGACGACGAAGGACGATTCGGCGAAGTCAGTACAGGCTGAACACACTGGGGTATCTGCCGTCGGGTGATCTGAGGGGGTAGGGACCCTAAGAGGTCCGTTCTTGGGACCTCACCCAACGGTAAAGAAAGAGGTTACGTACTTTCACTTTTGACTTTCACTCCAGCGAGTCAGTACAGGTTGAGAATCGCTGGGGCACCTGACGTCTGATGGTTCGAGGAGACAGGTATCCTAAAAGGTCCGTTCTCATGACCTGACCCAACGGTAACGGAAGAGACAATGTTATTACTCACTATGACTTATACCAGTTTTCGAGAACTAAGGTCAGGAAGAGTAGGAAAGTCCATAAAGTTTAGGTTCAAGGTAAAAGAAGGAACATGAAAGTTATATCAAAAGAGATGATTAAAAAAAGAAGTCACATGTTTGTATTCCCAATGGAAGTAATGGGATTTTTACACGGGGGATACGGGAAAGAGAGAGAAGGAAATTAACATTTTTTACATTCTTATGACTCCGTATGAACTCTGAAGGATACATGGAAATTTCCGACCACAAGTAAAGATTTACAATATGGTAGAGAGGAGTATGGGTGACGTTAAGGACATGTCCACATGAACATTTAGTTTTAGACCCAAAAGAAACACAAAGCCTTGAACGACACATTTCTGGTCCACAAAGGACCCGATCTTCTACTTAGGACTCCTGGAAACTAAGGACAGGAACTTAAAATCCGTACAACGGTGATCCACCGTCACCCTCAGTAGAAGACTTGACTGTGACTTCTACAAATCCGGAAACGACTAAATTTTTCGTTTTTAAAAAAAAGAAAAAAAAAAAGTTTTATCCACTATTAAAAAAAAAGATACGACTCGTCGTACACCCTGTAATCAAGGGACTCGATCCTAGTTTGGACACGGGGACGTCACCTTCGCACCTCAGAAGTAGTGACCTAACAGTCCTTTCAGGGGAAACGACTAAAAATCTACGACGAAAGATGAAAATTTTTACTTTTATGTAATATATATTACATATATACATTCATATATATATAATATACATGTGTATACTAAATAAATTAACCCTCTCATATATTTCTATATGTAAGTCCCGAAAGGACCACCGAGTCTACCATTTCTTAGACGGACACTACGTCAAAGCTAGAGGTCCAGTCCTTCTAGGGGACCCCTTCCCTCCATGGGTATGGACATAAGAACGGAACTCTTAGGGTACCCGTCTCCTCGGCCCGTCCGACGTCAAGTACCGTAACGTCTCACCCTGTGTTGACTTACTGATTTATGTACATGTATCATAGTTTATAAATATACATTATATATACATATAAATAAACGTTTTCATTTTATTTTCGTTCGTAATCTCAAACAGTACATCTCTGACAATTTCGAGACGGACTAAAGGTCCAAGTGTTTTACACACGTACCTAAAACCAGTAGAGACATCCCTAGATTACGTCTCTAAGGGTGGACGTAGTTGGGACCCGGGGTACCGGTTTAACCCCTCCCCCTGTCTCATCCGAAGAGGGAGGTGACAAGACCCCATTCGTCACGGTCCCACCTTCACTTCAACACTCACCATCACCGACTTTATACTTTCAAGTGTACTCTTAAACTTCCGGTACTAAAGTCCAAAAGATATCATTGAGACCCTCTCACAAACTCCCTTGGTGGAGAACTAATAATGAATCTGGAGACTATATTAATGTACATTTCATTTCGAGAAACTTTTTATCGTAGAATACCGGTGTCACTGTACTCGTGTACTACAAAGAGAGACAGTAAACCACTCCTCGGAGTCCGTATCGGAATTAGTACCAGAAATCGAGTCTTAAGGACGGTCCTATTACATTTTCGTTTCACTTTCACTTCAGTGAGTCAGTACAGGCTCAGAAACTCTACGGGACCTGACATCGGATGGTCCAAGGAGGTAGGTACCCCAAAAGGTCCGTTGTCACGGCCTCACCCAACGGTAAGGAAGAGGTCCCCTAGGAGGGCTGGGTCCTTAACTTCGGCCCAGAGGACGTAACGTCCGTCTAAGAAGTGACAGACTCGGTGTCCCTTCGGACATCTTTCCTTCCCTGGTCCTAAAAGAAAAGGATAGCATTGTCTCTTACCTTCCTAGATCTAAGCCCTGACAGGGAGAGAGGGATTAGACTCACAAAAGGGAATGTCCTCGTCCTCTCTTCCCTGATATCCTGGGAGAGACTACTGTGGTCGCCCCCTTACTGACATAGAGTACAGAGAAGTTCAGGAAAGATTGGCTCTCGACACGTGACCCTACAAAACCTAATCATAAAACCAGACCGAAACAGGGGAGGGGAACAAACTAGACGTAATCTCCTCCTCTCTGGTCTTATAGAGATCCAGAGAAAGTCCCCGAGTCAGAAACCTGAAAGAGACTCGACGACACACCTAGCTTAAGACCACGTGTCGGACCTCGTCGGGTAGGACCTGATTACTACTCGGAACCCATCCCCGCCCACGTCCCCACCCCCGACCCCGAACTCCTGGATATCTACGACGTGTGAATACCCCCACTTAAATGTCCCCTTCCCATGTGAATTCACACCTTCCCCGTTCTTCTCTATCTGTGAATGAGGAGAAGGAGACACACCTTACCTTATAGAGGCCGGTATAGTTACTTGTTCCTACGGTGTCAGTAGTCACTAAAGTTCGAAGGTTTACACTTGCTCCCGAGGGGTTTCCCTTGTGTTCCGGACGTCAGGTCCTCTACGACGGTACGGGGTCACCACTAACGACTTCTCGACCGCCCCCCACCCCCCTCCCCCCGCCCCCCTATACTCCTTAGTTTTTTTGTCCTAAACCGGGGTCTATCGACTTCACGTGTACTTTCCTTACTTAAGTCGATTGAGTCTCCGAACGTAGAAGGGATGTTTCTTCTCACGATTTAAGGAATGAAATATAGATCCAAAGGAATGTATTGTTATTAGAAACTACAAGTCTGAATGGACAAGGGGAGGTAGCGTTTGAACATATATCGGACTGAGGGAGAGGACGGAGGAACTTTGTCAAAAGAGTCCCGATGACTCTACGACAGACGGCGCGAGTCTCAGGGTTTGTAAGGGTGGTTTATTTTATTGATGAAAGTCCGACACTGATTAAAAAATCAACTGTAGACGTGCTTCTTATCGGTAAGAGAACTATGTCTTTCTTTAAGAGTAGGACCTCCATTCCTTGACCAAGATGGAGATTACACACTCAGCGAGTCAGATAGACTGAAAAACGCAGGGGTACAGAGATCGGACGGTCCGAGGAGACAGGGACCCCTAAGAGGTCCTTTCTTATGACCTCACCCAACGGTAAAAGAAGAGGTCCCCTAAAAGGGCTGGGTTCCTAGTTTGGACCCAGAGGACGTAACGTCCACCTAAGAAATGACAGATTCAGTGGTCCCTTTGGACAGATGGAGATTACGTCAAGAAAAGATTTGGATCTCGAGTGATGGGTACTCTGTTCCGAGGCGGCACTAACGATCAGGCCCGACTGAGGCGTGTGTCTTGTCTTGACGTCGGCAAGCGAAGGAGGACCAGAATCCCTTCGGTCCCGAAGTGGTCAGATTGACGACTCTGAGAGTTGAAGGGTACAAGAAGAAGAAAAGAGAACAAAAATGAAAGAGCAAGTATCGAAAGAAGTAGAAAGTGAAGTGGGGTTTAATATTGTCCCGAATCCAGAAAATAAGTAAAACACCAACCACCACTAGGGACCCAAACCTAGGGACACAAGTGATAACTTTAAGACAAGAGATTCCTAAGGAAGACCGAGTACGAACGAAGGACCCAACGACACAAAAGATCTCGGTACTGAACTGACCCTCTGTGCCCGACTTGTTCAAAACACTAATGTTCTCGTTGCCGGGAGTGCTCACACGGCACGTCGAGCGAAGGAGGCCGAGAGGATCTAATCGTGGACTTGTGTCGTCGCCCCAAAGTACAGTGACCACACTCGAAGTGTCAAGGGTTAGAACCGTGACAATAGAGTACAAAAGTGAGTGAAATAGTGGAATCCGTAGTAGAAAAAAAGAAGAACAAATAATTCGTAATGAATAAAAAATAAATAAATGATCCGATGTGGCCGACGTACACCCTTAGAATCAAGGGACTGGTCCCTAGCTTGGACTTGGGGAACACAACCTTCCTGTCTCAGAATTGGTGACCTACCGGTCCCTTTAGAGTTCCGCAGTAGAAAAAAAAAAAAAAAAATTAAAATAAATAAACCGACACTTGAGAATTGACTTCGTACACCCTAGATCAAGGGACTGGTCCTTTGTTTGGGACGTAACCCTCGCACCGCAGAGTCGGTGGTCGGGTGGTTTCTTCAGGGTGGTTCCGTAGTAGAAACTACTCCTGAACAGGTTTCAAGGTCATGGACGTCTGAGTTGAGTCAGGACTAGTGCAAGAGAAAGAGAAGAAGTGAGAAAAGTGGGAGGGGAAGGAGTCGTAAGTCTCGAGAGAACCTTGATATCCAATTTGGTACGTTAAACTCACGACGACAAAACTACCCTGAAACTTCCTCTAACAGAATCAAAAGACCCGTTCGGGAGGTAAAGGAACTGGACCTGAGGTTGGAACGGAGGATGATCGGAGGAGGACCCCTTGATTTAGACTGACGCCGGGACAGCACATCCCTTCCTCGGGGTCCTCCGTCCTCTTGCACAAGGGTGACGGAAATGAAAGGATCAAGGACACGGAGTAAGTGGATACTGAGGAGCGGGAGGGACGGAGTGGTTTGTGTGTCCGAACGAGAAGAGGTGTCTCGGACCCGTCATTTGGGAGTAGACAGGTCCAGTCCACATGGAAGGTCAGGGTCGTCGTGTCCCGTCCCTTCCTGTCCTGGGTCCTCTCGATCCTAATTCTGACCGTCCCTGTGTCGAAGGGGATGGAGGGGGTATATACATGGACATCTCTCTAAACAAAATTCATTAACCGAGTGTATTAACACCCCGGACCGGCCAGGTTTTAAACAGTCCGTATGACCGTGGAACCTTTAAAGTCCATTCTCAACTGCAAAATTTTTTAAAATAAAATAAATAAAAACCGACACGACCCAGAACAAACGACTCACCCGACAAGAGATCAACACCTTTCACCCCGGACGAGAGATCAACGCCGTACGTCCAAAGAGTAACGCCGCCGAAGAGAACACCTCGTACCTGAGATCCCACACGACCGAAGTCATCAACGCCGTGCACCCGAGCCGTCACCTCCAAGGGCCCGAGATCTCGTGTCCCGGTTATCAACACCGTGTGCCCGAATCGACGAGGTACCGTGCACACTAGAAGGACCTAGTCCCTAGCTTGGGCACAGATAACGAAACCGACCATCTAAGAAATGGTGACTCGGAGGTCCTTTGGGACTGTCAACTATAATCAAAACTTAAAGTTAGGGTAGTCCGTCCGTTCGACTTTTGAGTCCGTCCTAAGATACAATGTCAGAACCCCGTTTTAAGAAAGGAGAGGCTCTTTGAAGAAACGGAAGTTGACAAACTTACTGTGGAAGAGTGCAATCCCTCCTATTGGCTGAAATGAACTTCAGTTGACCAGTACTACAATTAGTGTGGATGTTTTATAAAAGTGTCGTCCTAGATTTGATCACAAACTAGTTTGTCGACCTGGGTATCGGATTGGTTCGACTGTGTATTTTGATTGGTAGTACCAGACGGGAAACAGTTGATCCGTGGGTATGTGTAGAGGGAATTAGTATGTCTACAGACATATTTCTATTTCTATTATCGTTGAGGTTGAAGGTAGATTGTGCTATACTGGTTCAACTGTGTATTCTACTTGTCAGTATGGTGAGAGGGGGTTTCGAGGGGATAGTGTGAGAAGTCCTCTGAGTCACTAAATCGGTATTAGAGTGGACAACACAACAAATCGGTGAGACAACACAGACTGAGAAACACTGAGGTACCTGACATCGGGTGGTCCGAGGAGACAGGTACCCTAAGAGGTCCGTTCTTGTGACCTCACCCAACGGAAAGGAAGAGGTCCCCTAGAAGGGTTGGGTCCCTAGCTTGGGTCCAAAAGACTTGACCGTCCACCTAAGAAATGACGACTCGGTGGTCCTTCGGGATATTAGAGTGGATAGAAAGGGATTTATATGAACCCAAAAAGACGTGGAGGTACAGAAAAAAGTACGACAAAAGAGACGAACCCAGGGAGGGGGTAGGAGACACTAGTGGAGGTATGATAGTAAGTACTGAGTCTCGTTATTCAATAGTCGTGCAGTATTTGGACTTACCTCTTCCGTTACCGTGGGATGAGATCATGAGAACGGACCTTTCAGGGTATCTACCTCTTCGGACCACCCGACGTCAGGTACCCCAGCGATACTCAGCCTGAGCTGACGTGCTGAAATGAAAGTGCGTAACCTCCTCCTTTACCGTTGGGTAAGGTCATAAGAACGGACCTCTTAGGGTCCCTACCCCCTCGGACCACCCGACGACATGATACCCCAGCGTGTCTCAGTCTGTGCTGACTTCACTGAATCGTCGTCGTCGTCGTCGTCGTATTTGGACTGTCCTGTACAGAGTCACTTCTGACGTTAATTTCGTTTCCATACCGGTTAATAGACAGTACTTTCATTTCTATGTGGAATTCGTCAATTATTAAACTTTTGTTTTAGTATTTAAAATATGTTACTCACAACCCGACGAGGAACATAGCTACTGTATCCCGTGGAATTGTCTGTCGTTTCTTCCCCACACACACACTCACAGACACGGACGGAGACGATATTGTCACTCATAAATTTTTTATATTACGATTGGTACAACGTATAATTTATAAATTTGTTATTACTACAGTAATCGAAGTACATCGAAACCTTTATTAAAACCCCTACATTTTAATAACATTCTGTAAAAGGTGGTTGTGACTCCGGGGGTCCCACCCCCAAAGGTCACGATTTTCTCCACTTCACGGTCTGTTTCGACCACTCGACCAGTGAGATCACAGTGGAAAGGAATCAATATGACTTATTCAACGGATTTTTACACCTCTAAACCCGTCTATTCCTTTCCACTCCTAGACTCCTTACCCAAAGTCCTCCGTAAACTTTAATCTTCTCGTGTCAATCCGGTCCTAATCATGTAACAAGTCTCCCTCGTGGTCGGATTTCGTTTCCCCTACTAACTCTCGGTCTTCACACCCGAGGTCTCAGAGAATCTGAACCTAAACTTAGGGCCACAGAAACAAATGGTCGACACACTGGAACCCGATCAATGGTGTGATTTAAGGTGTCATTTACCCCTTTGTTACCATGGCTTGACAACCCTTCACATTAACTTTATACCGTATATTTCGTAAATCCTCTCAACACACCGATTCTTATTCTCAGGTTTTTGTACAATCACCGGCCGTAATAATAAGAACACTGATTCTTTCAGTGTATTTCCCTAGTCCATCTTCAAGAACCCCTCCTTATTCATCCCTCCTCAGTTTCTCTCCTCTCCTCCTTCAGACCTACTCTTTCGAGACCCGTAGTGAAGAACCCGTGAGAGTCTAGGTGGAGAGAGACGGAACACATGAGGGTTCACGTTTTTTCATCGTTGATTCAACTCTTTACGGAAGTTATATCTTCTTTTAATTTGTCACTTACTGAGAGTTTGAGTGACGACTTTCAAATTAAAAATAACTACACATAAAAAATAACTAAATGTTATAATATAAAAAAGGTCTACATACCGTAAAAATATCCACTGAGGTCACCGTTGGGCGAAGTCATAAGAACGGACTCTTTAGTGTACCTATCTCCTGACCGTCCGATGTCAGGTACCCCAGTGTTTCTCAGTATGGACTGAATCGTTGACTTGGCCGTAAATTTCAATGATATTTGACCACAGAAATAAAGGGACACGACATTTTATGTAGGAACGACGAATAAATAAAATATGTATCACGACGACGACGACGACGATTCAGCGATATCAGCACAGGCTGAGACACGCTGGGGCATCTGCCGTCGGGTGGTCCGAGGGGGCAGGGACCCTAAGAGGTCCGTTCTTGTGACCTCACCCACCGGTAATATGTGTCATCACAAAGAATTAGGGTAAGGGGATCACAGGGAGGGGGGCCATCGGTGACAAATCAGAGAAATAGACGCTTAGACACTTTCAAATTTTAACTATAATTTAATATTAATTCTCTCATCTCAAGATGGTGTCCTGAGTCCTGTCTCCTTTTCAAAGGACTTACTCTCTTTACTGTAATTTTAGTAGACCAAAATTTATCTAGACTCTCATCTCTCTCCCTTCCTTCCTTCTCCCTTCCTCCGTCCTCTTCAGTGGGTCTGTAAGTCTCTTCCCTGACATAGGGTAGGGATCACCGCTAGTAAGTCTTCTCAAGGGAGACCCTAAATATTGTCGAATAAAAAAAAGAAAAAAATTTAAAATTTAATTAAATAAACAAAATTAACCTCCGATTACTGAAATGTTATAACACCACCAAAAAATGGTATGTAACTGTACTTAGTCGGTACCTACATGTACACAAAGGGTAGGACTTCGGGGTAGGGTGGAGGGAGGGGTAGGGTAGGGAGTCCCGGTAGGGTAACGTGGTCGGGACTCGTGGGACAGAGTACGTAACTTGGACCTGACCGTTAGATAAAGTGTATACCATTTTATGTACAAAGTTACGATAAGAGAGTTTAGTAGGGTGTGAGCGGAAGAGGGTGTCTCAGGTTTTCAGATATTGTTGAATAAAAATTTAAACTCGTTCTTACTACTGTAAACGTAGTTTCGTTAAAAGGGAAGTCTCAAAACACGTACCGTCGGAAATGGAGGAATAAGGAGTTCGACATCTAGTCCCCCAAGTCGTACCCCTAGTGACACCACATCTTGTGTCTCCGGTGTAAGAGGACCCGGTCCCTCGACCGGCACCTCCCAAAGTTCATGTACTTCCGCCAGCAAGGTATCTTTTAGGGGTGCCGATGGTTCACCCTCGACGTCCACGACTTCCGAAACCTGGCAGGGAGCCACCACGACTACGCCTCCTATGACCTATCCTACTTCCATATCCTTTAATCCTGACAATTCGATCATTGATGCTACAACTTAGGTCGGTTTTTCTTCTGACAGTAGAGCTACAGTATCCACGATTTCGTCCTTTCAAAGTAGTCCCCCTGCTATAGTGTCTTCATTACTGACTACTCCACAGGTGTTATCCCGTCAAAGTTGTACTCCGTTCAGAGATACCAACTCGGTTACTCAGGGTACTATATCTGGGGTCGGTGGTCGTCCCTCGTCTGAGCTACTCTGTACTACTACAACATTTCGTTTCCGGACGTCTACCGTTGTATCGCCAGTATCCGGTAGTGACAGTCGTACATTGTGAGTCGTTGTTGTTTGTGTTACTTCTTCATCTCGACGCTGTACGTGGGACGTATCCTCTACCACAAGAAGAGACTGTGTTTCAAGTGGTCGTAGAATCCCCATCACTGTCTCCTCATCGTCTCTAGGTGTTTCCTGTCCAACGACTCCTTTATCATGTACCCCCATACTTCGACTCGCAAGTCTGTTTAGTCCCAATAGTACGGGTCCAAGGGATGGTACCACTACCTTATCTAGGGTTCCTTCTCCTTCTTCTCCCCCTCGACCTCGAGACCAACTGAACAATTTGGAGATTCTTACTTGAGTCAGTGACATCTCACTAAAAGACGTCGGTAAGAGGAACCCCCTGGACACACTACACTCTCTTCTTAACGTACTTTCCGACGAAGAACGGGACGAACCACTTCGATCAAAACTCTTAGACCCGGTCGACTCGCTAAGACCACAGAAAGGACTACTTATAAGGGAGTAAGACGTCAAGCAAAACCCTCCTTCTGTTCTGGAACTCATAAAGTTTCTTCTTGGTTTTTCCCCCGTTCTAGACCTCGACGACGGTGAAATTACCAAGAGTTTATCGGATCGTGTCACCCAGACCGTTGGGTGAGGCGATAAGAACGGACCTCTTAGGAGTACCTCGAATTTCTTGAATTACGTTTTATCTTGGTTTACAATTATAAGACATAGTTGTTGTAAACTACATTATACTAGTTTTCTAATTTCAGGTTGTGAATCGTATCGTAGACCACAAATTGTCCAAGCCGAGTCATAAACAACTTATGAGATCCTGGTCTAAAAAAAGACGTTGGGTTTGAGAGTCTAGGTCATACTCTATAATAAACTTCCAGACACAAGAGTGAAAGAACGACTGAAAATTTCAAAAAGGAATCTCTACCTTTTTCTAAGGACTCCCACCTTTTTATAAAATTTCATAGCATGGGACACGGTTAAGTGACCGGACCATTCCTAACATAGTTAGATAAGAGTAGTCGGGACCAACTTTTAGATACACCTATGTACATACGCGGACCCGAACTCGTGTTAGGTAGGTGGGTTTCGTAAACAGCCAGGTCGTCCGTCGAGAATGAAGGTAACCGGAGAACTCAGTATTTTGCTGTCACACTCCGACGTCAGGGACCACCGGACTGAGGGATCGAAATTGTATCGAGAAGGCTGTCTCTACAGGTCCGGGAGGGAACCTTCGACCAAAGTAAGTGACAGGTAGACGAGGAAGACGGGAAATGGGAAGGAGATAGTGATAAAAGTGTGACTCACTCACTCAATTCAGCGAGTCAGCACAGACTGAGAAACGCTGGGGCATGTGACATCGGGTGGTCAGAGGAGGCAGGTACCCGAAGAGGTCCGTTCTTATGACCTCAACCGACGGTAAAGGAAGAGGTCCCCTAGAAGGACTGGGTCCCTAGTTTGGGTCCAGAGGGCGTAACGTCCGTCTGCGAAATTGGAGACTCGGTATCACAATAAAAGATGAAGATGAAAGGTCCGAACCGAAGGAATTCTCCTTAGTAGTGAATCTATGATTTTGCAGTAAATGTTGGTATATGTCTCAATTCCATTTTCCGATCAAGAGGTCCGAAAGATGAGGGTTCAAGAGAGATTCTTAAGACCCATGTGTGTAGAATGGTTTCTTAACGCACAGTAGAAGTTTTGGGGGATGTTTAAAGATTTACGTTTGACTTTACGTCAATCCGGAGATTGACGTGATTGTGGACCTGACAATGTTCCAGAAGGTCTGAGGAGTTCGAGGTGAAGGAAGGAGTTAAGGTTAGAGAAGAGGTATGGATGTATGGATATAGTGGATGGAACCACTCTTTTCTGTCTTGTTCTGAACTTCGTAAAGCATACGGAAGGATAACAAGACGTAAATTTCAGAAGTTCTATTACAAGTTCTAGGAGGTCCTAGACCAGAAGTGGAATAAATCGAGTATAGAGGGTACCTAGAGAGTATGTTTGGACAACTAAGTTAGTCCGGCTTAAAGGTAGGATTAAAGATAGGGTGTGTGCGGTTTTAATGACATATCTCCTTTTTCTTAACTGGATTGTTATTTTTATAGACTTAAGGTCTGTAAAAAACCGTATGTGATCGACACATGGAAACCTGTACAGGAAACGGAGAGACCCGAACCAAAGGGATAGATATTTGTCTTACTAACTTGGTCTAGTAGAATTATTAGGAGGGTCAAATTCTTTTTAATGAGATACTAAGGATATTCTGGTTGTTTTAGGTGAAGAAAAAGTTTTCAGACATCCAGGAGGTACCTAAGAAAGATTTGTGAGGTCTGATGCGATAAGAGAGACAAGAGACTTGAGGTACAGACCTTGAGTTTTGTTTAGTTTGTCACGTAAGGACCTGGTCGTAGTAACCGTAGTGAACTTCTGTAATCTCTACGTCTAAGAGTCCGGAGTGGGGTCTGGATGGTTCAGTCCTTGAGACCCTACCCCGGGTCACTAGACACATAACGGGAGAGAGGTCTACTCCGACTTCTTCCAAGTGCAAACTCTTAGAGTTAGGACATCCATTATTCGTCATCTCAATTATAGTCTCTATATAAAACAAAGTCTTTACTTTAAGAAGATAATAAATACGTTCAGGATTTATAACCGACGTACACTTGTAGGTCATTGGATAGAGTCTAACTACTTCACAGTCCCCCTATGCCATCAATGTTGTCATAATAACTCAAAGTTCAGTTAAAGACACGGACTTTCTACTTCTTTGCTCACTATGGTCAAAGATTCGACCAACATTTTTATTATACCCTATTACGTCAATCTTAAAAAAAAAGTTCTATAGTAAAGGAAATGTTTATACTCAACAGTCATCTACAGACCTTTCAAATGGATCAAAAAGTGACCGGAGTCCGGGATTCCGTTACCAAGAGTCGTAACCGACAGGTAATATTAGTGGACGTTGCAAATTTTTCACAACTATAGATACAAGGTGGGTCTCTCTAAGATTAATTAATTAGAGACCACTTCGGACCTGGGACTGTATATCCTATAAGGTCCCATTTACGAGTGGTCGATGAAAAATAATAACAAGAATAAAAGTAAAACTAGTACTATAGTTTGGTAGTAGAGGAATTACTGTTATGAATTCAATGTCTGTACAGGATTCTTCGTACCTAGTAATAACGACCTATACTATGGATATCTATAGGGAAGAGACTGTCCATAAGAAATTCAATTTCAGAATTTAAACGTGATAAAATTAACCAATGAATGTCTCAATGATTGAAAACATATGACGAGAAGTTTTCAGTAAGAGTAATTGAGACTTTTCAAAACGAATACTCCTCTTTACACAAATCTCATCTTAAAAGTAAGTGTACAAATACACCTCTTTTGACTTCACGGTCTGTGATTCACTGAAAGGTCTCTGAAAGATTAATACTTCTTGAACTTTGACTTTGACGAAAGAAGACTAGTACTTGAGAAGGGAAACGGGTTCATACATCGGAATGTTCAGCTCTGTGGATCTCCAAATTCGTTACAACACTAACTTACACAAAATAGGAACTACAGAATGTAACACGTATCGTATATGTTTCCCCTTACGACATAATAAAAGGAGAAGAGATCCTTTGCCTTCGAGATTTTAAATTTATTCAATGGTTTTCTACATCTTGATCCTTCTGTCCCTTGAACTAGATTAATTTGGAATCCTGAAGACAGATGGTCAAACAATAAAAAGGTGATTTGATACAATGGAATAAGATCCAATAGAAAAAACATCGTCAAATAATAATAAATCACTTCAATTGAATAACTTAAAAACCTGTTTCTACTATCTAAAGTACCCGTAAAAGTCTACGTAATTTCTTTTTAATAGTCCTGAAGGGACCACCAGGTCACCAAGTCTTAGACAGACAGTCGTGTCCGCTGTACTCAACTAGGGACTAGACCCTTCTAGGGTGTACGGTGTCTCGTTGATTCGAACACGCGGTGTTGATGAATTCGTACTCAAGACGTTCCTGACTCCGGACACGGGATCTAGGGTACGAAACGTTGTTCTATTCGGTGACAGTTCTCTTCGGGCACGTGTCGTCGATCTCTCATCGGGAGTGAACGACGTTGATCTCCTTCGGAAACACGTTGAGGTTTCTGGGACACGTCTTTTTTTGGGATTAATTAATTAAATACTTTATTTTTTCTTTTTAATGGTTCGGTTATACACGTGACGTCTTTTAGTCCTTATGTTTATTCGTTTTTATTTTGTTGGAAGGTCGAGGAACCTCTGTTCTTTATCAGTAGTACTAAAAAATCCAAAAAAGGTCACGAAGTCACGTATATATGTAGTGACTAAGTTACCTGTACTTAACTCGTTTGAGACCCTCTACTACTCCCTGTCCCTCCGAACCGTACGACTTCAGGTACCCTAGTGTTTCTCAGTCTGTGTTGAACCTGTGACTTGTAGTTTTTTTATACATAGATCCGAAGGGATCACTGAGTCTACATTTTCATAGACGAACGTTACGTCCTCTGGGTCCCAAAGTAGGGACCCAACCCTTCTTAGGGACCTCTACCCGTACCGTTGACTGAGGTTGTAAGAACGGACCTCTTAGGGTACCTGTCTCCTCGGACCACCCGAAGTCAGGTGTCCTAGGGTTTCTCAGGTTGTACTGACTCGTACAGTAAAGTCAAAGTGTATGCATAGATATACACATATTGGTATGTTCATAAAATTTATTAAAAACATCGGAAAAAATTATATAGTGAAATATTAAAATATTACGTAACAGAACAAGGATATTATTATCATTGAAATCGTGATTGATATAAAGAAAAAGATCCATATTTTTAGGAACTAATATAATTATCATACTTCTGTTCTTTTAGACTTAATATGATATTTGAGATGTACAATTTAATGACTACCAATTTAACGATTGAAATATTATTAACGATAGTCTCAATTGATTTTAAAAAACTCATAATAAAGACAATTAACACTTTTTCTTTTTTTTAAGAACGTCCCTCGTTGTTATCTAATTTTTATAGAATGTTTAAGGGAAGATGAGTTTAAGGTGGAGAATTTTGAATTCTTTGTATCTTTTAGGTGGATCTTATGTGGTAACGGTCTTTAGTGTACCGGCATATCTGACTTGTCATAAATGAAGCACTCCACGTCTACCCTTTTAGGATCTGTCGTAACTGAATAAATAACTAAGGGTGTTAGTAGATTATTATATTTTATCTTCTTGTACTGGGGTATAAACCCCAGTGATGTTAAGGATGGAGGTCAAGATGGTCTGCTAGTCTCCGAGTCCTAACGACGGGTGCTCTTGTGTCGTGTGTTTCTTTTTGGTGGGTCTCTACTTCTATTTGTGTCCCAACCTTTATCTGTGTCTGACACGTAGGCTGTGCTCTCTACTACTATCTTTATAAAAAGAGTATCTTAACAAATTTAACTCTAATTTATGGAGATGGTTACATGTCGACATGTGTCAGAGGACCTTCGTAAACCTTTACGGGGCTAAAACTGTCAATCCTTTAGTTATAATCCTCTACTCTCCTGGTTTATCTAAATGTAGATCGGGATTTAAATAATTTTCCCCGGTCACGGTGGTACTTTTTCCCACGTACTCCATCCCTCTACACACCCACATAAATATATATATACTCGTCTTAAAGACCCTCTGTTAGTGAAGTCTCTGACCCCGGGAATCGTTTCCTGTTAATCTCAAAACTAAGTGTGAACCCGACACTTAATACAAGAACCCAGGGTTCACACAATTAAAAGGAAAATAACCCCTTCAGTTGAACGACAAACTCTTTGATATCAGATTACGGAGGAAAGTTCATTAAATGGTAGTTACTGGTAGGTGTAATAGGAGTAATGTTCGTCGTGGTGGTCGGGGTGTTGGGGGCGCCAATAATAATAGTTGTGGTAGCAGTCAGTGACAGTAATACTAACAATGAGTAGTAATCAATAAGTGCTAGTTCGTATTAGTTGATACTAATTTTCCGCATAAACTTTCGTAATTTCTTTATCTCAACTGATAAAATTATTTTCACACATTAAAGTGATTTCCTTGTAATTAAGTATTCCTCACGACTTAAACAGTGGAACTACAACCTGAAGATCTAACTAACACATCTTACCGTCCTCCAACTCCCGTATTCTTCCATCTAAATATTCTTAAGAAGTGAACATATGAGAGTAAGTATTCCTTTTATACGACTCTTCTTACACAGGAAAAGTTCTGATGTAAGTCATTATATAATAGACACTTTTACGACGATCACTTCTAAAAATTTAATTTGAAAAAGAAAACTCAATTAACATCTAAGTGTATCCCCATGTTCTTTATTATCTCTCTCTAGGACACATGGGAACTCGTCAAAGGGGTTACCCTTGTTAATCGTTTTAATATTATGTTATAGTGTGGGTCCTACAGGAACCTTAAACGGTTCGTTCTTATGACTACACCCATCGGTAAGGGAAGAGGTCCCCTAGAAGGTGTGGGTCCCTAACTCGGGAGCAGAAGGTGTAACGTCCTTCTAAGAAAAGGGAGACTCGGTGGCCCCTTCGGGGGTATACAGCTAATCAGAAGAAGTCTAAAGGGGTAAAAATAAATATGAGTAAACACACATTCATTTAATTGGAGTTTCGTCAAAATAGTGTACGTGTCTAACACATAGGTAGTGGTGTCAAGTATATCTTTGCAAATGGAGTGGAAGTAAAAGATTAAAAGTTTTATTGTCAAAGAATAAAGATTGTTTCTTTCGATCAAAAAAAGAAATCATAGAAATATAAGAAGGATTAAATTGGTATAAAATACACACAAAGTCAGGTAACGTTAGTAAAAGGAATATATCGAATTGTAAAAGAACGGACCTCTTAGGATACCCATCTCTTCGGACCGATATGATGGGTCTGGGCTGACCCACTGATTGTGAAAGTGATCCATGGGTGACCTCTACGATTGTGAACTTTTACACTGTTGTATTAAAACAACTCTTACCTCTCGTTCACTTGAAGAATATGTCACGATTACCTTTGATTTTAATTTGTTGGAGAAACATCCTAACAAACCATCAAAGAAAATTTGAACGGATACCGGTTTCTTAAGAATAAATAGATTCCATTTACCTTTGTATCGAAGTGTTTCTCAAGACATGTACTTACGAATATATAGGAAATAAGTGTCATTGAGTTGACCTTTGTTGGTTGACAGGAAGTTGTCCTCCCTTTGTTAAACAAGTAGATATGTTCGTTGCCCAATGATGATTATGTTTTCTTTATATACTAACTATATGTGTTGTTATACTTTCTGGAGCTTTCGTAACACGACCCGTTTTGTATAGTCTGTGACAACACATGACACTAGTCCCTTTTGATTAGTTAACGATATCTTTCACTCAGTCACAAACGCACTCAAATCCCTTTTTCGCCTCTAACGTGTGAAACCTGAACACTGAATCGGTGTAAAGAAAATAAACGTTTTGGTATATATACTAGAGTGTAAGACGCTAATAACTAACTAAAACTCACAATTCTACGTCAGAAAAAAAAAAATTTCTCTGGGTAAAATAACATCATATTAGTTGTATCTTTACTACATGTATAACACATGTTATAATAATCAGACTTCTATTCATATGTGGTCACTCCGGAAGGGTCCACCGCGATCACCATTTCCTGGACGTACGGTCACTTCCTCCGTATTCTGTACCATGGATTGACAACGCTTATCATTAACTTTCTTCCATACATTTCTGAAATACACAACACACCGAGTCTCACTCACGGGGTTTTGTACCATCACCGACCGTAATAATAATGACACTGATTCTTTAAGTGTATTTTCCTAGTCTATCTTCAGGAACCCATCCTTATTCATCCCTCCTCACCTTTTCTCCTCTCCTCCTTCAGCTCTACTGTTTCTGAGACTCTTAGTGAAGAACTACTGACAGTCTAGGTGGAGAGAGACAGAACACATGAGAGTTCACGTTTTTTGGTCCTTCACCCAACTCTTTATAAAAGACGTATCTTCTTTTAATCTGTGACTTACTGAGTTTAAGTGACTATTCCAAATTAAATAAATAACTTCACATAAACTAAATGTTTCAATATAAACAAAGTGTACCTGTCGTAAAAATATCTACTGAGGTAAATTTCATTGATATATTATTAACAGTACGAATAAATAAAATACGTATCATCAACACACGAATTAGGGGACCGAGAGAAGAGGGGGTGGTGGGGTTTATTAGTGAGAAAAAAGAGACACTCAGACACTTTGAATTTTTTTTCATATAATTTAATGTTAAATCAATCATCTCAAATGATTTCAGAGTCCTATCTCTTTTCTGAAGACTTTGTTCCTTTTCCTTCTATTTTAGTCGACCAAAATTTATCTTTACTCTCTTCTCTCTCCCGTCCTTCCTCCTTCCTTCCTCCGTCCTCTTCAGTGGGTCGGTACGTCTCTTCCCTGACATAGGGTAGGGTCCACCGTTCTTAAGACTCCCGAAGGGAGACCCTGACTATTGGTCAAAAAAAAAAAAAAACCAAATAAATACAACATAACTTCCTATTAACGAAATACCTTAAAACAACAAAAGACAGTTTGGAGTTGTACTTAGTCGGTATCCATATGTATATAGGGGAGGGAAAACTTGACGGGAGGGTAGAGGGAGGGTAGGGTGGGGAGATCTAAAAGTGTCTCGGGGACGAACTCATAGGACTCTGTATGTCGTTTAAGGGCAACCGATAGATAAAATACATACCACTACATTCAAAGGTACAATGAGAAAGGTATGTAGAGTGGAGAGGAAGGGAGAGGGGTACAGGTATTCAGACAAGAGATACAGACAAAGAGGTAACGACGGGAAATTTACTTTAAAAGTCATGGTAAAAACATCTAAGGCATATATACGAAATCTTATTCTATAAATAGAAAGAGAAAGACTGAATGAAGTGAGACATATTATCCAAAATCCAAGTAGGTAGAGTAGTTTTACCTGAGTTTACGTAAGTAAAAATACTAACTCATTATAAGGTGACACATATACATGTTGTTGAAATAGGTAAGTAGACAACTACCTGTAGATCTAACGAAGATATAAGATCGATAACATTTGTCAGGACGTTACTTGTTCCCCTAAATATACATAAAAAGTTAAAACCAAAAGAGTCCCATATACGGATTCTCACCCTAACAACCCAGTATACTACTATAATAAGGATCAAAAATTTCCTTAGAGGTATGACAGAAGGTATTCGAATAGTTAAATGTAAGGATGGTTGTTACGTTCTCGTAAGGGAAAAGAGGTGTGGGAGAGGTCGTAACTAACATCTGAAAAACTACTACCGGTAAGACTGACCACACTCCACTATAGAGTAACATCAAAAGTAAACGTGAAGAGATTATTACCCGTCACAACTCGTAGGAAAGTGCACAAACAATCGATAGACATACAGAACAAACCTCTTTACAGACAAATCCAAAAGGGGGGTGTAAAACTAATCCAATAAACAAAAAGACAATAACTCAACAAACTTGACGAACATGTAAAACCTTTAATTAGGAAACAGTCAACAAAGTAAACGATAATAAAAGGGGGTAAGACTCCCAACATAAAAATCGAACGAATATCAAAGGAAACGACACGTTTTCGAAAATTCAAATTAGTCCGGGGTGAACAAATGAAAACAAGAATAAACGTAATTTTACTTTCTCCTCTCACTTTTTCAACCGAATTTCGAGTTGTAAGTCTTTTGATTCTAATACCGTAGACCAGGGTAGTGAAGTACCGTTTATCTACCCCTTTGTCACAGTCTGAAATAAAAAAACCCGAGGTTTTAGTGACGTCTACCACTAACTTCGGTACCTTAATTTTTTACGAATGAGGAACCTTCCTTTCAATACTGGTTGAATCTATCGTATGAGTTTTCGTCTCTGTAATAAACGGTTGTTTCCAGGTAGATCAATTCCGATACCAAAAAGGTCACCAGTACATACCTACACTGTCAACCTGACACTTCTTTCGACTCGTGGCTTCTTAACTACGAAAACTCGACACCACAACCTCTTCTGAGAACTCTCAGGGAACCTGACGTCCCTCTAGGTTGGTCAGGTAGGATTTCCTCTAGTCAGGACCCACAAGTAACCTTCCTGACTACGACTTTGACTTTGAGGTTATGAAACCGGTGGAGTGCGCTTCTCAACTGAGTGACCTTTTATAGGATTACGAACCTCCCTAACCCCCGTCCTCCTCTTCCCCTACTGTCTCCTACTCTACCGACCTACTGTAGTGGTTGAGTTACCTGTACGACGACGATGACGACGACGACGACGACGACGATTCAGTGAAGTCAGCATAGGCTGAGACACACTGGGGTATCTACCGTCGGGTGGCCCGAGGGGGTAGGGACCCTAAGAGGTCCGTTCTTGTGACCTCACCCAACGGTAAAGGTTACGTCCTTTCACTTTTCAGTTTCACTTCAGTGAGTCAGCACAGACTGAGAATCGCTGGGGTACCTGACGTCGGAGGGTCCGAGGAGACAGGTACCCTAAAAGGTCCGTTCTCATGACCTCACCCCACGGTAACGGAAGAGGGTTACCTGTACTCAAACCCATTTGAGGCCCTCAACCACTACCTGTCCCACCGGACCGCACGACGCTAAGTACCCCAACGTTTCTCAGCCTGTGTTGACTCGTTGACTTTAATTGACTTGACTTGACTTGACTCCTCCACCCAAGATCTCCTAGAACGAAACTAAATACAGTATCTCACAAGACTATACAAAAGGAGATTCTCAAAATATGAAAGACCAGAATGTAAATCCAGAAATTAGGTAAAACTCAAATAGAAACACATACCATAATCCTTCACAAGATTAAAGTATGACAATGTACATCGACAGGTCAAAAGGGTCGTGGTGAATAACTTCTCCGACAGAGACGGGGTAACATATAAGAACGGAGAAAACAGTTTTTATTCCATGGGTATCCACGCACGTACCCAAATAAAGACCCGAAAAACAGAACAAGATAACTAGATGTTAAGACAAAAACACGGTCATAGTATGACAGAACTACTGACATCGAAACATCATATTAGACTTCAGTCCTTCTAACTAAGGAGAGCGAGATAAGAAGAAAGAGTGCTGACTAAACGGATAAGTCCCGGCAAACACAAAGGTATACTGAACACTTAAAAAAACAAGATCAAGACACTTTTTACGGTCACCATTAAACGATTCCTAGTGTAACTCAGACATCTAACGTACTGTGTGTTCTTGGATCCTTTGTCTCTGTCTGAGTACCTGGCTCATGTCTGAGCAGCAACGGGTCCATCTCCTAAGACCCCCTCCCTACCTCACCCTCCAATCTGAATTGTCTACATTCGAAAATATATCTCTCGCTTATTTGTTGTTCCAGGATAATATATCGTGTCTCTCCTTATACGTTATAGGATACTATTTGGTATTACCTTTTCCTATAAATTTTTCCTACATGTATATACATATTGACTTAGTGACGGTATGTCGTCTTTAATTGTGTTGTAACTTTTAGTTGATATGAAGTTAAATTTTTATTTTTTGTCGTTGTTTTCACTTCACGACACAGATGTTGAATGAAAAAAAATCTGTTACTCAATTAAAATTCATCAAGTTCTTTTCTTCTTGTGTTTACTCTGTGTAATAGCTCCCTCTGCCGAAAGCTACGTGAAAGTTGAAAAGACTTCCGAACTTTAATAAGTTTTATTCTAACCCTCCTTTTCAATTCGGAGGATCCGAGGAGACTATACTCGGTTTGTGTTCCGTGCGATCTGTTCTCCTGGGGAGGACAGGGTAGGTCGGACGACTGACTCCGACGACAACCCCGTCCCAGGGTCGTCACACCGTAATAAAGTGTCACTGGAGATCTCCACGACACGTGAGTCCTATCTGACTCAAACCGGGAACCGGTTTGACAGTTCAAGTACTTGTTTCTTCTCGTCGGGTAGGTTAATAGGGTAGAGAGGACGAGGTTTAATATGTCTCACGTCACGTAGGCCAGTCGGGAGACTGGATTCGCAGTCAGGGACCTCCACCCCGAGGATACGATAGGGTACTATCCAGTGGAGGTACTACTGTTGGTCGTGTCGTCCGGTCTACCTGTCCGACCCGTACCTCTGTCCGTTCTCGTCCCCAGGGTTCCGACTGTACTCCGGTGGGGAGTGGTCGAGGTGGTCTTGCTGAATCTCCTGGTTAGTTCCTCCTTTAACTCCCAGGTATCTTTCCTTCCCGTCTGTTCCACCTACACCCTCCCCCGTCCCTGGTCTTCTCGTCTGGGACCCCAACCCTGTCCGACGACTACCCTTTGGACTCTGAGTAGTAACACTGTGGTCACTGTACGTACCACCCGAGTGTTCCTACTCCTGTCCCTTGTGATCCCTTACGAGTACCAGTGAGGATCTCGTCCCGACGTCCGACTCGGGCCGAGGTGTCCTCCGGTAAAGGAGTTCTAGTCTGAGACGGAGAGGACAACCCGAGATGAGATTCGGGAACCGGCGAACACATTCCAGGAGGAACAGTGTGTACTATGAACAGTTGGTCAGAGTTAGGTGTCTGGTTTCTCGGACTTCAGAGCTTTATTTCTACACTGACCGTCAGGTCACCAATTCTTCAGTGGAAGGTTCCGTCGTCCACACGTAAGTCGGAGACCAACCCTCGATTCTAAAGTGTATGGGGCACCGGTTTTGTGGGAGACGGGAGACCCTGTACACGGTCTATTCAGTTCGATAAAAATTTTAACTCTTTCTTAATATTGTAAACATAGTTTTGTTAAAAAGGAAGTCTCAAAAGACGTACCGTCGGAAATGGAGGAATAAGGAGTTCGACATCTAGTCCCCCAAGTCGTACCCCTAGTGACACCACATCTTGTGCCTCCGGTGTAAGAGGACCCGGTCCCTCGACCGGCACCTCCCAAAGTTCATGTACTTCCGTCAACAAGGTATCTTTTAGGGGTGTCGACATTTCACCCTCGACGTCCACGACTTCCGAAACCGGGAAGGGGGACACCACGACTACACCTCCTATGACCTGTCCTACTTCCGTATCCTTTAATCCTGACAATTCGACCACTGATACTACAACTTAGGTCGGTTTTTCTTCTGACAGTAGAGTTGCAGTATCCACGACCTTGTCCTTTCAAAGTACTCCCCCTCCTACAGTGTCTTCATTACTGACTACTCCACAAGTGTTATCCCGTCAAAGTTGTACTCCGTTCAGAGATACCAACTCGGTTACTCAGGGTACTATATCTGGGGTCGGTGGTCGTCCCTCGTCTGAACTACTCTGTACTACTACAACATTTCGTTTCCGGACGTCTACCGTTGTATCGCCAGTATCCGGTAGTGACAGTCGTACATTGTGAGTCGTTACTGTTTGTGGTCCTTCTTCATCTCGACGCTGTACGTGGGACGTATCCTCTACCACAAGAAGAGACTGTGTTTCAAGTGGTTGTAGAATCCCCATCACTGTCTCCTCATCGTCTCTAGGTGTTTCCTGTCCAACGACTCCTTTATCATGTACCCCCACACTTCGACTCGCAAGTCTGTTTAGTCCCAATAGTACGGGTCCAAGGGATGGTACCACTACCTTATCTAGGGTTCCTTCTCCTTCTTCTCCCCCTCGACCTCGAGACCAACTGAACAATTTGGAGGTTCTTACTTGAGTCAGTGACATCTCACTAAAAGACGTCGGTAAGAGGAACCCCCTGGACACACTACACTCTCTTCTTAACGTACTTACCGACGAAGAACGGGACGAACCACTTCGATCAAAACTCTTAGACCCGGTCGACTCGCTAGGACTACAGAAAGGACTTCTTATAAGGGAGTAGGACTACAAACAAAACCCTCCTTCTGTTCTGGGACTAATAAAGTTTCTACTCGGTTTTTCCCCCGCTCTAGACCTCGACGACGGTGAAAGTACCAGACTTCATCGGATTGACCCAGAATTTCACGTCAAGGACCTGGTCGTAGTAACCGTAATGTACTTCTGTAATCTCTACGTCTAAGAGTCCGGAGTGGGGTCTGGATGGTTCAGTCCTTAAGACCCTACCCCGGGTCACTAGACGCATAGTGTGACAGAAGTCTACTCCGACTTCTTACAAGTGCAAACTCTTAGAGTCAGGACATCCATTATTCGTCATCTCAATTATAGTCTCTATATAAAACAAGGTCTTTACTTTAAGAAGATAGTAAAGACGTTCAGGATTTATAACTGATTTACACTTGTAGGTCATTGGATAGAGTCTAACTACTTCACAGCCCCCTATACCATCAATGTTATACCATCACAATAACTCAAAGTTCAGTTAAAGACACAGACTTTCTACTTCTCACTATTATTAAAGATTCCACCAACATCTTTGTTATACCCTATTACGTCGATCTTAGAAAAAAAGTTCGACAGTATAGAATATGTTTACACTCAACAGTCATCTACAGTCCTTACAAAAGGAACACAAAGTGAACCTAGTCGGGGATTCCGTTACCATGAGTTGTAACCGACATATAATATTAGTGAACGTTGTACATTTTTCACAACTATAGATACAAGGTGACTCTCTCTAAGATCTTCCTGTACTGGGGTATAAACTATAGTCAGTGATGTTAAGGATGGAGGTCAAAATGGTCTGGTATTCTCCGAGTCCTAACGACGGGTGCTCTTGTGTCGTGTGTTTCTTTTTGGTGAGCCTCTACTTCCATTTGTGTCCCAACCTTTATCTGTGTCTGACGCGTAGACTGTGTTCTCCACTACTTTTTTTATAAAAAGAGTATCTTGACAAATTTAACACTAATTTATGGAGATGGTTACATGTCGACATGTGTCAGAGGACCTTCGTAAACCTTACGGAGCTAAAACTGTCAATCCTTTAGTTATAGTCATCTACTCTCCTGGTATATCTAAATGTAGATTAGGATTTAAATGAGTTTCCCCGGGTGTGGTAGTACTTTTGTCCCCGGTACTCCATCCCTCTACACACCCACATAAATATACATATACTCATCTTGAAGAGGACCCTCCGTCAGTGAAGTCTCTGGCCCCGGGAAACGTTTCCTGTTAATCTCAACACTAAATGTAAACAAGACACTTAATACAAGAACCCAGGGTTCACACAATTAAAAGGAAAATAACCCCTTCAGTTGAACGACAAACTCTTTGATATCAGATTACGGAGGAAGGTTCATTAAATGGTAGTTACTCAGGTAGTGGTAGGTGTAATAGGAGTAATGTTCGTCGTGGTGGTCGGGGTGTTGGGGGCGCCAATAACAATAGTTGTGGTAGCAGTCAGTGACAGTAATAACAACAATGAGTAGTAATCAATAAGCGCTAGTTCGTGTTAGTTGATAATAATTTTCCGAATAAACTTTCGTAATTTTTTCTCAACTAATAAAATTATTTTCACACATTAAAGGGATTTCCTTGCAATTAAGTATTCCTCACGACTTAAACAGTGGAACGACAACCTGCAGATCTAACTGACACATCTTACCGTCCTCCAACTCCCGTATTCTTCCATCTAAATATTCTTAAGAAGTGAACATATAAGAGTAAGTAATCCTTTTATACGACTCTTCTTACACGGGAAAAGTTCTGATGTAAGTCATTATATAATAGACACTTTTACGACGATCACTTCTAAAAATTTAATTTGAAAAAGAAAACTCAATGAACATCTAAGTGTATCCCTACGTTCTTTATTATCTCTCTCCAGGACACATGGGAACTCGCCAAAAGGGGTTGCCCTTGTTAAACTTTTCAATATTATGTTATAGTATGGGTCCTACAGGAACCTTAAACGGTTCGTACTTATGACTACACCCATCGGTAAGGGAAGAGGTCCCCTAGAAGGTTTGGGTCCCTGACTCGGGAGTAGAAGGGGTAACGTCCTTCTAAGAAAAGGGAGACTCGGTGGCCCCTTCGGGGTGTATAGCTAACTAGAAGAAGTCTAAAGGGGTAAAAATAAATATGAGTAAACAGACATACATTTAATTGGAGTTTCGTTAAAATAGTGTACGCGTCTAACACATAGGTAGTGGTGTCAAGTATATCTTTGTAGATGGAGTGGAAGTAAAAGATTAAAAGTTTTATTATTAAATCAAAGACAGAAAAAAAATTTAGTTCGGGGACTATCCAAATAAATAAATAGATTTATATTTACATACATAAAATTAACCTCCAATTAATGAAATGTTATAACATAACCAAAACGGTATGTAGTTGTACTCAGACGGTGTCCATATGTACACAAGGGGTAGGACTTGAGGGAGGGAGGAGGGAGGGGCATGGTAGTAATAGATGGTTTCTTTCGATCAATAAAAAGAAATCATAGAAATTGGTACAAAGTATACACAAAGTCAGGTAACGCTATTGTAAAAGAACGGACCTCTTAAAGTACCCATCTCTTCGGACCGATGTGATGTACCCAACGTTTCTCGGTCTGGGCTGACCACTGATTGTGAAAGAGATCCATGGGCGATCTCTACAATTGTGAACTTTTACACTGTTGTAGTAAAACAACTCTTACCTCTCGTTCGTTTGAAGAATATGTCACGATTACCTTTCATTTTAATTTGTTGGAGAAACATCCTAACAAACCATCAAAGAAAATTTGAACGGATACCGGTTTCTTAAGAATCTATAAATAGATTCCATTTACTTTTGTAGCCAAATGCTTCTCAAGACATGTATTTACGAATATATAGGAAATATACGTCATTAAGTTTGACCTTCGTTGGTTCACAGGAAGTTGTCCGCCCTTTGTTAAACACCTAGATATGTTCGTTACCTAACAATGATTACTTGTTCTTTATATACTGACTATGTGTGTTGTTATACTTTCTGGATCTTTCACAACACGACCCGTTTTACATAGTCTGTGGCATCCCAGGCATAATACATGTGGCTAGTCCCTTTTGATATCTTTTATTCTGTCACCGACGAACTTAAATCCCTATCTCCCCTCTAAGGTGTGAAACCTGAACACTGAATCGGGGTAAAGAAAATAAACATTTTCCATAAATATATACTAGAGTGTAAGACGCTAATAACTAAGTAAAACTCACAATTCTACGTGAGGAAAATAAAAAAATTTTTTTTCTCTGGGTAAAATAACATCATATTAACTGTATTACACATGTTATAATAATCAGACTCTGTTCGTGTGTGGTCACTCCCGAAGGGTCCACTTCCTGGACGGACGGTTACGTCCTCTTCATTCTGTACCACAGATTGACAACGCTTAACATTAACGTTCTTCCGTAAATCTTCTCAACACACCGAGTCTCATCCACGGGGTTTGTACCATCACCGATCGTAATAATAATGACACTGATCCTTTAAGTATATTTCCCTAGTCCATCTTCAAGAACCCGTCCTTATTCATCCCTCCTCACCTTTTCTCCTCTCCTCCTTCAGATCCACTCTTTCTGAGACCTGGAGTGAAGGACCAGTGAGAGTCTAGGTCGACAGAGACGGAACACATGAAGGTTCACCTTTTTTGATCCTTCACCCAACTCTTTATAAAAGATGCATCTTCTTCTAATTTGTCACTTACTGAGAGTTTGAGTCGATTTCAAATTAAATAACTTTTCATCAACTAAATGTTATAATATAAACAAAGTCTACCGGTTGTAAAAATATCCACTGAGGTAAATTTCATTGATATATTATGACCGGTACGAATAAATAAAATACGTATCATCGACATACGAATTAGGGGACTGAGAGAAGAGGGGGTGGTGGGGTCCATTAGTGAGAAAAAAGAGATAGATACTCAGACACTTTGGACTTTTTTTTAATATAATTTAATGTTAAATCGATCATCTCAAATGGTTTCCTAAGTCCTATCTCTTTTTCGAAGACTTTATTCCTTATATTCGTATTATAGTCGACCAAAATTTATCTCTACTCTCTTCTCTCTCCCGTTCTTCCTCCTCCCTTCCTCCGTCCTCTTCAGTGGGTCGATACGTCTCTTCCCTGACAAAGGAAAGGCGTCACCCGTTCCTAAGTCTCCCGAAGGGAGACCCTAAGTATTGTTGAATAAGAATTTAAACTCGTTCTTGCTACTGTACACGGACTTTTATTAAAAGAGGAGTCTCAAAAGACCTACCGGTGTAAATGGAGGAATATGGAGTTCGACATCTAGCCCCCCAAGTCATACCCCTGGTGACACCACATTTTGTGCCTCCGGTACAAGAGGACCCGGTCCCTTGACCGACACCTCCCAAAATTCATGTCCTTCCGTTATTAAGGTATCTTTTAGGGACACCGACGTTTCACCCTCGACGTCCACGACTTCCGAAACCTGGAAGGGAGACACCACGACTACACCTCCTATGACCTGTCCTACTTCCGTATCCTTCAATCCTGACAATCCAAATCCTAAAATAAAATAGTGCTAACACGGGGAGGATGGTAAAGAAACGTCGAAGAGGAAACAGAGACCTACTCCCCATAGACAAAAACCTCTCAAGGTCACAGAAGGACGTCTACCAACAGCTTGTTGAATAAAATAGGGTATCAATAGATTATAGTATTTTATCCTTTTGTACTCGGATATGAAGTACAATCAGTGATGTTAATAATGAGGTCAGAATCGTCTGGTAGTCTCCGAAACCTAACGACGGGTATTCTTACATCATGTGTCCTTTTTTGGGAATGGAATCTCTATTCCATTTGTACTAACGTTTATCGAACATAATCTTTGTTCTCAAGTACTTTCTCTGCAAAAAGAGTGTGTCAACGAAATTTAACATTAGTTTATGGACACGACTGCTTTTTACCTTGTACGAGAGGACCTTTAATATCCTATACGGAGCCAAAGTTGTCGGTCCTTTATTTAGTATCCTTTACTCTTCTAGTGTGTCCGAATACATTACTTAATACCAGTGACTCTACCCCTCTGAACCTCTGGACAACTTTATACACCCATATACCTATTTCCAAGAGGACCCTACCTCAGTGAAATCTCTGACCTCAGGAGACATTTTCTCGTTGATCCTGGGACCAAAAACACAAAAACACAGGGTTCACACAATTAAAAGGAAAATCACCCCTTCAGTTGAACGACGAACTCTTTGATATTAGATTACGTAGGAAAGTTTATAAAATGTGGGTTGTTTAGGTAGTGGTAGTAGTAATTGTATTAATTGTAGTAGTAGTGGCGGTCTTTGTGGGTGTTGGTTGAACCAGTAATGGTAGCTGTAGTAGTAGTCAGTGATGGTAATAATGTCAAAAATGAGTAGTAATCAATAAGTGACATACCTACACTCTCAACCTGATATTGCTTTCGACTCACGACTTCTTGACTACGAAAACTTGACACCACAACCTCTTCTGAGAACTCTCAGGAACCTGACGTTCTTCTAGGTTGGTCAGGTAGGATTTCCTCTAGTCAGGACCCACAAGTAATCTTCCAGACTACAACTTCGACTTTGGAGTTATGAAACCGGTGGACTACACTTCTCGACTGAGTAAAATTTTCTGGGACTACGACCCTTTCTAACTCCCGCCCTCCTCTTCACATGCTGTCTTCTACTCTACCAACCTACCGTAGTGGCTGAGTTACCTGTACTCAAACCCATTTGAGGCACTCAACCACTACCTGTCCCTCGGGACCACACGACACCAAGTACCCCGACGTTTTTCAGCCTGTGCTGACTCGTTGACTTAACTTGACCAATCCGTATAGTCGATCCGAAATTCAAAAATAAAACTTCACAGAAACTTGTCTACGTTTATATAAAAAAATTTAAAAATAAAAATGAAATTAAATGAAATGTTATGCCATAACCAAAACGGTATGTAACTGTACTTAGACGGTGTCCACATGTACTTAAGGGTTAGGACTTGGGGAGAGGGTGGAGGGTGGGGTATAGTAGAGAGACCTAGTAGGGGCACGTGGTCGGGGTTCGTAGGACATAGGACATAGCTTGTATCTGACCGCTAAGCAAAGAATGTAGTATCATATGTACAAAATCACGGTAAGAGGGTTTAGTAGGGTGGGAGAGGGAGAGGGAGTCTCAGGTTTTCAGGCAAGATATGTAGACACAGAGAAAACGACAGAGCGTATGTCCCAATAGTAATGGTAGAAAGATTTAAGGTATATATACACAATCATATGACATAACCACAAACAGAATGAAGTGAGACATACTAGCCGAGACCAAAGTAGGTAGAGTAATCTTGACTAAGTTTACATAAGAAAAACTGCCGACTCATTATGAGGGAACACATATACATGGTATCGAAAGAATAGGTAAGTAGACAACCACCTATAGATCCAACAAAGGTACAGGACCGATAATATTTGTCACGACGTTACTTGTGACCCCATGTACACAGAGAAAGTCAAGACCAAAGGAGTCACACATACGGGTCGTCACCCTAACGACCCAGTATTCCGTCAAGATAAACGTTAAAAAATTCCTTAGAGGTGTGACAAGAGGTATCACCGATATGATCAAACGTAAGGGTGGTTGTCACATTCTCCCAGGGGAAAAGAGGTGTGGGAGAGGTCGTAAATAACGAACGTCTGAAAACCTAGCGTCGGTAAGACTGACCACACTTTACCATGGAGTAACACCAGAACTAAACGTAAAGAGACTATTACTCACTACAACTCGTAGAAAAGTACACAAACAATCGGTAGGTATACAGAAGAAACCTCTTTACAGATAAATCAAGAAACCGGGTAAAAAACTAACCCAACAAATAAAAAGACCTGAACTCGACGTATGCAACGAACATATAAAAACTCTAATCACCAAACCGTCAACGAAGTAAACGATAATAAAAGAGGGTAAGTCTTCCGACAGAAAAGTGGAACGAATATCAAAGGAAAAAACACATCTTCGAAGTGGGGTTTTGTTACTTAAAGTGGAAAAAGAGTTCACACGTCCCTTGGAAGAGGTCCTATCTAGTGTAGGACCCGGTATTTAGATTGGAACTATTTAAGTTTTTTTAGCTTTATTAAGGTTCGTAGAAAAGACTGGTATTACGTAATTCTAATCTATAGTTAATGTCCTTTTTTTTATAATTTTTAAGGTTGTATACTTCCGACTTGTTGAGTGAAGACTTATTGGTTGTTTAGTGTCTTCTTTAGTTTTATACGTATCTTTGTTTACTTTTACTTTTGTGTTGTTGGGTTTTGGACACACTGTGATATTTTCGTCACGATTCTCCTTTCAAGTATCGTTATGTCCGTATGGAGTTCTTTGTTCTTTTTTCAGTTTATTTATTGGATTGAGATGTGGATTTCGTTGATCTTTTCCTTCTTAACCTCTTGGGGTCTCAATGATCTTCCTTCCTTTAGAATTTTTAATCCCGTCTTCATTTACGTTTCCTTTGTTTTCTCTGGTATCGTTTTTAGTTGTTTCGGTTTTCGACCAAGAAACTTTCCTATTTATTTTAACTGTTTGGTAATCGGTCTGAGTAGTTCTTCGTTTCTCTCTTTTTAGTTTAGTTATTTTAATCTTTATTTTTACCTCTCTAGTGTTGTCTGTTGGGTCTTTATGTTTCCTAGTATTCTCTGATGATAGTCGTCAACATACGGTTATTTTACCTGTTGCACCTTCTTTACCTGTTTAAGAATCTTTTCATGTTAAAAGGTTTTGACTTGGTCCTTCTTTATCTTTTAGAATTGTCTGGGTAGTGTTCGTGCCTTTAACTTTGCCATTAGTCTTTAGAAGGTCGTTTGTTTTCGGGTCCAGGTCTACCGAAGTGTCGACTTAAGATGGTTTTTAAAGCTCTTCTCGATTGTGGATAGGATGAGTTTGAGAAGGTCTTTTAACGTCTCCTACCATTTGAGGGTTTGAGTAAGATACTCCGGTGGTAGTGGGATTATGGTTTTGGACTGTTTCTACGGTGTTTTTTTCTTTTGATGTCCGGTTATAGTGACTACTTGTATCTACGTTTTTAGGAGTTGTTTTAAGATCGTTAGTCTTAGGTTGTTGTGTAATTTTTCTAGTATGTGGTACTGGTTCACCCGAAATAGGGTCCCTACGTTCCTAAGAAGTTATAGGCGTTTAGTTAGTTACATTAAGTGGTGTAATTGTTTAACTTTTTATTTTTGGTATACTAATAGAGTTATCTACGTCTCTTCCGGAAACTGTTTTAAGTTGTAGGTAAATACTATTTTTGAGAGGTCTTTCGTCCTTATCTTCCTTGTATGGAGTTGTATTATTTTCGATATATACTGTTTGGGTGTCGTTTGTAATAGGAGTTNACTGTTTGGGTGTCTTTTGTAATAGGAGTTACCACTTTTTAACTTTCGTAAAGGGGATTTCAGTCCTTGTTCTGTTCCCACGGGTGAAAGTGACGGTTATAAGTTGTATCAAGACCTTCAAAACCGGTGTCGTTAGTCTCGTCTTTTTCTTTATTTTCCTTAGGTTTAACCTTTTCTTCTTCATTTTGAGAGTGACAAACGTCTACTGTACTAGGAGATGTATCTTTTGGGATTTCTGAGGTGGTCTTTTAATGATCTCGACTAGTTATTTATATCATTTCGACGTCCTATATTTTAGTTGTGTGTCTTTAGGGAACGTAAGGATATGTGATTATTACTCTTTCATCTTTTTCTTTAATTCCTTTGTTAAGGTAAATGGTAACGTTGCTTTTCTTATTCTATGAATCTTTATATAGATGGATTTCTTTGATTTCTGGATATATATCTTTTGATATTTTGTGACTACTTTCTTTAGCTTCTCCTGTGATTATCTACCTCTTTATATGGTACAAGTACCTAGTCTTCTTAGTTATATCACTTTTACTCATGTGATGGGTTTCGTTAGATGTCTAAGTTACGTTAGGGATAGTTCGATGGTTGCTGTAAAAAGATCTTGTTTATTAAAGTTCTAAACATACTTTTATGTTTTTTGGAGCTTGTCGGTTTCGTTAGAACTGTTTCTTCTTACCTTGACCTCCTTAGTTGGACGGACTGAAGTCCGAGATGATGTTTCGGTGTCAGTAGTTCTGTCATACCATGACCGTGTTTCTGTCTGTATATCTAGTTACCTTGTTTTATCTTTCGGGTCTCTATTTAGGTGTGTGTATACCTGTGGAATAGAAACTGTTTCCTCCGTTCTTATATGTTACCTCATTTCTGTTAGAGAAATTGTTCACCACGACCCTTTTGACCAGTTGGTGAACATTTTCTTACTTTGATCTATTGAAAGGTTATGGTGTGTGTTTTTATTTGAGTTTTACCTAATTTCTAGATTTACATTCTGGTCTTTGATATTTTGAGATCTCCTCTTGTATCCGTTTTGTGAGATGCTGTATTTAGTGTCGTCCTAGGAGATACTAGGTAGAGGGTCTTATGACCTTTATTTTCGTTTTTATTTGTTTATCCTAGATTAATTTTACTTGTCTACGTTTATAAAATTATTTTTTGAATATTGAAGTCATTTCTTTACGGTCAAATATTCCTTACGACTTCAAAAAAGTGAAACGAGGACGTGGAAATCTACTCATCACAAACTTAATGTCCTCCAACTTCCCGTATTCTTTCATCTGAAAATTCTTGAGAAGTACTCGTAAAACAGGAAGTATTCCCTTTATACAAATTTTCTTATACATGAAGAGTTCTTATGTAAGTAAATAGATATTAAATACTTTCACAAGGATTAAGTCTAACATTTAATTTCAAAAAGAGCTCTATTAACATGTCATATAAGTGTACCTCCATGTCCTTTATTATATAACTATCTACGATACATAGGAAATTTATCAATTGGGTTACCATTGTAAAATGTGTTAATATCATGTTATAGTGTACACCTTATAACGTACAACGGTATCTCCCAGGTGACTCGAGACTAAAGGAGACAAAATAAATATGAGCAAAGATTTACATGAAGTTTCTTTAAAATAGTGTACGTGTCTAACTCATAAGTGGTTGTGTCAAGTATATTTTTGTGATCTCAGTGGAAGTAAGAGTAAAAGTTTTATTATTTAACCACAGAATGTGAGGTTTCTACTACTCAATAAAAAGAAATCATAGAGATATCAGAGTAATTAAATTAGTATGAAATACTTAAAGTCAGGTAACGTAAATAAGAGTAAAATAACGAGTTTTAAAAGAGAGAAACTAGACTTCTTAAGAGAAGTCAAACGAAGAACTCAGAAAACCTGTCTCATAATAATCAGAGATTATAATTGAGAAAAAATTTATCAATTTTTTAATTTAAATAAATAAAATTAACCTCCAATTAATGAAATGTTATAACATGACCAAAACGGTATGTAGTTGTACTTAGACGGTACCCACATGTGCACAAGGGGTGGGACTTGTGGGGAGGGAGGAGGGAGGGGCGTGGTAGGGAGACCCAGTAGGGTCACGTGGTCGGGGTTCGTAGGACATAGGACGTAACTTGGACCTAACCGCTAAGCAAAGAAGATACAATAATATGTACAAAGTTACGGTAAGAGGGTTTAGTAGGGTGGGAGAGGGGGAGGATGTCTCGGGTTTACTGACAAGATATGTAGACACAGAGAAAAAGACAGAACGTATGTCCCAATAGTGATGGTAGAAAGATTTAAGGTATATATACACAAGCATATGACATAACCACAAGAAGAAAGACCGAACGAAGTGAGACATATTAGCCGAGGTCAAAGTAGGTGAAGTAATCTTGACTAAGTTTACATAAGAAAAATTACCGACTCATTATGAGGTAACACATATACATGACGTCGAAAGAATAGGTAAGTAGACGACTACCCGTAGATCCAACGAAGGTACAGGACCGATAATATTTGTCACGACGCTACTTGTAACCCCTTATGCACAGAGAAAGAGAATAGACTATACTGTTCCACAACACTCGAGGAGAGTAGTCAAGGTAAGAAGTCTGGTCTTTAGTTGGTACAGAAATTCTCTCAGTAAAAGAAAATCACCACTTTTGCACAGAGTTCCAGTTTTCACCTAAGGATGTCCCCGAGTAACGAAGACCCAATCAGTGACAAAGATCAAGAAATTCTTTCTTGATTTTTTTAGATATGAGGTACCAAGAATTAAATTACTCCTATACAAAACTATAAGTAAGAAGTAAAAAAATCCATAAAAAAAAGTTATACAGTAAAGTTTATAGATTAAGTGTCATTCGTTTAAAGGAACGTAATAACAAAAAACAAAAGAGGACACGAAACCAAAAGAGGAAACACCGAGGATGAGTGTTATCCAATCTACAAGTGACGACAACCTTTTAATGATTTGGTAGAGAATCATTTCAGAAAACCGTCAAAGAATACTTGAACACATACCAGTTTGTTAAAGTGACGATCTATACGTAGGTTCAATTTACTTTTATATACTAGTATTTCTCAAAAAATGTACTTACGAACAGAGAAGAAATAAGTAGTATCGGGTTTCACCTTTATTGGTTGAAAGGTCGTTCTCCACTCCTTTGTTTAAACACCTATATAAGTCCGTTACCTACTGATCATTGGTTGTTTTCACATCAAAACTGAGTGTGTTTTGATACCTATACTTTTTACCGAGAAGAGGTCTCTAGGACACGTGATTTGGGAGTAGTCGGGTCCAGTCCACATGGACGGACAGGGTCCCAGTGTCCTGTCCCTTCCAGTCCTGTGTCCCCTCGAGCCCAATTATAACCGTCCTTGTACAGAGAGACGAGGAGAAGGGGTGTTTCTCACCACCTCGTTGCTCAGAGTAGGAACGAGACTTGAAGTCCTCGAGTATCTTCATCTTGTGCGACCACCTGTGAAGGTCCCGTGCAAGTGAGAAACAGAAGATCTTCCATAAGTCGGACACCCTCTCGTCTGAGAGGTTTCTCGAAGGTTTGACCCAACCCTCTAGATCCCAACGAGAACTGAATTCTGTACGAAACATTAACACAGACAAAGGAATACTGGGGTACCTGACAACAGGTGGTCCGAGGGGGTAGGGACCCTAAGAAGTCTGTTCTTATGACCTCAGTCACCGGTAAAGGAGTAGGTTCCCTAGAAGGGTTGGGTCCCTAGTTTGGGTCCAGAGGACATAACCGTCCACTTAAGAAATGGTGACTCGACAGACCCTTCGGGAAGGGGGAATTATGTGGTTGGTTTTCTTTGACCTTCCCCCTTTTTTTCAAATTTAGGTATTCGTAAAAAATCTCCTTTTCCTTTCCGGTAAAAATGAAGTGATCATTCTACTATGTCCCCGGACACTGAGGAGTGTCCCTCACTCTTGTCACGAGGGGTCACACCTTATGGGAGGAGGGGTCCTTTTCAACAATCTCATGTATCAACCCTTACCGAGAAAGGTATACGTAAGATGGGAGTAAGATGAGTCCATTTTTCGACTTTTAATGTATTGGATCACAGGGAATATCGATCTCGGTACCTATACTTAATCAAAGGTGATTAAAAATTTACGTAAAAACCACTCTAGACTTTCCACCCTCACTCCACCAAGAGTGAGAAATCACATTTAACCTTTGTAGTCCTATAGATAATGTTGTGTCTAATGACTTGGGGTGGGCCATTGAAGCATCCACACCTCGTCCCTAGGGTTTAAACGGAGAGATTGTCCGAAGGTCCACTACAAGCTTGGGTTCCAAGTCGACAAATGACTAAAAACTCACCGAAAATACTCTCTGAAATAAACACCACCGTCACCAGTGTCATCGTCGACCCTCAGTGTAGTTAAGACTTCAATGAAACCCCCGTAGGAGTTGAAAAGAAATCAGATTTAGTTGAGATTATTTTAGTAAGTGACATAAATAACAGAAAACGACTTCTTTTCATCTCAGTATACACAAATAGTAATATTTAGTGACTAACTATTTTGTCTTATGGTTTTTTGTCCATATGTACTCTCCTACAATATGTAGGTAACGAGACACAGTCCGACGACTCAGACTTTGTGCATAGGAACTATAACACTATTTCTTTCCCCGCATCCCTTTTAAAACAGGATAACGGTGACCTAAATGACTCGTTGCAACCGTCATCCAGAGACACAGTTAATTCGTCTTTCGCTAAACCGTTGTTAAATACTAGACCTACTCGTTAGTAGGACCAAAAAGATCCAGACTCACTGGAGGGGTCCACCCCGAAGGTCACACTTTGTACCACTTCACGGTCCTTTGGACCACTCGACCAGTGAGACAAAGGAATAAACAAGACTTCTTCAACGGATATTTGTACCCCTCTGATCCCGTCTACTATTTACCACCCCTAGACTCCTTGACTAAAATCCTCCGTAAACTTTAACCTTCTCGTGTTAAGTCCGTCCACACTAACTGACAAGTTTCCTCCACGGTCCAATTTTGTTTCCCCTGTAAACTCTCTGTTCTCTCACCCGAGGTTTCAGTGACTCTGCACCCGAACTAAGGGTCACAGAAACAAGTGGTCTACACACTGGAAGTCGTTCAATGATTTGATGCAAAGGTATCACTTTACCCCTTTTGTCATCATGGATTGACAACACTCCACATTGACTTTATTACGTATATTTCACAATCTTCTCAAAGTCCCGAGTCCATTTCCAACTTTTTCTACAATCACCGACTGTAGTAATAATAACAATGAGTCAATGTACTTCCCTAGTTCATCCTCAGGAATATATCTCTAATCTCTTCTCACCTCCTCTCTTCTCCTTCTACAAATCTACTCCTTCCAAGACCTGTAGTGAACGGTCTCTGAAAGTAAGGTGGAGAGAGACGGAACACATGGGGGTTCACGTTTTTCATCTAAGATTTGATTCATTATAAAAGATGTATCTTTAATTATTTTTCCACTTAAAGTTTGAGTGACAAGTTTCAAATTACAAAATAACTCCACATTAACTATATGTTATAATATGATCAAAATCTATATCTTGTGTGAATAAGTTATAATAAATATCATATGAGGTAAATGTTAATCTTTTGACATCGAAGTGAGTGTCATTTTCTTCACTGAGTAACCTTTTCTGAGACTACGACCCTTTCTAACTTCTGTCCTCCACTTCCCCCACTGTCTCCTATTCTATCAACCTATATTAGTATCTGTGCTACCTGTACTCAAACTCGTTCGAGGTGCTCAACCACTACCTGTCCCTTCAGACCGTCCGACGTCAGGGACCCCAGTGTTTCTGAATCTGTGTTAACTTACTGACTTGACTTGAATGTCAATTCCTCTGTATTCTCTACACACAAACTAGAGACGTAGTCTTCCTAGTAGATGCACTCCTTTACCGTTGGGTGAGATTATAAGAACGGACCGTTTGGGGTACCTCTCTCCTTGGACCTCCCGATGTCAGGTATACCAATGTTCCTCAACCAGTACTGACTTCGCTGAATCGTACGTCTCAATAATTCTTTATTACCGATACAAAGGGACACAACATGTAATATAGGAACAACGGATAAGTAAAATATATCTCATCAGACACAGAGAGTTAGGGGATGAGAATGGAACGGGTAGGGACGAAAGGAGATGAGTTACCATTTGTGATAAAAAAGATACACACTCAGACACTTACAAATTTTGAAACAATTTTAGGTTAGTTGTATCACCCTAAATAATTCCCTTAGTCCTATATCTTATACGAAAGGTTTACTCCCTTTTCTACTTCTTTAGTCTCCTCTCCCACCTACCCTTCCTTCTTCCTTCCTCCGTCCACGTCAGAGGGTCGGTAGGTCTCTTCCCTGACGAAGGGTAGTGCCCACACGTTCGTAAGAATCCCGAAGGGAGACCCTAAGTATTGTTGAAAATTTTGATTCTTTCTCATTATTGTAAACGGAATTTTGTGAAAGGAAAGTCCCAAAAGACGTACCGTCGGAAATGCAGGAATAAAGAGTTCGACATCTAGTCTCCCAAGTCGTACCCCTAGTGACGTCACATCTGGTGCCTCCGGTGTAAGAGGACCCGGTCCCTTGACCGACACCTCCCAAAGTTCATATACTTCCGCCAGCAAGGTATCTTGTAGGGGTCCCGACGTTTCACCCTCGACGTCCACGACTTTCGAAACCTGGAAGGGAGACACCAAGACTACGCCTTCTATGACCTGTCCTACTTCCGTATCCTTTGTTCCTAACAATTTGACCACTGATACTACAGTTTAGGTCGGTTTCTCTTATGATAGTACAGTTATACTATCCACGATTTCGTCCTCTCGAAGTATTCCCGCTCATACAGTGTCATTGTTACTGACTACTCACAGAGTGTTATCCTGTCAAAGTTGTTCCACTATCAGAGATACCAACTCGGTTACTCACTGTACTGTATCTGGGGTCGGTTATCGTCCTTCGTCCGAGCGACTCTGTACTACTACAACATTTTGTCTCCAGACGTCTACCGTTGTATCGCCAGTATCCGGTAGTGACAGTCACACATTGAGAGTTATTGCTGTTTATCTTCCTTCTTCAGCTCGACGCTGTACGTGGGACGTATCCTCTACCACAAGAAGAGACTGTGTTTCAAGTGGTCGTAGAATCCCCATCACTGTTTCCTCATCGTCTCTAGGTGTTTCCTGTCCAACGACTCCTTTATCATGTACCCCCACACTTCGACTCGTAAGTCTGTTTAGTCACAATAGTACGGGTCCAAGGGATGGTATCACTGACTCATCTAGGGTTCCTTCTCCTTCTTCTCCCCCTCGACCTCGAGACCAACTGAACAATTTGGAGGTTCTTACTTGAGTCAGTGACATGTCACTAAAAGACGTCGGTAAGAGGAACCCCCTGGACACACTACACTCTCTTCTTAACGTACTTACCGACGAAGAACGGGACGAACCACTTCGATCAAAACTCTTAGACCCGGTCGACTCGCTAGGACTACAGAAAGGACTTCTTATAAGGGAGTAGGACTACAAACAAAACCCTCCTTCTGTTCTGGGACTCATAAAGTTTCTACTCGGTTTTTCCCCCGCTCTAGACCTCGACGACGGTGAAAGTACCAGACTTCATCGGATTCACCCAGAATTTCACGTCAAGGACCTGGTCGTAGTAACCGTAATGTACTTCTGTAATCTCTACGTCTAAGAGTCCGGAGTGGGGTCTGGATGGTTCAGTCCTTGAGACCCTATCCCGGGTCACTAGACGTATAGTGTGAAAGAGGTCTACTCCGACTTCTTCCAAATACAAACTCTTAGAGTTAGGACATCCATTATTCGTCATCTCAATTATAGTCTCTATATAAAACAAAGTCTTTACTTTAAGAAGATAGTAAAGACGTTCAGGATTTATAACTGACTTACACTTGTAGGTCATTGGATAGAGTCTAACTACTTCACAGTCCCCCTATACCATCAATGTTGTCATAATAACTCAAAGTTCAGTTAAAGACATAGACTTTCTACTTCTCTACTCCCTATTATTAAAGATTCCACCAACAGCTTTATTATACCCTATTACGTCCAACTTAACAAAAAAGTTCTACAGTAAAGAATATGTTTACACTCAAAAGTCATCTACAGACCTTACAAAAGGATCACAAAGTGAACCTAGTCCGGGATTCCTTTACCATGAATTGTAACAGACAGGTAATATTGTGGACGTTGCAAATTTTTCACAACTATAGATACAAGATGGGTCTCTCTAAGATTAATTAAGTAGAGAGCACTTCTGACCCGGGACTGTATATCCAATAAGGTCCCATTTACGAGTGGTCGATGAAATAATAACAAGAATAAAGGTAAAAAACTAGTATTATAGTTTAGTAGTAGAGGGATTACTGTTTCATGAATTCAATGTCTGTACAGGATTCTTCGTACCTAGTAATAACGACCTATACTATGGATATCTATAGGGAAGAGACTGTCCATAAGAAATTCAATTTCAGAATTTAAACGTGATAAAATTAACCAATGAATGTCTCAATGATTGAAAACATATGACGAGAAGTTTTCAGTAAGAGTAATTGAGGAGACTTCTTATGACGTATACTCCTCTTTATACAAATCTCATCTTAAAAGTAAGTGTACAAATACACCTCTTTTGACTTCACGGTCTGTGATTCACTGAAAGGTCTCTGAAAGATTAATACTTCTTGAACTTTGACTTTGACGAAAGAAGACTAGTACTTGAGAAGGGAAACGGGTTTACACATCGGAATGTTTAGCTCCGTGGATCTCCAAATTCGTTACAACACTAACTTACACAAAATAGGAACTACAGAATAAAAACGTATGTATATGTTTCCCCTTACCATATAATAAAAGGATAAGACATCCTTTGTCTTCGAGATTTTAAATTTATTCAATGGTCTTCCACATTTTCATCCTTCTGTGTCTTGACCCAGATTGATTTGGAAACCTAAAGACAGATGGTCAAACAATAAACAGGTGATTTGATACAATGGAACAAGATCTAATAGAAGAAACATCGTCAAATAAAAATAAATCACTTCAATTGAATAACTTAAAAACCTGTTTCTACTATCTAAAATTCCGGTTAAAGTCTACGTAATTTCTTTTTACTAGTCCTGAAGGGACCACCAGGTCATCAATTCTTAGACAGACAGTCGCGTCCGTTGTACTCAAACTAGGAACCAGACCCTTCTAGGGTGTACCGTGTCTCGTTGATTCGGGTACGTGGTGTTGATGATTCGAACTCAAGACGTTCATGACTTCGGACACGGGATCTAGGACACGACACGTTGTTCTAGTCGGTGACAACACTCTTCAGGCGTGTGTCTTGATCTCTCATCGGAAATAGACTACGTTGATCTCTTAGGGAACACGTTGAGGTTTCTGGGTCACGTCCGTTTTTATTTATTTGATTAATTAATTAAATTCTTTTTTTTCTTTTTAATGGTTCGGTCATATACACGTAACGTCTTTTAGTTCTTATGTTTATTCGTTTTTATTTTATTGGAAGACCGAGGAACCTCTGTTCGTTATCAGTAATGATAACAAAATCCACAAAAAGTTAGGAAGTCACGTATATACGTAGGGGCTAAGTTACCTGTACTTGAACTCGTTTGAGACCTTCTACTACTCCCAGTCCCTCCGGACCGTACGACTTCAGGTACCCAAGCGTTTCTCAACCTATACTGAACCACTGACTTATAGTTGTTTTTATACAATAGGTCCCCAGAGAACACCGAGTCCACCATTTTATAGACGAACGTTACGTCTTCTGACTCCCCAGGTAGGGACCCAACCCTTGTAGGTAACCTCTTCCCGTACCGTTGACTGAGGTTGTAAGAACGGACCTCTTAGGGTACCTGTCTCCTCGGACCACCCGATGTCAGGTGTCCCAGGGTCTCAGGTTGTACTGACTCGTACAGTAAAGTGAAAGTGTATACATAGATATACACATATTCGTATGTACATAAAATTTATTAGAAACATTGGACGAAAAAGTTATATAGTGAAATATTACGTAACAGAGCAAGGATATTATTGTCATAGAACTCGTGATTGATGTATAAAAAAAAGATCCACATTTTTATGAATTAATATAGTTATCGTACTTCTGTTCTTTTAGACTTAACGTGATATTTGAGATGTACAATTTAATGACTACCAATTTAACGATTGAAATATTATTAACGATAGTTCCATTAATTCTAAAAAAAATAATAAAGACAATTAACATTTTTTCTTTTTTTAAAACGTTCCTCGTTGTTATCTAATTTTTATAGAATGTTTAAGGGAAGATGAGTTTAAGGTGGAGAATTTTGAATTCTTTGTCTTTTAGGTGGATCTTATATGGTAACGGTCTTTAGTGTCCCGGTATATCTGACTTGTCATAAATGAAGCACTCCACGTCTACCCTTTTAGGATCTGTCGTAACTGAATTAATAACTGAGGGTGTTAGGAGATTGTTATATTTTATCCTTTTGTACTGGGGTATAAACTATAGTCAGTGACGTTAAGGATGGAGGTCAAGATGGTCTGAAAGTCTCGGAGTCCTAACGGCGGGTCCTCTTGTGTCGTATGTTTCTTTTTGGTGGTCCCCTACTTCCATTTGTGTCCCAACTTTTATCGGACGTAGTCTGTGTTCTCCACTACTTTCTTATAAAAAGAGTATCTTAACAAATTTAACATTAGTTTATGGAGACGACTACATGTCGACATGAGTCAGAGGACCTTCATAAACCTTTACGGAGTTAAAACTGTCAATCCTTTAGTTATAATCCTCTACTCTCCTGGTATATCTAAATGTAGATTAGGATTTAAATGACTTTCCCCGGGTGTGGTAGTACTTTTTTACCAGGCACTCCATCCCTCTATACACCCACACAAATATACATATACTCGTCTTGAAGAGGACCCTCCGTCAGTGAAGTCTGACCCCGGGAATCGTTTCCTGTTAATCTCAAAACTAAATGTGAACCCGACACTTAATACAAGAACCCAGGGTTCACACAATTAAAAGGAAAATAACCCCTTCAGTTGAACGACAACCTCTTTGATGTCAGATTACGGAGGAAAGTTCATTAAATGGTAGTTACTCAGGTAGTGGTAGGTGTAATAGGAGTAATGTTCGTCGTGGTGGTCGGGGTGTTGGGGGCGCCAATAATAACAGTTGTGGTAGCAGTCAGTGACAGTAATAACAACAATGAGTAGTAATCAATAAGTGCTAGTTCGTATTAGTTGATACTAATTTTCCGTATGAACTTTCGTAATTTCTTTATCTCAACTGATAAAATTATTTTCACACATTAAAGTGATTTCCTTGCAATTAAGTATTCCTCACGATATAAACAGTGGAACTACAACCTACAGATCTAACTGACACATCTTACCGTCCTCCAACTCCCGTATTCTTCCATCTAAATAGTCTTAAGAAGTGAACATATGAGAGTAAGTATTCCTTTTATACGACTCTTCTTACACAGGAAAAGTTCTGATGTAAGTTATTTTATAATAGACACTTTTACGACGATCACTTCTAAAAATTTAATTTGAAAAAGAAAACTCAATGAACATCTAAGTGTATCCCTACGTTCTTTATTATCTCTCTCCAGGACACATGGAAACTCGTCAAAGGGGGTTACCCTTGTTAAACTTTTCAATATTATGTTATAGTATGGGTCCTACAGGAACCTTTAACGGTTCGTTCTTATGACTACACCCATCGGTAAGGGAAGAGGTCCCCTAGAAGGTGTGGGTCCCTAACTCGGGAGTAGAAGGTGTAACGTCCTTCTAAGAAAAGGGAGACTCGGTGACCCCTTCGGGGTGTATAGCTAACTAGAAGAAGTCTAAAGGGGTAAAAATAAATATGAGTAAACACACATACATTTAATTGGAGTTTCGTTAAAATAGTGTACGTGTCTATCACATAGGTTGTGGTGTCAAGTATATCTTTGTAAATGGAGTGGAAGTAAAAGATTAAAAGTTTTATTATTAAATCAAAGAAAGAAAAAAAATTCGTTCGGAGACTATCCAAATAAATAAATAGATTTATATTTACATACATAAAATTAACCTCCAATTAATGAAATGTTATAACATAACCAAAACGGTATGTAGTTGTACGCAGACGGTGTCCATATGTACACAAGGGGTAGGACTTGAGGGAGGGAGAAGGGAGAGACATGGTAGTAATAGATGGTCTCTTTCGATCAATAAAAAGAAATCATAGAAATTGGTACAAAATATACACAAAGTCAGGTAACGCTATTGTAAAAGAACGGACCTCTTAAAGTACCCATCTCTTCGGACCGATGTGATGTATCCAACGTTTCTCGGTCTGGGCTGACCACTGATTGTGAAAGAGATCCATGGGTGATCTCTACAATTGTGAACTTTTACACTGTTGTAGTAAAACAACTCTTACCTCTCGTTCGTTTGAAGAATATGTCACGATTACCTTTCATTTTAATTTGTCGGAGAAACATCCTAACAAACCATCAAAGAAAATTTGAACGGATACCGGTTTCTTAAGAATCTATAAATAGATTCCATTTACTTTTGTATCCAAGTGCTTCTCAAGACAGGTACTTACGAATACATAGGAAATATGTGTCATTAAGTTTGACCTTCGTTGGTTCACAGGAAGTTATCCGTCCTTTGTTAAACACCTAGATATGTTCGTTACCTAATAATGATTACTTGTTCTTTATATACTGACTATGTGTGTTGTTATACTTTCTGGATCTTTCACAACACGACCCGTTTTACATAGTCTGTGGCATCCCAGGCATAATACATGTGGTTATTCCCTTTTGATATCTTTTATTCTGTCACCGACGAACTTAAATCCCTATCTCCCCTCTAAGGTGTGAAACCTGAACACTGAATCGGGGTAAAGAAAATAAACATTTTCCATAAATATATACTAGAGTGTAAGACGCTAATAACTAAGTAAAACTCACAATTCTACGTGAGGAAAAAAAAAAAAATTTTTTCTCTGGGTAAAATAACATCATATTAACTGTATTACACATGTTATAATAATCAGACTCTGTTCGTATGTGGTCACTCCCGAAGGGTCCACTTCCTGGACGGACGGTTACGTCCTCTGCATTCTGTACCACAGATTGACAACGCTTAACATTAACGTTCTTCCGTAAATCTTCTCAACACACCGAGTCTCATCCACGGGGTTTGTACCATCACCGATCGTAATAATAATGACACTGATTCTTTAAGTATATTTCCCTAGTCCATCTTCAAGAACCCGTCCTTATTCATCCCTCCTCACCTTTTCTCCTCTCCTCCTTCAGATCCACTCTTCCTGAGACCTGGAGTGAAGGACCAGTGAGAGTCTAGGTCGACAGAGACGGAACACATGAAGGTTCACCTTTTTTGATCCTTCACCCAACTCTTTATAAAAGATGCATCTTCTTCTAATTTGTCACTTACTGAGAGTTTGAGTCGATTTCAAATTAAATAACTTTCCATCAACTAAATGTTATAATATAAACAAAGTCTACCTGTTGTAAAAATATGCACTGAGGCAAATTTCATTGATATATTATGACCGGTACGAATAAATAAAATACATATCATCGACATACGAATTAGGGGACTGAGAGAAGAGGGGGTGGTGGGGTCCATTAGTGAGAAAAAAGAGATAGATACTCAGACACTTTGAACTTTTTTTCAGTGTAATTTAATGTTAAATCGATCATCTCAAATGGTTTCCTGAGTCCTATCTCTTTTCCGTAGACTTTATTCCTTTTATTCGTATTATAGTCGACCAAAATTTATCTCTACTCTCTTCTCTCTCCCGTTCTTCCTCCTCCCTTCCTCCGTCCTCTTCAGTGGGTCGATACGTCTCTTCCCTGACAAAGGAAAGGCGTCACCCGTTCCTAAGTCTCCCGAAGGGAGACCCTAAGTATTGTTGAATAAGAATTTAAACTCGTTCTTGCTACTGTACACGGACTTTTATTAAAAGGGGAGTCTCAGAAGACCTACCGGTGTAAATGGAGGAATATGGAACTCGACATCTAGTCCCCCAAGTCATACCCCTGGTGACACCACATTATGTACCTCCGGCACAAGAGGACCCGGTCCCTTGACCGACACCTCCCAAAATTCATGTACTTCCGTTATTAAAGTATCTTTTAGGGGCACCGACGTTTCACCCTCGACGTCCTCGACTTCCGAAACCTGGAAGGGAGACACTACGACTACTCCTCTTATGACCTGTCCTACTTCCGTATCCTTCAATCCTGACAATCCAAATCCTAAAATAAAATAGTGCTAACACGGGGAGGATGGTAAAGAAACGTCGAAGAGGAAACAGAGACCTACTTCCCGTAGAAAAAAAACTCTCAAGGTCACAGAAGGACGGCTACCAACAGCTTACTGAATAAAATAGGGTAGTCAAGTCAAGTCAAGTCAAGTCAGCGAGTCAGCACAGGCTGAGAAACGCTGGGGTACTTAACGTCGGTTTTTACCTCTTCGAGATATGTCAGTCGTTTTTGTTCTGGCCCTCGACTGACACCGAGTCTAGTGCTTGAAGATTAACGGTTTAAGTCTGAATTTAACATCTTGTATCCCTTTTGGTGATCTGGAAAGACCATACTGGATTTAGTTTAGGGAATACTAAAATAGGGTAACAAATAGATTATAGTATTTTATCCTTTTGCACTCGGATATGAACTATAATCAGTGACATTAATAATGAGGTCAAGATCGTCTGGTAGTCTCCGAAACCTAACGACGGGTATTCTTGTATCCTGTGTTCTTTTTTGGGAATGGAATCTCTACTTTGATTTGTACTAACATTTATCGAACATAGTCTTTGTTCTCAAGTACTTTCTCTACAAAAAGAGTGTGTCAACGAAATTTAACATTAGTTTATGAACACGACTACTTTTTACCTTGTGTGAGATGACCTTTAAAATCGTATACGAAACCAAAGTTGTCAGTCCTTCATTTAGTATCCTTTACTCTTCTAGTGTGTCCGAATACATTACTTTATACCAGTGACTCTACCCCTCTGAACCTCTTGACAACTTTATACACCCATATACCTATTTCCAAGAGGACCCCACCTCAGTGAAGTCTCTGACCTCAGGAATCTTTTCCTCGTTAATCCTGGGACCTAAAACACAAAAACACAGGGTTTACACAATCAAAAGGAAAATGACCCCTTCAGTTGAACGACGAACTCTTTGATATTAGATTATGTAGGAAAGTTTATAAAATGTGGGTTGTTTAGGTAGTAGTAGTAGTAACTGTATTAATTGTAGTAGTAGTAATTGTAGTTACAGTGGTGAAGGTGGTCGTAGTGGTGTTTGTGGGTGTTGGTTGAACCAGTAATGGTAACTGTAGTAGTAGTCAGTGATGGTAATAATGTCAAAAATGAGTAGTAATCAATAAGTGATAATCCGTGTAGTCGATCTGAAATTCACAAATTTCACAGAAATTTTGTTTACGTTTATAAAATTATTTTTTGACATATTAAAGTCATTTCTTTACGGTCAAATATTCCTTACGATTTTAAAAGCGAAAAGAGGACGTGGAAATCTACTCATTACAATCTTAACGTCCTCCAACTCCCTGTATTCTTCCATCCGAAAATTCTTGAGACGTACTCGTAAAACAGGAAGTATTCCCTTTATACAAATTTTCTTTTACATGAAAAGTTCTTATGTAAGTAGATAGTAGATACTTTCACAACGATTAAGTCTAATATTTAATTCGAAAACTCTATTAACATGTTATATGAGTGTACCTCCATGTTCTTTATTATATATCTATCTACGATACATAGGAAATTTATCGATCGGGTTACAATTGTAAAACGTGTTAATATCACGTTATAACATGTTATAATGTACACCTTATAACATACAACGTTGTCTATCAGGTGACTTGAGACTAAAGTGGGCCAAATAAACATTTATATGAAGTTTCATTAAAATAGCGTACGTGCCTAACTTATAGTTGGTGGTGTCAAGTATATTCTTGTGAACTTAGTGGAAGTAAGAGTAAAAGATTTATTAACAAACGACAGAATGTGAGGTTCTAACCACAAATATATATACCTCTAATATAGAAATATTAGAGTAATTAAACCAGTATAAAATACGTAAAGTCAGGTAACGTAAATAAGAGTAAAATAACGAGTGTTAAAAGAGAGAAACAGGACTCCTTAAGAGAAGTCGATCGAAGAACTCAGAAAAACCTGTGTCCTGATAATCAGAGATCAGAGAATAATATAATTGAAAATAGACTATACTGTTCTACAAGACTCGAGGAGAACAGTTAAGGCAAGAAGTCTGGTCTTTAGTTGGTACAGAAATTCTCTCAGCAAAAGAGAATCACTACTTTACCACAGAGTTCCAGTTTCACCTAAGGATGTCCCCGAGTAAAGAAAACCCGATCAGTGAAAAAGATCAAGAAATTCTTTCTTGACCTACAAACCCCGACCACGTGACCCTGCTGGGTCTCCCTACCATGTCCCTCCCTCTTCCCTCGTCCCAAGTCCTACCCCTTGTACACATATGGACACCACTTAAGTACAACTACATACCGTTTTGGTTATGTTATAACATTTCATTAATTGGAGGTNTTGAAAATAGACTATACTGTTCTACAAGACTCGAGGAGAACAGTTAAGGCAAGAAGTCTGGTCTTTAGTTGGTACAGAAATTCTCTCAGCAAAAGAAAATCACTACTTTACCACAGAGTTCCAGTTTCACCTAAGGATGTCCCCGAGTAAAGAAAACCCGATCAGTGAAAAAGATCGAGAAATTCTTTCTTGACCTACAAACCCCGACCACGTGACCCTGCTGGGTCTCCCTACCATGTCCCTCCCTCTTCCCTCGCCCCAAGTCCTACCCCTTGTACACATATGGACACCACTTAAGTACAACTACATACCGTTTTGGTTATGTTATAACATTTCATTAATTGGAGGTCAATTTTATTTATTTAAATATAATTTTTTCTTTCTTGATTTTTTGTAGATATGAGGTACCAAGAGTTGAAATACTCCTATACAGAACTATAAGTAAGAAGTTAAAAAAATCCATCCATGCTAAAAAAAGTCATACAGAAAAAGTTTATAGACTAAGTGTTATTCGTTAAAAGGAACGTAATAACAAAAGTAACAAAAGAGGACACGAAACCAAAAGAGGAAACACCGAGGATGAGTGTTATCTAATCTACAAGTGACGACAACCTTTTAATGATTTGGTAGAGAATCATTTCAGAAAACCGTCAAAGAATACTTGAACACATACCAGTTTGTTAAGGTGACGATCTATACGTAGGTTCGATTTACTTTTATATACTAGTATTTCTCAAAAAATGTACTTACGAACAGAGAAGAAATAAGTAGTATCGGGTTTCACCTTTATTGGTTGAAAGGTCGTTCTCCACTCCTTTGTTTAAACACCTATATAAGTCCGTTACCTACTGATCATTGGTTGTTTTTCACATCAAAACTATGTGTGTTTTGATAAATATATTTTTTACTGAGAAGAGGTCTCTAGGACACGTGATTTGGGAGTAGTCGGGTCCAGTCCACATGGACGGACAGGGTCCCCGTGTCCTGTCCCTTCTAGTCCTGTGTCCCCTCGAGCCCAATTATAACCGTCCTTGTACAGAGAGACGAGGAGAAAGGGTGTTTCTCACCACCTCGTTGCTCAGAGTAGGAACGAGACTTGAAATCCTAGAGTATCTTCATCCTGTACGACCACCCGTGAAGGTCCCGTGCAGGTGAGAAGTAGAAGATCTTCCATGAGTCGGACACCCTCTCGTCCGAGAGGTTTCTCGAGGGTTTGACCTAACGAGACCTGAATTCTGTACGAAACATTAACACAGACAAAGGAACACTGGGGTGTCTGACAACAGACGGTCCGAGGGGGCAGGGACCCTAAGAAGTCTGTTCTTATGACCTCAGTCACCGGTAAAGGAATAGGTCCCCTAGAAGGGTTGGGTCCCTAGTTTGGGTTCAGAGGACATAACCGTCTACCTAAGAAATGGTGACTCGACAGACCCTTCGGTAAAGAGGAATTATGTGGTTGGTTTTCTCTGACCTTCCTTTTTTTTTCAAATTTATGTATTCATAAAACATCTCCTTCCTCCCTTCCCGGTAAAGGTGAAGTGGTCCTTCTACTAAGCCCCCGGACACTGAGGAGTGTCCCTCACTCTTGCCACGAGGGGTCACACCTCACGGGAAGAGACGTCCTTTTCATCCATCTCACCCATCAACCCTTACCGAGAAAGGTATACATAAGAAGGGACCAAGATGAGTCCATTTTTCGACTTTTAATGTATAGGGTCACAAGGGAGATCGATCTCGGTACCCATACTTAATCAAGGGTGATTAAAAATTTACATAGAAAACTACTCTAAACTTTCCACCCTTACTCCACCAAGAGTGAAAAATCACATGTAACCTTAGTGGTCCTATAGATAATGTTGTGTCTAATGACCCGAGGTGAGTCATTGAAACATCTACACTTCATCCCTATGGTTTAAACGTAGAGATTGTCCGAAGGTCTAATACAAACTAGGGTTCCAAGTCGACAAGTGACTAAAAACTCACCGAAAATACACTCCGAAATAATCACCACCGTCACCAGTGTCATCGTCGACCCTCAGTGTAGTTAAGACTTCAGTGAAAGGACCGTAGGAGTGTGAAAGAAATCAGTAATTTAGTTGAGATTGTTTTAGTAAGTGACATAAATAAGGGAAAACGACGTCTTTTCATCTCAAAATACACAAAGAGTAATATTTAGTGGCTAACTATTTTGTCTTATGGTTTTTTATCCATATGTACTCTTCTACAATATGTAGGTAACGTGACACAGTCCGACGACTCAGACTTTGTGCATAGGAACTATGACACTGTTTCTTTCCCCGCATCCCTTTTAAAACAGAATAACGGTGACCTAAATGACTCGTTGCAACCGTCATCCAGAGACACAGTTAATTCGTCTTTCGTTAAACCGTTGTTAAATACTAGACCTACTCGTTAGTAGGACCAAACAGATCCAAACGCACCAAAGGGGTCCACCCCGAAGGTCACACTTTGTACCACTTCGCGGTCCTTTGGACCACTCGACCGGCGAGACAAAGGAATAAACAAGACTTCTTCAACGGATATTTGCACCCCTCTGATCCCGTCTACTATTTACCACCCCTAGACTCCTTGACTAAAATCCTCCGTAAACTTTAACCTTCTCGTGTTAAGTCCGTCCACACTAACTGACAAGTTTCCTCCACGGTCCAATTTTGTTTCCCCTGTAAACCCTCTGTTCTCTCACCCGAGGTTTCAGTGACTCTGCACCCGAACTAAGGGTCACAGAAACAAGTGGTCTACACACTGGAAGTCGTTCAATGATTTGATGCAAAGGCATCACTTTACCCCTTTTGTCATCATGGATTGACAACACTCCACATTGACTTTATTACGTATATTTCACAATCTTCTCAAAGTCCCGAGTCCATTTCCAACTTTTTCTACAATCACCGACTGTAGTAATAATAACAATGAGTCAATGTACTTCCCTAGTTCATCCTCAGGAATGTATCTCTAGTAATCTCTCTTCACTCCTCTCTTCTCCTTCTACAGATCTACTCCTTCCAAGACCTGTAGTGAACGGTCTCTGAAAGTAAGGTGGACAGAGACGAAACACAAGGGGGTTCACGTCTTTCATCTAACATTTAATCCATTATAAAAGATGTATTTTTAATTATTTTACACTTAAAGTTTTAGTGACAAATTTCAAATTACAAAATAACTCCACATTAACTATATGTTATAATATAATCAAAACCTATATGTATGAATAAGCTATAAAAAACATCATATGAGGTGAATGTCATTTTCTTCACTGAGTAACCTTTTCTAGGACTACGACCCTTTCTAACTTCTGTCCTCTTCTTCCCCTACTGTCTCCTATTCTACCGACCTACCGTAGTGGTTCAGTTGTCTGAACTCAAACTGGTTCGAGGTCCTCAACCACTACCTGTCCCTTCGGACCGTACGACGTCAGGAACCCCAACGTCTCTCAACCTGCACTGACTCGTTGACTTGATTTGAATATCAATACCTATGTATTCTCAACAGATAAACTAGGGACGTAGTCCTTCTAGGAGACCTCCTCCTTTAGCGTTGGTGAGATCATAAGAATAAATAAATAAATAGATTAACTACCTATTAACGAAATTTGTTAAAACAACAAAAGACAGTTTGGAGTTGTACTTAGTAGGTATCAATATGTATATTGGGGAGGTAAAACTTGGAAGAAGGGTAGAGGGAGGGGTAGGGTGGGGAAATCCAAAGATGTCTCGGGGACAAACTCATAGGACTCTGTATGTCGTTTAAGGGTAACCGATAGATAAATGTATACCATTACATTGAAAGGTACAATGAGAAAGGTACGTAGAGTGGGAGAGGAGGGGAGAGGCGTACAGGTACTCAGATAAGAGGTACAGAAAAAGAGGGACGACGGGATCAAGAAGTCATGGTAAGAAGATCTAAGGTATATATACACAATCTTATGTTATAAATAGAAAGGGAAGGACTGAGTGAAGTGAGACATATTATCCAAGCTCCAAGTAGGTAGAGTAGTTTACGTAAGGAAAGATACCGACTCATAATAAGGTGACACACATACATGTCGTTGAAGAAAAAGGAAAGTAGACAGTCACCTGTAGCTCCAACGAAGGTACAAGATCGATAATATTTAACACGACGTTACTTGTTACCTTATGTACATAGACGAAGTTCAAACCAAAGGAGTCTCATCGACGAATCCTCACCCTAACAACCCAGTACATCACCAAAATAAGGATCACAAAATTCCTGAGCGTAATGGTAGAAGGTATCACCGACATAGTTAAATGTAAGGGAGGTTGTCAAGTTCTCGCAACGGAAAAGAGGGATGGGAGAGACCGTAAATAACAAGTATCTGAAAAACTACTACCGGTAAGACTGACCACGCTCTACTATAGAGTAAGTCAAAATTAAACGTAAAGAGATTTAACGGTTGTAGACGACCTAGTAGTTTTTTCTTTCTCTCAAGGTCTTTTTTTGTAGATAAAGACGAAATAACTGATACGGTTTCGGAAGCTGACATAGCTAGTGTTATTTGACACCTTTTAAGACTTTCTCCACCCTTATGGTCTGGTGGACTGGACGGAAAACTCTTTAGACATACATCCAGTCCTTCGTTGTCAATCTTGACCTGTACTTTGTTGTCTGACCAAGGTTTATACTTCTCTCATACAGTTCCGACATATAACAGTAGGACGAATAAATTGAATATACGTCTCATGTAGTACTCTTTACGACCCGACCTTCTTTGTGCTCGACCTTAGTTCTAAGGTCCCTCTTTATATTTAGTGGGGTCTATACGTCTACTGTGGTAGGAACTCCGTCTTTCACTTCTTCTTGATTTCTCGGAGAACTATTTTCACTTTCTCCTCTCACTTTTTCAACCGAATTTCGAGTTGTAAGTCTTTTGATTCTAATACCGTAGACCAGGGTAGCGAAGTACCCTTTATCTACCCCTTTGTCACCTTTGTCACAGTCTGAAATAAAAAGACCCGAGGTTTTAGTGACGTCTACCACTAACGTTGGTACTTTAATTTTCTACGAATGAGGTACTTTGATTTTCTTCCTTTGAATACTGGTTGAACTTGTCGTATAATTTTTCGTCTCTGTAATGAAAAAGTTGTTTCCAGGTAGATCAATCCCGATACTAAAAAGGTCATCAGTACATACCTACACTCTCAACCTGATATTTCTTTAGACTCACGTCTTCTTAACTACGAAAACTTGACACCACAACCTCTTCTGAGAACTCTCAGGGAACCTGACGTTCCTCTAGGTTGGTCAGGTAGGATTTCCTCTAGTCAGGACCCACAAGTAACCTTCCTGACTACGACTTCGACTTTAAGGTTATGAAACTGGTGGACTACGTTTCTCGACTGAGTGACCTTTTCTGGGTCTACGACCCTTTCTAACTCCCGTCCTTCTCTTCTCCCACTGTCTCCTACTCTACCAACCTACCGCAGTGACTGAGTTACCCGTACCCAAACACACCTGAGGTCCTCAACCACTACCTATCCCTCCGGACCGCACGACGTCAAGTACCCCAGTGTTTCTCAGTCTGTGCTGACTCACTGACTTGACTTGACTTATTACTCGCTACAACTCGTAGAAATGTACACAAACCATCGGTAGAGATACAGAAGAAACCTCTTTACAGACAAATCCAGAAAGGGGGTGTAAAACTAACCCAAAAAACAGAAAGACAATAACTCAACGTACTCGACGAACGTATAAAACCTTTAATTAGGAAACAGTCAACAAAGTAAACGATAATAAAAGAGGGTAAGACTCCCGACAACGGCCCCAGGTCGGGGGTGTCCTAGGTCCCCTTGGACTTCCTCTTTGCCACAACCGTTTACTAAATCTCTCTCTATTCCCTTCTTACAACATCTATTCTTTTATCTTCTCTCTTTCTCCGACTATAATTGCGTCTCCCGGAAATACGAGGTTCCCTAGTCGGACTTTTTCTCTCATTCTCTCTCTTTCTTTCTTTCTCTCTTTCCTTCTTTTTGTGCCCCTCTGGTTCGAAGAAGTCACTCGCCCCGGGAAGTGAAATAAAAGTCTCTCCCGAAATATGGGACTCAGCATGTATGTCGTTCCACTTTTTACGTCTCAGTTGAGTTGTAAAGTAGTCATAATTGAAAATAGCTATAGTCCAAGGAAGGACACTCTCAGAATAAAAAACATGTAATAGAAGACCGGGCCTCCGGACAACTATAAAATACTGACGAAAAACTATTTCTAACCAGTCTGTCTTGTTATTAAAAGGGAATTCCACAAAAAAGAATTTAAGAATCGGACGTAGTGTGAATTTCATGTCTCATGAAAAAAAATGTAAAAATACCTCGTTTCTAAGTCACCCAATGTCGTTTCTTTCTTGAATAATTGAGTTTTAGATTACAACAATTACGATTTCGACGACGAACAAAAAACATGTAGGACTGATATACGTGAAGGTCCTTGTGTTACCTATTCCCTACACTCTTGAACCGTCGTTCGTAACCGAGTTTTTACAACGTTCCTATTTGGACGGTTCATTCGATCTTACGATTGTCCCCCAAACTTTGTGAGAAAAGTACGGGTCCTCTAAATAGTTGATCTCGGGATTCAACTAAAAAAGGTCTCTTTCCACCAACCCCTATCGGGGCACAATTACAGTCTTCTTAACCACTTTCCGTATTTTATCGTTCTGTCTGTCTAAGACCAAAACCCCATCTACGAGCTCGTCCAGGTCTCCCAGACAACTCAGGACTCCGGAAAGAATAGTCCTGAGAAGACGTACTGGAACAGTACCCAACCTACCGGGTCCCTCAGGGAGGTCAGGACGTACTGGAACAGTACCCACCCTAGAGGGCACGACCGAGGACCGTCTGACAGAAAAGTCGAAAGAATCAAAGGAAACGACACATTTTCGAAAATTCAAATTTTCCAAGGTGAACAAATGAAAACAAAAGTTAAAACAATGAGACCCTCTACCCAGTATCTCCTAGAACGAAACTAAATACAGTAGTTCAAAGACGGGTAAAGGGAGGTTCTCAAAATATGGAAGACCAGAATGTCAATCCAGAAATTAGGTAAAACTCAAATAAAACACATACTACAATCCTTCACAAGATTAAAGTAAGAAAATGTGCATCGAGAGGTCAAAAGGGTCGTGGTGAATAATTTCTCCGACATAGACGGGGTACCATATAAGAACGGAGGAAACAGTTTTTATTCCATGGTATCCATACGCGTACCCAAATAAAGACCCGAAAGATAGAACAAGGTAACTAGATATAAAGACAAAAACACGGTCATGGTATGACCGTGTTTTTACCGATGACTACTGACATCGAAGTATCATATTAGACTTCAGTCCTTCCGACTAAGGAGATCGAGGTAAGAAGAAAGAGTTCTGACCAAACCGATAAACCCCGGAAAACACAAAGGTATACCTAACACTTTAAAAAACAAGATCAAGACACTTTTTACGGTAAACATTAAACTATCCCTAGTGTAACTTAGAGATCTAACACAAACCAGTATATCAGTAAAAGTGTTATAACTAAGAAGGATGGGTCCTTGTACCTTATCGAGAGGTAGACAAATATAGTAGAAACTAAAGAAAGTAATCACAGAATATTAAAAGAGACATGTCAAGAAGACAGAGGAACCCATTCATATAAGGATCTATGAATTAATAAAAACAACGTTACTACTTACCCTAACTAAGGAATTAAAGAAAAAGACTAAAAAGTAACAATCATATATCTTTACGTTCACTAAAGACACGTAACTAAAACATAGGACGCCGAAACGATTTAAGTGACCAATCGAGATCATTAAAAGACTATGATAGAAATCCCAAAAGATACATGTAATAGTACAGTAGACGTTTGACACTCTCAAAATGAAAAAGAAAAGACTAGACCTAAGGAAAGAAAAAGAAGAGACTAACGACATCGATTCTGAAGGTCTTGATACAACTTATTATCACCGTCTTTACCTGTAGAAACAGAACAAGGACTAGAATGTCCCTTACGAAATTCAAAAAGTGGTAACTCTGATTACAAAAGACATCCGAATAGTATATACCGGACAGGATACAACTCCATCCAAGGAAGATACGGGTAAAAACTTCTCAAAATTAGTATTTACCCACGACTTAAAACAGTTTCCAAAAAAGAAGTAGATAACTCTAGTAGTATAACAAAAATAGAAAGTCGAACAATTATACTACATAGTGTAACTAACTGAACACATATAACTTCTTACGAACGTAGGGACCCCATTTGGTTTGAACTAGTACCACATACTCGAAAAACTACACAATGACTTAACAAACGATTTTAACACAACTCCTAAAAACATAGATACAAGTAGTCACTATAACCGACATCAAAAGAAAAACACACACACAACAGAAACAGACCAAAACCATAGTCCCACTACCACCGGAACATCTTACTCAAACCTTCACAAGTAAGGAGGCGTTAAAAAACTTTCTCAAAATCTTCCTATCCGTAATCGAGAAAAGATTTACAAACTATCTTAAGAGGACACTTCGGTAGACCAGGACCCGAAAACAAAAATCCCTCTCAAAACTAGTGTCGAAGTTAAAGTCACGAACATTAACCCAAAAAGTATTAAAAATAAAGAAGGACCAAATCAGGACCTTCTAACTCGAAAAGGTTCTTAGACAGGTAAAGAAGGTCCAATAGGTAAAATAACAGTATATCAACAAGTATTATCTGAGAAGAACAGGGAAGAAAGGAGAGGAGTGACCATTTGTGATCAAAGAGATACACACTCAGACACTTACAAGTTTTAATTACGATTTAAAGTTAATTCTTCTACCTCAAACGGATACCCTCAGTCTTACATCTTTTACGAAAGGTTTACTCTCTTTTCTACTTCTTTAGTCTCCTTTCCCACCCGTCTTTCTTCCGTCCTTCCTCGTTCTTCGTCAGAGAGTCGGTACGTCTCTTCCTCGTAAGTATCCCAAGGAGAGACCCTAAGTATTGTTGAATGAAAATTTTGATTCTTTCTTATCATTGTAAAAGGAATTTTGTAAAAAGGAGAGTCTCTAAAGACGTACCGTCGGAAATGTAGGAATAAAGAGTTTGACATCTAGTTGTCCAAGTCGTACGTCTAGTACGTCACATTTTGTATCTCAAGTGGAAGAGGACCCGGTCCCTTGACCGACAACACCCAAAGTTCATGTACTTCCACCAGTAAGGTATCTTGTCGGGGTACCGTCGCTTCACCCTCGACGTCCACGACTTCCGAAATCCGGAAAGAAGACACTACGACTACACCTCCTATGACCTGTCCTACTTCCATATCCGTTGTTCCTAACAATTCCACCACTGATACTACAGTTTAGGTCGGTTTTTCTCATGATAGTATGGTTATCCTATCCACGATCTCGTCCTCTCGAAGTACACCGTTCATACAGTGTCATTATTACTGACTACTTATAGAGTGTTATCCTGTAAAAGTTGTACTACGATCAGAGATATACCAACTCAGTTACTCACTGTACTGTATCTGGGGTCGGTTATCGTCCTTCGTCCGAGTTACTCTGTACTACAACATTTCTTTTCACGAAGTCTACCGTTGTATCCGGCAGAGACACTCGTACATTGTGAGTCGTTGCTGTTTGTGGTCCTTCTTCATCTCGACCCCGTACCTGGGATGTATCCTCTACCACAAGAAGAGACTGTGTTTCAAGTGGTCGTAGAATCCCCACTACTGTCTCCTCATCGTCTCTAGGTGTTTCCTGTCCAACGACTCCTTTACCATGTACCCCCACACTTCGACTCGCAAGTCTGTTTAGTCCCAATAGTACGGGTCCAAGGGATGGTACCACTGGTTCATCTAGGGTTCCTTCTCCTTCTTCTCCCCCTCGACCTCGAGACCAGCTAAACAATTTGGAGGTTCTTACTTGAGACAGTGATATCTCACTAAAAGACGTCGGTAGGAGTAGACCAACCCCTTGGACACCCCTGCTCTCTCTTAACGTACTTTCCGACGTAGAACGTGACGAACCACTTCGATCAAACTGAAACACTCCGGTCTACTTACTAAGACCCTAGGAAGAACTACTTGCTGAGGAGTAGGACAACAAATAAAACCCTTCTTATAGTCTGGGACACATATAACTCCTAGTACCTCTACGCTCCTTTTCCGTCCGTTCTATATTTTGCGAATAGAGAAAGAACAAAAAGTTTATAGAATATCGTCATCTAGAAGTACAGATCAGGTACCTAGTCGTAGTAACCGTAGTGGACTTCTATAATCTCTACGTTTAACAGTTCAGAGTGGGGTCTCGATGGTTTAGTATTTGAAACCCTACCCCGGGTCACTAGACACATAGTAATATAGAGGTCCACTCCGAATACGTCCTCGTTCAGACTCTCAGAGTTAGGACATTCATTATTCGTCATCTTAATTATAGTCTCTATACAAAAGAAAGTCTTTACTTTAAGATAGTGAAGACGTTCAGGATTTATAACTGAATTACACTTATATACCATTAGACAGAGTTTGACTACGCCACAGTCCCCCTATACCATCAATGTTGTTATAGTAACTCAATGTTCAGTTAATGATATGACTTTCAACTCTTTTACTTACTATAGTCAGGGATTCCACCAACATTTACATTATACCCTGTTACGTATTAATAATCAAAAGTTCTTCAGACAAGGATATTTTTACACTTTACCGTGATGTAAATCAGTGAGTCAACACAGATTGAGAAACCCTGAGGTACCTGACATCCGAGGGTCCTAAGAGACAGGTACTTAAGAGGTCCAATTTTATGACCTTAGCCACCGGTAAGGGAAGAGATCCCCTAAAAAAAAGACTGGGTCCCTACTTTAGGCCCAGAGGACGTAACGTCCGTCTAAAAAGTGGGAAACTCGGTGGTCTCTTTGGGGATCCACAGACCTTAAACAAGAAAACAAGAATAAAAAAAATAACCTGAAGTCCGGGATTCTGTTATCAAGAGTTATAAAGAACATATAATATTAGAGGACCTCGTAAATTTTTAATAACCACCGATACAAGGAGGGTATCTCCAAGACTAATTAAGTAGACACCACTTCAGACGCGGCATCGTGGAACTTATCAGGTCTCATTTACGAGTTATCGACGAAATTGATAATAATAACAATCCAGATAAAAGTCTAGTATTATACTTTGTTACCGGGTTAATAGAGGGATTACTGTTTCATGGATTTAATGTCTATACAGTATTCTTCGTACTTAGTAGTAACGATTTATACTATGGATATCTATAGTGAAAAGACTATACATAAAGAATTCGTTTTGGGAATTTAAACAGACGAAAGTGACACATAAATATGTCAATGATTGAAAGTATATTTCGAAAAGTTTCCAGTAAGAGTAATTGTTGAGAGTATTGAAAACCATACACCTCTTTCCTCAGATTCTCATTTTAAAAGTAATGGTACAAGGATTCCTCTTTTGACATCACGGTCTGTCCTTCACTGAAAGGACTTCGAAGTATTCATAGTTCCTGAACCTTGACTTTGTCGAAAGAAGACTAGTACTCGAGAAGGGAACCGGATTCACACATCGGAATGTTTAGTCGCGTAAATGTCGAGATTCGTTACGACACTGACTGACACGAAATAGGAACTATAGAATCTAACACGTATGGTATAGTGTTTCTCCTTACAACGTAATAAAAGGATAAGAGATCCTTTGTCTTCGAGATTTTCAATTTATTCAATGGGTTTCAGTATTTTGATCGTTCTGAGACTGGACCCAGATTTTGGGTCTTATATACTGGTGGACAGATAAAACCAAGGTCATTTAATAAAGTGAAACGAGATCCAACAGAACACACATCGTGAAACAACAATAAATCATTTGAATTGTATCACTTCAAACCTGTATTTACTATCTAAAATAACGGTTAAAGTCTAAATCAATTTTTTTAATGGTTCGGTCATATACACGGAACATCTTTTAGTCTTTATGTTTATTCGTTTTTATGTTATGATAAAAGAGTGAGGAACCTCTGATTGTCGTCGGTACTGATAGTAGAATCTATAAAAGTTTCGTACACATATGAATGTACACATATTCATACATATATAAATTTTTAATAAAATATTGTACGAAAAATTAATCGTGAAGTTTTATGTAAGAGTAAACTCAGGATATTGACAATATTGAGGTCGTGATCGATATATACAAAAAGATCCACCTCCTCAGAAATTTAGGAATCCTACACCACATTACTGTTCTTTTATGTAACGTAACATTTGAAGTATACAATTTAATAGTTACCAAGTTAATAATTGAAGTATTATTGGTAATAATCTCCATCAATTCCAAAAAACTTATAACAAAAGTAAATAATGTTTCCTCTTTTTCAAGGAGCACCATCGTTGTTATCTAATTTTTATATAATATATAGGGGAAGATACGTTAAAGATGGAGACCTTTGTTATTTTTTGTATCTTTTAGGTGGATCTTATATGATAATGATCTTTAGTTTCACGGAATGTCCCATTGTGTCTCACTTACGGTGAATGAATCACTTCACGACTACCCTTTTAGGATCTGTCGTGACTAATAAAAGAGGGTATTAGTAGATTGTTATATTTTGACCTACTATAAATACTAAGGTATGAAGCATAGTCAGTGATGTCAATAATGGAGGACAAGATGGTCTGGTAGTCTCCGAGTCTTAACGGCAGGTATTTCTTGTGTCGTGTACTTCTTTTTGGTGAATCTTCACTTCCATTTGCATACCGACTTTTATCGGACATAAATCTTCGTCCTCAAGTACTTTCTTTATATAAAGAGTATGTTAACGAAATTCAGTATTAATACATGGACACGATTTACTTTTGTCTAGTCTCAGGGGACCTTTAATATCTCCTACGGAACCAAAGTTATCAGTCATTAATAGTTATACACGACAACGACGACGACGATTCAACGAAGTCAGCACAGACTGAGACACGCTGGGGTATCTGCCGTCGGGTGGTCCGAGGGGACAAGGACCCTAAGAGGTTCTTGTGACCTCACCCAACAGTAAAGGAAGAGGTTACGTACTTTCCCTTTTCACTTTCACTTCAACGAGTCAGCACAGGTTGAGAATCGTGTCCTGGTATATCTAAATATAGATGAGGATTCAAATAAGTTTCCCTGGTCGTGACAGTACTTATTATCCAGAGACCCCAACCCTCTCCCAGACAAATACATATATACCCGTCTTGAAGACCCTACGTCAGCGAAGTCTCTGACCTCTGGAATGATTTCCTCGATAATCTCAGAACCAAATGTGAAAACGACCCTTAGTATCAATAATAAAAAATAAACAGAGGGTTCGTACAATTAAAGGAAATAACCCTTTCAGTAGAACGTCGAACCCTTTGTCACAGATTACGTAGGAAAGTTTATAAAATGATGGTTATAAAGGTGGTGGTAGGAGTAGTGGTGGTCGTGGTGGTCATTATGGTAGTTGAGGTAGTAGTCAGTGATAGTAATACCAACAATGAGTAGTAATCAATAAGTGGTATTTCGTATTAGTTGATCCAAATTTTCAAATAAAATTTTCCAAAATTCTAGTAAAACATTATAAAATAATTCCGTTCGATATATAAAAGTCATTTCCTCACAATTAAATATTCCTTACGATTTAGACAGTGGGACGACGACGACGTGGGTATCTACTTGTCATAATCTCTCCGTCCTCCAACTCCCCGTATTCTTCCATCTTTATTTTTGAGAAGTGAGTATATAAGAGTAAGACATCTCTTTATACACCTTTTCTAACATATGAAAAGTTCTTATATCAGTCAGTATATAGTACATATAGTACATACTTTTACAACGATTACGTATAAAATAAATAATAAATACCTGTGAGTAAATAAAACCCCTAAAATCTCACACGATCGAAAATACTGCAGACTGTTTCAAAGACATTAACGGGATCCCTAAACATTTAATTTTTTATAATAACCTCACATCAACTAAATGTTACAAGATAACTGAAGACTACATTTCATTTAGTCAATACGTACATTTATATATAGGTCAGAATAGATCTAAATAAAGGGCATATCCAGTAATACCTCATAACTCATCTCAAGGGACACAATTTGTCATCCAGGAATAATAGATAGTATATATCATCACACATATACAGTGGGACGAATAAATTTAATATACATCTCATGTAGTACTCTTTACGACCCGACCTCCTTCGTCTTCGACCTTAGTTCTAACGACCCTCTTTATAGTTATTGGAGTCTATGTGTTTACTGTGGAGGGAATACCGTCTTTCACTTCTTCTTGTTTTCTCGGAGAACTACTTTGACTTTCTCCTCTCACTTTTTCAACCGAATTTCAAGTTGTACATCTTTTGATTCTAGTACCGTAGGCCAGGGTAGTGAAGTACCCTTTATCTACCCCTTTATCACCTTTGTCACAGTCTGAAATAAAAAAACCCGAGGTTTTAGTGACGACTACCACTAACGTCGGTACTTTAATTTTCTGCGAATGAGGAACCTTCTTTTCAATACTGGTTGGATCTATCGTATAAGTTTTCGTCTCTGCAATGAAACGGTTGTTTCCAGGTAGATCAGTTCCGATACCAAAAAGGTCACCAGTACATACCTACACTCTCAACCTGACACTTCTTTCGACTCGTGGCTTCTTAACTACGAAAACTTGACACGACAACCTCTTCTGAAAACTCTCAGGGAACCTGACGTTCCTCTAGGTTGGTCAGGTAGGACTTCCTCTAGTCAGGACCCAAAAGAAACCTTCCGGACTACAACTTCGACTTTGAGGTTATGAAGTTGGTGGACTACGCTTCTCGACTGAGTAAACTTTTCTGGGACTAAAACCCTTTCTAACTTCCGCTTTCCTCTTCCCCTACTGTCTACTACTCTACCAACCTACTGCAGTGACTGAGTTACCTGTACTCAAACCCATTTGAGACACTTAACCACTACCTGTCCCTCCGGACCACACGACGCCAATACCCCAGTGTTTCTCAACCTGTGCTGACACGCTGACTTGACTTGACTTACACATATACAGTTAGGGTCAGAGGGTTAAAAATATGGAAGGAGGTGGTGGGAGACTATTGGTAAAACAAAAGATATAGACATTGAGATAAAGACAAAATATCTATTCAAGTAAACATGAGAAAAAATTCTAAGGTGTATACTCACTATTGTACAATAAATATGAAGAGAAAGACTGGGTGAATTGAATTAAACTATTAGAGATCAGATAGGTACAACGACGTTTTCCATGATAAATTAAGAAAAATTGCTGACTCATTATAAGGTAACATATATACATGGTGTAGAAAAATTAGGTAAGGAGATAGCTACCTATAAACACAACGAAGGTACAGGACCGATAACATTTATCACGACGTTACTTGTGACCTTACGTACATAGAAAAGTTTAATACCAAAAGAGGTCTATATACGAGTTTTCCTCCTAACAACCCGTTATACCATTGATAAAAATCAAAAAATTCTTTGAAGTATGACAAAAGGTATCACCAACGTGGTTAAATGTAAAGGTAGTTGTCACATCTTCCCATGGGAACAGAGGTATGGTAGAGGTCGTAAATAACATACATCTAAAAAAAAAAACTACTACCGGTAAGACGGACATATTCCTTTACCTTTGAGTGAGGTTATAAGAACGACCCTCTTAGGGTACCTGTCTCCTCGGACTGTCCAATGTCAGGTATCCCCAGCGTCTCAGTCTGTACTGACTTCTCTGAATCGTACGTGTGTACGTCGTCGTCCTATCTGTGACTTCTTCTTTTCTAATTACTTTCTCGTTGATAATTTGATTCGGTGTGTCTTTTTGTTGTTTGTTGGAGTCATTGTACATCTTGTTAAAGTTCACCAGATTTGTTGACACAGTAATCTCAGGTCCTTCCTTCTCTTATTTGTTTTTTATAAACTTCTATGTTACCAATTTTATATGATATAAAACACCCACCTGTATCTCTATTAGTTTCTTCTTGTTTTACAATTATTAACAACTCAATCCACAACCCATATACCTACAAATCTGTTGAGAAGAGAAATGAGTCATATATAACAAAAAAAGTATAATTTTCCAATATTAATTTATCTATTAACTAAATTCCCATTTTCGTTTGTAAAATTATGAAGACTTCTTTTTACTTTTAAAAGTACTACAACCATATCCGATTCCCTAAAATCTTATTCGTTTTTTCATGGGTGGTATTTTCTAGTTTTTATTGTTGACCCGAATTCTTACTTTTGAAGATAAGAACCTTTATCTGATAACTTCTTCACTTTTCTGTTCTGTGTCTCTCCCCTTCTACAAGTTATAGTTTCCTGAACATAAGTCCAGTATATTCTTGAGAATAGGTAACTGTACTTAGGTGGTGCCCACATGTACATACCGTTTTGGATATGTCATAACATTTCACTTTATTTGATTTTTATTTTTAATTTTTTTTTTTCTTGGGAATATTAAGTGATTCAGAGAAGGTTTCAGGGTAGGAGGTCTCCGTCTGGTGTGTCGACCGACAAGTGTGAGTCTCGTTTCCTACCGGTCCCTTACCGACACAGTTCCATACCTACCTCATGAACACCTCACCCTGTCTTCTTCTCCACACTCCACCTACCCCGTTCGACACTGACACCTGCCCCCGAAGAAATTCATAACTCATGACCGTCCTCTTTGGAGTTTAAACGTAGAAATTGTTCAAAGGTACACTACGAGATAGGGTCTCGAGTTAACAAATAATTGTTAAACCACTCATACACCCGGTAAAATGTACTACCGTCACCAGTATCACCGTCGACACCCAGTCTAGATTGTACTTCAGTGAATCCTCTATCGGAGTCAAGTCAAGTCAAGTCAGCGAGTCAGTACAGGTTGAGAAACGTCGGGGTACTTAACGTCGTACGGTCCGGAGGGACAGGTAGTGGTTGAGGGCCTCAAGTGAGTCTAAGTGCAGGTAGCTCAGTCACTACGGTAGGTCGGTAGAGTAGGAGTCAGCAGGGGAAGAGGAGGACGGGGGTTAGGGAGGGTCATAGTCTTAGAAAAGGTTACTCAGTTGAGAAGCGTACTCCACCGGTTTCATGACCTCAAAGTCGAAGTCGTAGTAAGGGAGGTTTCTTTAGGGTCTGGACTAGAGGAAGTCTTACCTGAACAACCTAGAGGAACGTCAGGTTCCCTGAGAGTTCTCAGAAGAGGTTGTCGTGTCAAGTTTTCGTAGTTAAGACGTCACGAGTCGAAAGAAGTGTCAGGTTGAGAGTGTAGGTATGTACTGGTGACCTTTTTGGTATCGGAACTGATCTGTCTGGAAACAACCGTTTCATTACAGAGACGAAAACTTATACGACAGATCCAACCAGTATTGAAAAGAAGGTTCCTCATTCGTAAAAAATTAAAGTACCGACGTCGGTGGTAGACGTTACTAAAACCTCGGGGGGGGTTTTATTTCAGACTGGAACAAAAGTGACAAAGGGGTAGATAAACGGTACTTCTCCACCGAGTAACCTTTTCTGAGACTACGACCCTCCCTAACCCCCGTCCTCCCCTTCCCCTGTTGTCTCCTACTCTACCGACCTACCGTAGTGCCTGAGCTACCTGCACTCAGACTCGCTTGAGGCCCTCTACAACTACCTGTCCCTCCGGACCGACGACGCTAAGTACCCCAGCGTTTCTCAACCTGTGCTGACTCTCTGACTTGACTTGACTTGACTACCCTGGTCTACGGTACTAGAATCAAAAGACTTACAACTCAAATTCGGTTGAAAAAGTGAGAGGTGAAAGTGAAAGTAGTCCTACGAAAAATCAAGGAGGAGTGAAAGACGGTATTACCACCACAGTAGACGAATAGACTCCACTAACTATAAAGAGGGCCGTTAGAACTAAGGTCGAACACGAAGAAGGTCGGGTCGTATAGAGTACTACATGAGACGTATATTCAAGTTATTCGTCCCACTGTTATATGTCGAAACTGCATGAGGAAAAAGATAAACCTTGGTCAGACAAAAAGGTACAGGTCAAGATTGACAACAAAGGACTGGGCGTATTTCCAAAGAGTTCGCCGTCCATTCCACTTAAAAGGTGTCAAATAACACTAGGTGTGTCAGTTTCCGAAACCGTATCAGTTATTTCGTCTTTATCTACAAAAAGACCTTGAGAGAACGGAAAAACTTCTAGGTCGACTACAACAGTTAAACTAGAGACCAAGGAGACGGAAAAGAATTTGGTCGAACTTGTAGACGCTGAAGTGCCAAGTACATAACAACTTCGGACCGAACCTCTTAAAATTCATAATGAAATGATCGCACACTCTACTCACGTTAACACGACAGTAAACCCGTAAGAAACCGTAACGGAAAGAAACCTTAACCTTACTTTTGACTGGAAAAGGTCAGGACACCGGTAACGACTCAAAAGGTTTAAACGACCGTATAACTCACGTCGTGAAAGCGTCGTAGTAGAAAGTCCTAAACTTTATCGAGTTGACCTTAAGGTAGTGGAGGTGATCGAAACAAGCATCACTACGAAAGATTCCGGGTGAACTGAAGTGTAAG
>SJYO01050144.1:785477-870374 GCA_006410555.1 Capra ibex | reverse complement strand
CACATAAGAACGGTGGAGAAGAGTTATAGAAGACGAAGACAATCCAGGTATGGTAAAGACAGGAAATAGCTCGGGTAGAAACGTACTTTACAAGGGAACCACAGAGATCAAAGGAACTTCTCTAGAGATCAAAAAGGGTAAGACAACAAAAGTAGATAAAGAAACGTAACTAGTGACTCCTTTCGAAAGAATAGAGAAGAACGATAAGAAACCTTGAGACGTAAGTCTACGAATATAGAAAGGAAAAGAGGAAACGAAAAATGAAGAGAAGAAAAGTGTCGATAAACATTCCGGAGGAGTCTGTCGGTAAAACGAAAAAACGTAAAGAAAAGGTACCCCTACCAGAACTAGGGACAGAGGACACGTTACAGTACTTGGAGACACGTATCAAGTAGTCCGTGAGATAGATAGTCTAGGTCAGGGAATTTAGATAAAGAGTGAAGGTGACATATTAGTATTCCTTAAACTAAATCCGGTATCGATTTACCAGATCACCAAAGGGGATGAAAGAAGTTAAATTCAGACTTAAACCGTTATTCCTCAAGTACTAGACTCGGTGTCAGTCGAGGACCAGAACAAAAACAACTGACATATCTCGAAGAGGTAGAAACCGACGTTTCTTATATNCATATTAGTATTCCTTAAACTAAATCCGGTATCGATTTACCAGATCGCCAAAGGGGATGAAAGAAGTTAAATTCAGACTTAAACCGTTATTCCTCAAGTGCTAGACTCGGTGTCAGTCGAGGACCAGAACAAAAACAACTGACATATCTCGAAGAGGTAGAAACCGACGTTTCTTATATTAGTTAGACTAAAGTCACAACTGGTAGACCACTACAGGTACACATCTCAGAAGAGAACACAACAACCTTCTCCCACAAACGATACTGGTCACGTAAAAGAACCGTTTTGAGATAATCAGAAACGGGACGAAGTAAGGTGTAAGGTTCCGGTTTAAACTAACAATGAGGTCCACAAAGAACTGAAGGATGAAAACGTAAGGTCAGGGGATATTACTTTTCTTGTAGAAAAAACCTACGATGAAGATTTTCCAGAACATCCAGAAGTATCTTGGTAAGTTGAAGTCGAAGAAGTTGTAATGACCAACCCCGTATCTGAACCTAATGTCACTATAACTTACCAAACGGAACCTTTACTTGTCTCTAGTAAGACAGTAAAAACTCTAACGTAGGTTCATGACGTAAAGCCTGAGAACAACTGGTACTACCGATGAGGTAAAGAAGATCCCCTAAGGACGGGCGTCATCATCTATATTACGAGTAGACTCAATTTAAGGGAAAGAAATCAGTAATTAATTTGACATTCGTTCAATAAGGGAATAAGTGACGGAAAGACGAACTCTTTTGACCTCAGTACAGGTAAAGACTATTATTTGGTGACTAGTTACGTTCTTTTATGGTCTTAATCGATCTTTATTGTTCTTCATAGATAGTTAGAATACGTAGTATAGTCCGACGATTCAGATTTTGGATAGAAACTATAACCTTATTTCGTTCTCCTCACCCCTCTTTGAAACAGAGTTCCGGTGACCTAAATGACCGACTCCATTCACCATCTAGAGACTCAATTAATTCGTCCCCTTCTCTCAACATTGTCGTACATTAGACCACTGGTCAGTACGACCAAAAAACCTTGTCTTCTCAAAGGGTCCCACCTCCGAAGGTCTCAATTTTGACCATTTCACAGACCACTTGACGACTCGACCAGTGAGATCACATTTGAAAGAGATCAATATTTTTCTTCAACGACTATTTACACTTCTTTAATCCCTTCTACTTTCCACTCTCAGACTCCTTGACTAATATCCTCTATAAACTCTAACCTTCTCGTGTTAATCCCGTCCCAATTAACGACAAGTCTCCCTTGTTGTCGTATTTCGTTTCCCGTTCTACTGACTCTCGGTGCTCACACCCAATGTCTCAGTGAATCTGAACCCAAACTCAAGGGTTCAGAAACAAATAGTCAACACACTGGAACTCGTTAAATGATGCAGTTTAAGGTGTCACTTTACCCCTTTTGTCACCATGAATTGATAACACTTCACATTAACTTTATTCCGTATGTTTCGTAAATCTTCTCGACACGCCGAGTCTCATCTACGGGGGTTTGTACCATCACCCACCGTAATAATAATAGTACTGATTTTTCACTGTATTTTACTGGTCCTTCTTCAAGAACCCGTCTTTTTTCACCCCTCTTCAGTTTCTTTTACCTGCTCCTTTAGATCTACTCTTTCGAGATTTATAATGAAGAACCACTGAGAGTTAAAGTAATGAGAGACGAAACACATGAGGGTTCACGTTTATACCGAAGGATCCACTTCGGTCACTATTTCTTGGGTGGATGGTTACGTCCTCTGGATTTTCTGTACCCAAGGTATCGTCCCGACCCTTCTAAGGAACCTCCTCCCGTACCGTTGGGTAAAGTCATAAGAACGGTACCTGTTTCCTCGGGTCATCCGATACGAGGTATCCCAGTGTGGCTCAACCTGTGGTAACTTAGTAGAATCGTGTGTGGGTACGTTTACGTTTATTCATCCTTGACCCAACTCGTTACAAAAAATGTGTCTTCCATTAATTTGTCACTTACTGAGATTTTAAGTTACTACTTTCAAATTAAAAATTAACTTTCCATCAACTAAATGTTATAAGATAATGAAAGTCTGTATATTGTTTCAATAAGTCATAAAAATATCAATTATGTGAATAAAAAAAGAGAAAGAAACACCGGTGTCAAAATTTTTTAAATTTAAATAAATAAAATTAACCTCCGATTAATGAAATGTTATAACATAACCAAGACGGTATGTAGTTGTAATTAGGCGGTACCCGTATGTGCACAAGGAGTAGGACTTGGGGGGAGGGTGGAGGAAGGGGCATGGTAGGTCCAGTAGGGTCACGTGGTCGGGGTTCCTAGGACATAACTTGGACTTGACTGCTAAGTAAAGAATATACTATAATATGCAAAGGTACTGTAAGGGGGTTTAGTAGGGTGGGAAAGGGAGAGGGTGTCTCAGGTTTTCTGACAGGATATGTAGACACAGAGAAAACGATAGAGCGTATGTCCCAATAGCAATGGTAGAAAGATTCAAGGTATATATACGCAATCATATGACATAACAACAAAAAGAAAGACAGAATGAAGTGAGACATATTAGTCGAGGTCAAAGTAGGTGGAGTAATCTTGCCTAAGTTTACATAAGAAAAATTACCGACTCATTATGAGGTAACACAAATACATGGTGTCGAAAGAATAGGTAAGTAGACGACTACCTGTAGATCCAACGAAGGTTCAGTGATATTTGATTAATCAAATAAAGGGACACGACGTGGTGTGTAGCAATAAGGAAGAAATAAAATATGTATTATCAACACTCGAATTAGGAGACCGACAGTACAGGTGGAGGGTAGGGTGACAACCAAGAGACTAAGACACTTTAAAATTTTACATAAAATTCAATGTTAATTCTCTTATCTCAAACGGTTTCCCAGTCTTATCTCTTTTACGAAGAGTTACTCTCTTTTCTACTTGAATTGTAGTCAGGCATCAAGTCAGCGAGTTAGTACAGACTGAAAACCACTGGGGTGCCTGACGTCGTACGATCCGAAGGGACAGGTCGTTGTTGAGTCGTTGTTGTTGTTTCGAACGCGTTTGAGTACAGGTAGTTCGGTCACTACGGTACGTTAGTAGAGTAGGAGACAGCAGGGGAAGAGGAGGACGGAAGTTAGAGAGGGTCCTAGTCTTAGACAAGGTTCCTCAGTCAAGAAGTGTAGTCCACCGGTTTCATAACCTCAAAGTCGAAGTCGTAGTCAGGAAGGTTACTTATAAGTCTTGAATAAAGAAACTCCTAACTGACCAAACTAGAGGAACGTCAAGTTCCCTTATAGTTCTTAGAAGAGGTTGTGGGGTCAAGTTTTCGTAGTTAAGAAACCTTGAGTCGAAAGAAGTATCAGGTCGAGAGTGTAGATATGTACTGGTGACCTTTTGGGTATCGAAACTGATCTACCTGGAAAAAACCGTTTCATTACAGAGACGAGAAATTATACGACAGATCCAACCAGTATCGAAAAGAAGGTTCCTCTTTCGTAGAAAATTAAAGTACCGACATCAGTGATAGACTTCGTTAAAACCTCCGGGGGGGGGTTTATTTTAGACAATGACAAAGGTAACAAAGTAGTAACTAAACGGTACTTCACTACCCTGACCAACGGTACTAGAGTCAAAAAACTTACAACTCAAAATTCGGTCGGAAAAGTGAGAGGAGAAAGTGAAAGTAGCTCCCAGAAATCAAGAAGTGAAAGACGGTATTCTAACCACAGAGGACGTATAGACTCCAATAACTATAAAGAGGACCGTTAGAACTAAGGTCGAACACGAAGTAGGTTGAATTGTAGTCGACCGAAGTTTGTCTTCACCCTCCTCTGTCTTCCACCCTTCCTTCTCCCTTCCACCGTTCTCGTCAGTGGATCAGTACGTCTCTTCCCTGACAAAGGTTTGGGTTCACCAACTCGTAAACCTTACGAGGGGAGACCCTAAGTATTTTTCAATAAAAATTTTGACTTTTTCTTAGTATTGTAAACATAGTTTTCCCAAAAAGGGAGTCTCAAGAGACCTACCGGTGGAAATGGAGGAATAAGGAGTTCGACATCTAGTCCCCTAAGTCGTACCCCTAGTGACACCACATCTTGTGGCTCCGGTACAAGAGGACCCGGTCCCTTGACCGACACCTCCCAAAGTTCATGTACTTACGCCAGCAAGGTATCTTTTAGGGATGCCGACGTTTCACACTCGATGTACACGACTTTCGAAACCTGGAAGGGAGACACCATGACTAGGCCTCTTATGACCTGTCCTACTTCCGTATCCTTTAATCCTGACTACTTGACCACTGATACTTCAACTGATGTCGTTTTTACTTCTGACAGTAGAGTTGTACCATCCACGATCTCGTCCAATCAAAGTACTCCCCCTCCTAAAGTGTCTTCATTATTGACTACTCCACAAGTGTTATCCTGACAAAGTTGTACTCCGGTCAGAGACAACAACTTGATTACTTGGGATACCGTATCTGGGGTCGGTGGTCGTCCCTCGTCTGAGCTACTCTGTACTACTACAACATTTCGTTTCCAGACGTCTACCGTTGTATCGCCAGTATCCGGTAGTGACAGTCGTACATTGTGAGTCGTTACTGTTTGTGGTCCTTCTTCATCTCAACACTGTACGTGGGACGTATTCTCTACTACAAGAAGAGACTGTGTTTCAAGTGGTCGTATAATCCCCATTACTGTCTCCTCATCGTCTCTAGGTGTTTCCTGTCCAACGACTCCTTTATCATGTACCCTCACACTTCCACCCGTAAATCTGTTTAGTCACAATAGTGTGGGTCCAAGGGATAGTACCACTGGTTCATCTAGGGCTCCTTCTCCTTCTTTTCACCCTCGACTTCGAGACCGGCTAGACAGTTTGGGACTTCTTACTTGAGACAGTGACATCTCACTAAAAGACATCGGTAAGAGGAGACCGATCCCCGGGACACCCCTACCCTCTCTTCTTGATGGACTTTCCGACGAAGAACGTGACGAACTACTTCGATCAAAACTCGTAAACCCTGGTCGTCTCTCTAGGACTATAGGAAGGACTACTTAGACGGGAGTAGAACAACAAACAAAACCCTCCTTCTGGTCTGGGACTTATAAAGTTACCAGTATCTCTACTCTTCTTTTTACCGCGTTCTAGATCTTGAAAATGACATAAGTACAGAGACTTTATAGGATCTCGTCACCTAGAATTTCAGATCTGGGACATGATCGTAACGAACGTAGTGGACTTCTGTAATCTCTACGTCTAAGAGACCGGAATGGGGTCTGGAGGGTTCAGTTCTTGAGACCCTATCCCAGGTGACTAGACACATGGTATGACAGAGGTCCACTCCGACTACGTCCAAGTTCAGGCTCTTGGAGTCAGGACATCTATTGTTCGTGATCGTAAGTATAAAACATCAACCTCTACATAAAACGAAGACTTTACTTTGAAGGAATACCAGATACCTTCAGGATTTATAAGTGACTAACGCTTGTCTACTTTTGAACAGAGTGTATCTAAATCACAGTCCCACTATACCATCAATGTCGTCATAGTGACTCAATGTTCAGTCAAAGACATAGACTTTATACTTTAATCACTATAGTTAAGGATTCCAACAACATTTTTATTATAACCTATTATGTATCAATCTTTTATAAAAAGTTTTTCGGTCAAGGTATTTTTACACTACACAGTATTCCACAGACCTTAAGAAACACCAGATGTCTCTAAGAGTAACTTAGGTAGACACGACTCCGGAGTCAGGACCGTAAATCGTAACAGATCTCGTTCCCTGGAGTCGGAGGCCCTAGATTACGGACTACTAGACTCCACCTGAACTACATTATTATAATTTCACGTGTTATTTCCATTACAGGAACTTAGTAGGGGTTTGGTAGGGGGACGACGGGTCCAGGCACCTTTTTAACAGAAGGTGTCTTGGTAAGGGACTATAGTTTTTCTAACCCCTGGTGTCCAGATCTCATCCCGAGTTATCGATGAGAATGATAACAACAAAAATAAAAGTCTAGTATTATATTTCGGTAATAGAGAAATAACTGTTTCATGAGTGTAATATGTGTACCGATATTCTTCGTACCTAGTAGTAACGATATATATAGGGAAAAGACTTTATTTATAAAGAATTCGATTTTGGGATTTAAACGTGATAAAAGAAACGAGGGAAAATGTCAATGATTGAAAATACATTACGATCAGTTTTCAGTTAGAGTAATTGAGGGGGGTGTTCAAAACACATATTCCTTTTTATACACATCTCAACTTAAAAGTTAGGATACAAGTATACCTCCTTTGACTTTACGGTCTGTCTTCACTAAAAGGACTCCGAAGAATTAATGGTTCCTCAACCTTGACTTTGACGAAAGAAGACTAGTACTCGAGAAGGGATTCAGGGTTCGTACATCGGATTATTTGGACGTGTACATCTCGAGATTCGTTACAACACCAAATTGTACGAAATAGGAACCACACAATATAACACGTATCGATTATTTTTTCTTCTTATAACGTAATAAAAGGATAAAAGATCCTTTGAATCGGAAATTTTCGATTTAAATATTCGTGTTTTGATCAATACTTTGAAACCTGAAGACTGATGGTCAGATAAAACAAAAGTCATTTGACGCAACGAAACGACATCCAACAGAACACACGTTGTGAAACAATAATAAATCATTTGAATTAGATAACTTAAAGACCTGTGTTTACTGTTTAAAATAATTGTTAAAGTCTAAAAATTTAATATACACGTAACATCCTTTAGTCTTTGTGATTCTTCGTTTTTATGTTATGATAAAAGGACGAAGAACCTCTGATTGTTGTCAGATCTGACGGAAAAATGTAGAATAGTCACATATATACGAATGTACACATAGCTGTATATCATAAATTTTTTAAAACATTGGATAAAAAATTGACATCGTGAAGTTTTACACAGGAATCTAAGGATATTCTTATTATTGAATAATAATTATTTAATAAAGATATCCTGATCATTGAGACCGTGATTGATATAAAGAATAGATTCACATTCTCAGAAACTTAGAAATCTTACACCACACTTCTGTTCTTTTAGACGTAACGGAAACATTTGAAATGCACGATTTAATAACCACCAATTTAACAAACGAAGTATTATTAATGATAGTCTTTATCGATGTTAAAAACCTTATAATAAAGGTAAATAATGTTTCCTCTTTTTCATCCATCGTTGTTATCTAACTTTTATAGAATGTATAGGAGAAGATAAGTTAAAGATGGAGAACTATGCACCTTTTTAGGTGGACCTTATATGGTAATGGTATTTAGTTTCCCGAAATGTCTCGTCATGTTTCACTTGTAGTAAATGAATCACGTCACGACTACCCTTTTGGGATCTGTCGTGCCTCTTAATAAAAAAAGGTGTTAGTAGATTATTGTATTTTGTCCTTTTGTACTGGGGTATGAACTATAGTCAGTGATGGTAATAATGGAGGTCAAAGGTCTTCTGGTAGTCTCCGAGTCCTAATGACGGGTATTCTTTTGTTGTGTGTTTCTTTTTTGTGAATCTCTACTTCATTTGTATACCAACTTTTAGAGGACGTAATATTTGTTCTCAAGTACCTTCTATATACAAGAGACATGTTAGCGAAATTTATCATTAATTCATGAACATGACTCCTTTTTACCTAGTCAGAGGGTCTTTAATGTCTCCTACGGATCTAAAGTTTCCAGTCCTTTATATATATAGTCCCTCACTCTCCTGGGATATCTAAATATAGATTAAGATTCAAATGAGTTTCCCTGGTCGTGACAGTACTTTTTATCTAGACCCCCCTAAATAAAACTGAACCTAGGGAAGTTCAGAACCCCCTGAACCTCAAGTCGAATAAATATATTCATGCCAGTGTCGAAGAGGAACCTACGTTAGTGAAGTCTCTGACGTCTGGACTCAATACCTCGTTAATCTCAGAACCAAATGGGGAAACGACACTTAGCACAAAAAATCGAGGGTCCACACAATTAAAAGGAAAATAACCATATCAGTGAAACGACAAATCCTTTAATATCAGATTACGGGAGGAAATTCTGTAAAATTTTGGTTATTGGCATAGTAGTGGCAGTAACAGCAGTAATGGTGGTTGTGATGGTGTCAGTGGTGGTTGTGGTGGAAACCAGTAATGGTAATTGTACCAGTAGTCAGTGATGGTAATACCAACAATGAGTAATCGATAAGTGATAATCCGTAATAGTTGATCCAAATTTTACAAATAAGATTTCCTAAGTTTTGATTTAATTTTTGTTTGACATATGAAAGGTATTTCCTTATACTTAAACATTCTTTACGATTTAGACAGTGGGACAAAGATGTTGACATCTGGTTGTCACCATCTTACCGTCCTTTAACTCCCCGTACTCTTCCATCTGTATTCTTCAGAAGTGAGTGTATAAGAGTAAGAATTCCCTTTATGTAAATATTCCGATAAGTCAACAGTTCTTATATAAGTCGTTATATAGTAACTACTTTTATAATACTTCTAATCGATTACTTCTAAAAATTCGATTTGAAATAGAAGACTCTATTAACATCTAAGTATACATCCATATTCTTTATTATACCTCCCTAGGACACATGGAATACGTCAAAGGGGGTTACCCTTATAAAACGTTTTAATATTATGTCATAGTGTATATCCTAAGAAAAAAAAAGTTTGCATCCTAAGACTTACAATACTGTCTGTTAGATGACGAGAATAATTCGAAAGGGATAAAAATAAATATGAGTAAAGACACACATATGTAAATGAGACTACGCTTAAATAGTGTACGTGTCTAAACTCATCGGTAGTGATGTCAAGTATATTTATGTGTAGTGGAAGTAAAAGATTAAAATTTTGTCATGAAACTAAAGAATAATAGGAGATTTCTACTAATCAATAAAAAAACTACAAAAATTAAAAAAGAGAGAAAAATTTATGTTTAAATAAATAAAATTAACCTCCAATTAATGAAAGAGTGATTAAATTAGTATGAAAAAAACACAAAATGAGGTAATGTTGATGATAAGAAAACAACGAGTTTTAAAAGACAGAAACGGGACACTTTAAGAGAAATAAAACAGAGAACCCAGAAAACCTATACCACGATAATCAGAGATTACAATTTATAACAGACTATACTGTTCCACTAGACTAGAGGAGAGTATATAAGGTAAGAAGTCTGGTCTTTGGTTGTGAAAAAAGTTCTATAAACATAAGAAAATCGCCACTTTACCACAAAGTTCCGATGTTTGATCCAAAATTTTGTCCCCGAGAAACAAAGACCCAATCATTAACAAAGATCCAGAAAGTTTTTCTTGAGTTTTTAAACATGACACACCAAAAGTTATTAAAATATTCCTAAGCAATACTATANTCCAATTAATGAAAGAGTGGTTAAATTAGTATGAAAAGAACACAAAATGAGGTAATGTTGATGATAAGAAAACAACGAGTTTTAAAAGACAGAAACGGGACACTTTAAGAGAAATAAAACAGAGAACTCAGAAAACCTATACCACGATAATCAGAGATTACAATTTATAACAGACTATACTGTTCCACTAGACTAGAAGAGAGTATATAAGGTAAGAAGTCTGGTCTTTGGTTGTGAAAAAAGTTCTATACACATAAGAAAATCACCACTTTACCACAAAGTTCCGATGTTTGATCCAAAATTTTGTCCCCGAGAAACAAAGACCCAATCATTAACAAAGATCCAGAAAGTTTTTCTTGAGTTTTTAAACATGACACACCAAAAGTTATTAAAATATTCCTAAGCAATACTATAAGAAGTCGTAAAAATAATCCACACTACAAAGAAAAATTATACAGTGAAGTCTATAGATTTAATTATAGATAAATTATGATACTTTTCAAAGAACTTAATATAAAAAATGCAAACGAAACCAAAACAGGAACACCGAGAACGAGTGGTATCTGATTTAGAAGAACCGGACCATAGATGTAAACAACGAAGGGCATTCAAAGAAGTAAAAAAAGAAAAGAAGTAAGGAAAGAAAGTACAAGACAAAAAGGATTTCGTAATAGGTAATATAAACAAACGAGAAGATAATGAAAATTAAAGAATTTAATAAAAAAGAAAATAAAGATTCTTAAAGAACTTAATAACATAGTAATGACTTAAACAGGATTAAGACTTAAAACAACGAGAAAGTAAGGGACTTAGTCAAAGTTTTATACAGAATCCAGTAAAACTATCTCACATAACATAAGTAAGTAAACTCCCCTGAACTCAACCTAACAAGAGAGGTAATCAGTGTGTGGTATACGTTAATTATTGACCTGTTGTATATATTTTATTAACAAAACTCTGTGACCTATGGTCCATTACGACTGAACACTGGATTCTGTCTTCTCCTTGTCTACTCCACTTGGGATACAGGTGGGACTGAGAACCAGACCGCTAGGAAAACTCTAGTACCGGGTTTCTTCCATATACCGTTGTCTCGTGTTGTAAAGACCATTTGAGTCCCTCTGGTTACAACCCTCCGACTTCATCGACCTTATCGTTCACTTAGTACTTTTCGGTGTCTCTTCCTTTAGACCTTTAGAGGTATATCTATAGGAAAACAGAACAGACTCGAAACAGATCCCACACGTAAACATTCTATTTTGAGGTGTTTCGACCCGTTCCTTCTTTATCGTTCTTTTAAATCCGATTTATTAACTAATAGTTTCGATGTGTCCAGACACCCTACCAACGGATGGTTGGTGGGTCATTCCTTACGAGGCACTTTTGGATGGACATCGTAAGGGGTCTCTCGGTTCTTCAAACACAGAATCTTAGTCAAGACTTAATCAAGAACTTATTTACGACGTGATTGTTTTGGGTAATCTATGTCAGAGTTTTTGTCGTTCTGTTAGACACGTTTCAAATTGACTGAGGGTTTTTATTTGAAGTTCTGTGACACTTTTTGTTTTTTGTTCTGTAAGTTGTTTAGAGGTCGTAGGACAGTTTTTAATCTATAAGACTATTCGTATTTTTACATATTCTTTTCGTTCTCTGAAAAAACTAGTGTTACACCATTCTAATCAACAGTTGATGTCCTTTTTTTATAATTTTATGTTTGTATACCTCTGATTTGTTGTACGAAGACTTATTGGTTGTTTAGTGTCTTCTTTAGTTTTTTCTTTAGTTTTATACGTATCTTTATTCACTTTTACTTTTGTGTTGTTGGGTTTTGGATACCCTAAGTCATTTTCGTCACGTATCGTTATGTTCGAATGGAGTTCTTTATTCTCTTTTTAGTTTATTTACTGGATTTAAATGTGGATTTCGTTGATCTTTTTCTTCTTTACTTCTTGGGGTCCCAATCATCTACCTTTCTTTAGTATTTTGAATCCTGTCTTTATTTACTTTTTCTTTGTTTCTGATATCGTTTTTAGTTGTTTTGATTTTCGACCAAGAAGTTCTTCTATTTATTTTACCTGTTTGATAATCGGTCTCAGTAGTTCTATTTTTCCCTCTTCTTAGTTTAGTTGTCTTAATAAAAAAATAAAATAAAAAAAATTTTTTTAATAAAAATGAAATAAAATGAAATGTTATGACATAACTAAAACGGTATGTAACTGTACTTAGGTGGTGCCCACATGTACGTAAGGGTTTGCACTTGGGGGGAGGGTGTAGGGAGGGGTATTGTAGAGAGACCCAGTAGCGGTACGTGGTCGGGGTTCGTACGACACAGGACACATCCTGTATCTGACCGCTAAGCGTTTAGTTGTCTTAATCTTTACTTTTACCTCTTTAGTGTTGTCTGTTGTTTCTTTATTGAAAAATAAAGTACTCTGATAATATTCGTTGATATACGGTTATTTTACTTGTTGAACCTTTTTTACCTACTTAAGAATCTTTTCATATTGGTCCTTCTTTGTCTTTTAGAATTGTCTGAGTAGTGTTCGTGTCTTGAACTTTGACATTATCTTTTAGAAGGTTGTTTGTTTTCGGGTCCTGGTCTACCGAAGTGTCCACTTAAGATGGTTTTTAAATCCCTTCTCGATTGTGGATAGGATGAGTTTGAGAAGGTCTTTTAACGTCTCCTTCCATTTGAGGGTTTGAGTAAGATACTCCGGTGGTAGTGGGATTATGGTTTTGGTCTATTTCTACGGTGTTTTTTTCTTTCGATGTCCGGTTATAGTGACTACTTGTACCTACGTTTCTAGGAGTTGTTTTAAGATCGTTTGTCTTAGGCTGTTGTATAATTTTTCTAGTATGTAGTACTGAAATAGGGTGCCTAATTACGTTCCTAAGAAGTTATAGGTGTTTAGTTAGTTACATTAAGTGGTGTAATTGTTTAACTTTTTATTTTTTCATACTAATAGAGTTATCTATGTCTCTTTCGGAAGCTGTTTTAATTTGTAGGTAAATACTATTTTGGGAGGTCTTTCGTCGGTATCTTCTTTGTATGGAGTTGTATTATTTTCTGTATATACTATTTGGGTTTTGTTTGTAAAAGGAGTTACCACTTTTTAACTTTCGTAAAGGGGATTTCAGTCCTTGTTCTGTTCCCACGGGTGAAAGTGGTGATGATAAGTTGTATCAAAACCTTCAAAACCGGTGTCATTAGTCTTGTCTTTTTCTTTATTTTCCTTAGGTCTAACCTTTTCCTCATTTTGAGAATTACAAAAGTCTACTGTACCAGGATATGTATCTTTTGGGATTTCTGAGGTGGTCTTTTGATGATCTCGATTAGTTACTTATATCATTTCAACGTCCTATATTTTAATTGTGTGTCTTTAGGGAACGTAAGGATATGTGCTTGTTACTGTTTTGTCTTTCTCTTTAATTCCTTTTTTAAGTTAAGTGCTAACGCTGTTTTTATTATTTTATGAATCCTTATTTAGATGGATTNTAGGTCTAACCTTTTCCTCATTTTGAGAATCACAAAAGTCTACTGTACCAGGATATGTATCTTTTGGGATTTCTGGGGTGGTCTTTTAATGATCTCGATTAGTTACTTATATCATTTCAACGTTCTATATTTTAATTGTGTGTCTTTAGGGAACGTAAGGATATGTGATTGTTACTGTTTTGTCTTTCTCTTTAATTCCTTTTTTAAGTTAAGTGCTAACGCTGTTTTTATTATTTTATGAATCCTTATTTAGATGGATTTCTTTGTTTTCTGATATATATCTTTTGATATTTTGTGGTTACTTCCTTTAGTTTCTACTGTGTTTATCTACCTCTTTATATGGTACAAGTATCTACCCTTCTTAGTTATATCACTTTTACTCATATGATGGGTTTCGCTAGATACCTAAGTTATGTTAGGGATAGTTCGATGGTTACCATAAGAAGTGTCTCGATCTTGTTTATAAGAACGGACCTTTTAGGGTACCTGTCTCCTCGGACCATCCGACGTCAGGTACCCCAGCGATTCTCAGCCTGTGCTGACTCGCTGAAGTGAAAGTGAAAAGTGAAAGTACGTAACCTCTTCCTTTGCCGTTGGGTGAGGTCATAAGAACGGACCTCTTAGGGTCCCTGTCTCCTCGGATCACCCGACGACATACACCCCAGCGTGTCTCAGTTTGTACTGACTTCACTGAATCGTCGTCATCGTCTTGTTTATTAAAGTGTTAAACATACCTTTATGTTTTTTGGAGTTTATCGGTTTCGTTAGAACTCTTTCTTCTTACCTTGACCTCCTTAGTTGAACGGACTGAAGTCCGAGATGATGTTTCGGTGTCAGTAGTTCTGTCATACCATGACCGTGTTTCTGTCTTTATATCTAGTCACCTTGTTTTATCTTTCAGGTCTCTATTTAGGTGGGTGGATACCTGTGGAATAGAAACTGTTTCCTCCGTTCTTATATGTTACCTCTTTTCTGTTAGAGAAATTGTTCGCCACGACCCTTTTGACCAGTTGGTGAACATTTTCTTATTGTTATTGTGGTATGTGTTTTTATTTGAGTTTTACCTAATTTCTATATTTACATTCTGGTCTTTGATATTTTGAGAATCTCCTTTTGTATCCGTTTTGTGAGAGACTGTATATAGTGTCGTCCTAGGAGATACTGGGTGGAGGTTCTAATTACATTTATTTTATTTTTTATTTGTTTATCCTGGACTAATTTGAATTTTTGAAAACTTTTTGCTTTCTTTGATATTCGTTCCACTTTTCTGTCGGAAGACTTACCCTCTTTTATTATCGTTTACTTCGTTGACTGTTTCTTGATTAGAGTTTTTATATGTTCGTCGAGTACGTCGAGTTATGGTCTTTTTATTTATTGGGTCAGTTTTTTATCCGGTTTCTTGATTTGTTTGTAAAGAGGTTTCTTCTGTTTGTTTACCGATTGTTTGTGTACTTTTCTACGAGTTGTAGTGAGTAATAATCTCTTTACGTTTAGTTNTTAGTTGGACGGACTGAAGTCCGAGATGATGTTTCGGTGTCAGTAGTTCTGTCATACCATGACCGTGTTTCTGTCTTTATATCTAGTCACCTTGTTTTATCTTTCAGGTCTCTATTTAGGTGCGTGGATACCTGTGGAATAGAAACTGTTTCCTCCGTTCTTATATGTTACCTCTTTTCTGTTAGAGAAATTGTTCGCCACGACCCTTTTGACCAGTTGGTGAACATTTTCTCATTGTTATTGTGGTATGTGTTTTTATTTGAGTTTTACCTAATTTCTATATTTACATTCTGGTCTTTGATGTTTTGAGAATCTCCTTTTGTATCCGTTTTGTGAGAGACTGTATATAGTGTCGTCCTAGGAGATACTGGGTGGAGGTTCTAATTACATTTATTTTATTTTTTATTTGTTTATCCTGGACTAATTTGAATTTTTGAAAACTTTTTGCTTTCTTTGATATTCGTTCCACTTTTCTGTCGGAAGTCTTACCCTCTTTTATTATCGTTTACTTCGTTGACTGTTTCTTGATTAGAGTTTTTATATGTTCGTCGAGTACGTCGAGTTATGGTCTTTTTATTTATTGGGTCAGTTTTTTATCCGGTTTCTTGATTTGTTTGTAAAGAGGTTTCTTCTGTTTGTTTACCGATTGTTTGTGTACTTTTCTACGAGTTGTAGTGAGTAATAGTCTTTTTACGTTTAGTTTTGGTGTTACTCCATGGTAGAGTGCGACCAGTCTTACCGACAATAGTTTTTCAGATGTTCATTATTTACGACCTCTCCCATACCTCTTTTCCTTTGGGAGAATGTGACAACCGCCCTTACGTTTGATCATGCCGGTGATACCTCTTGTCACGTCTCTAAAAAATTTTTTGACCTTTATCTTGACGGTATACTGGGTCTTTAGGGTGAAGACCCGGATGTGTGGTTCCTTTAGCCTTAGTTTTCTCTGTGTACATGGGGTTACAAGTAACGTTTTGACAAATGTTATCGATCCTGTGCCTTCGTCGGATCTACAGGTAGCCGTCTACTTACCCATTCTTTCAACACCAAGTCAAGTCAAGTCAAGTCAAGTCAGCGAGTCAGTACAGGTTGAGAAACGTTAGGGTACCTGACGTCGTGCGGTCCGGTGGGACAGGTAGTGGTTAAGGACCTCAAATGGGTTTGAGTACAGGTAACTCAACCACTACGGTCGATTTGTAGAGTAGGAGACAGAGGGGAAGAGGAGGACTGGAGTCAGAAAGGGTCGTAGTCCCAGAAAAGTTTACTTAGTCGAGAAACGTAGTCCATCGGTTTCATAACATCAAAGTCGAAGTTGTAGTCAGGAAGGTTACTTATGAGTCCTGACTAGAGAATCCTACCTGACCAACTAGAGGAACGTCAGGTTCCCTGAGAGTTCTCAGAAGAGGTTGTGGTGTCAAGTTTTCGACACCATGTATATGTGTATATGTGTTACCTTATAATGAGTCGATAATTTTTCTTGTGTAAACTTAGTCAAGATTACTCCACCTACTTTGACCTCGGATAATGTGTCTCACTTCATTAAGTCTTTCCTTTTGTGGTTATGTCATAAATTACGTATATATACCTTAATTCTTTCTACCATTGTTACTGGAATATACACCCTGTCGTTTTCTCTGTGTCTACATTTCTTGTCTGCAAACCTGGGACACCCTCTTCCGCTCCCACCCTACTAAACTCTTTCATCGTAACTTTGTATATATAATGGTATACACTTTATCTACTGGTCAGGTTCAATCTACGTACTTTGTCCCGTGAGTTTCGGCCACGTGACCCTGTTGGGACTCCCTACCCTACCCCTCCTTCCTCCCTCCCCCAAAACCCTACCCCCTGTATACATGTGGGTACCGACTAAGTACAGTTACATACCGTTTTTGGTGATGTTATAACATTTCATTAATCGGAGGTTAATTTTATTTATTTAATTAACTTTTTCTTCTTTTCGTCCTCTTCTATACACGTTTATCTTTATAGACAGACCACTATAATCTATTCTTAAATATTTGTCGAAATAAATAAATGGATTCCTAAAATTTCTTCTACACTTGTATTACATTTCTTTGTACTTTCCATATTTTTTCTTAATTTCACATGAAAGTCTCTGCTTTTTATATTTCCTTTTTAAAAACCTACCTGAATTATCGTCTAATCTGTAACTTCTTTCCTTCAAGTTACTGTCTTGTTTAAGGTATTATACATCTTGTTAGAGTTCACCAGAGTTGTGGACACATTAATCTTAGGGTCTTCATTCCCTCCTTTGTTTTTATGATCTTCTATGTTACCGATTTTGTATGATATAAACAACCCACCTCCATCTCTATTAGTTTCTTCGTATTTTATATTTATTAACAACTCGACCCACAACCCTTATACTCATAAATCGTTTGATAAGACAAATGAAACATATACAATTTAAAGAAAGTACAATTTTTCAACATTGATTTGTCTATACTCTAAATTCAGAAATTCGGAAGACCCTTTTTTCCTTTTAATAGTACTACAACCGTGTCCGATACCCTAAAATCTTATTCGTGTTTTCATGGGTGGTATTTTCTGTTTTAGACTGTTGACCCGAATTCTTATTTTGTAAGATAAGAAACTTTATCTGACGACTTCTCCACTTTTCTGTTCTGTCTTTCCCCTTCTATACAGATTCATGGACATAAGTCTAGTATACTCTCGAGACTATTTAAGTAATTAGTTCTTCTGTTGATTAATTTTCACTTGGTTTTCAAACCTATCTGTGATATTTCTTCTTAAATTTTATTAGTCCCATGTATACTTTTAAACGACTAATAGTAATCCATAATCAATTTACTTTAACTTTTGTGTGACTCTCTCGTGATACATAAGTGACCTCTACAATTAGACTGTTATAGTTCAAACAACTCTTACGTCTCGTTCACTTGGAGAGTATGTGACGACGACCTTTTACTTTAGTCTGGAAAGAAATTTTTAACAACCCGTAACTTTGTACATGTTATAGTATAATCTTTGCTTAGCGGTCAGATCCAAGCCACGTCCTATGTCCTACGAACCCCGACCACGTGACCCTACTGGGTCTCCCTACCATACCCCTCCCTCCGCCCTCCCCCCAAGTCCTAACCCTTGTGCACATGTTGGTACCACCTAAGTACAACTACATACCGTTTTGGTTATGTTATAACATTTCATTTTATTTAATTTTTTTTTTTCTTTTGGTTGGTTGGTTGGTTTGTTTTTTTTAACAACCCGTCAAAGATTATTTGACCAGAGTACGAGTACGAGTCAACGAAGTCAACACAGGCTGAGCAACGCTGGGGTACCTGACATCGGACGGTCCGAGGAGACAAGTACCCTAAGAGGTCCGTTCTTATGACCACACCCAACAGTACGGGAGGAAGTCCCCTAGAAGGACTGGGACCTTAGCTTGGTCGTAGAGGGTCACAGAGGACGTGACTCCCGTCTAAGAAATATCCACTCGGTGGACCCTTCAAATACTATCTGTATTTGACAAGATAGTGGTTTGTTAAGGTGAGAACCTATAAATAGGTTCATTAAATAACGGACTATATAAGTCCTTTTTTAATGATGATTAGTTTTTCTTTACATATTGATTATGTGTGTTGTTTTACTTCCTTAAATTCCCTGACACAACTCGTTTTGTATGGTCTGTGTTTTCCCATGTATAACATAGGAGATTAGTCAGTATTGATTAGTTAACAATATAACTATCTATCATATAACTATCTCTCATTCAGTCACCGACGAACTCAAGTCCCTATCTCCTCCTATAAGGTGTGAAACCTGTACACTGAATTAGACTAAAGAAAATAAACATTTACCATATATCTACTAGATGTTCTAACACTAATGACTAACTGAAACTCATAATTATACGAAAGGAGTAAAAATATTTCTTGGTAAAAATAACTCCATACTAACTGTAGGTGTTTCGACACGTACTACATATGTTGAACTAAGACCTCTCTTCATATGTGGACACTTTGAGAGTGGTATTAGTTACAGCTTTTGTACTCGTAGTAGAGATTTTTAAAGGAAAAAGAAGGAGGTAGGGAGGAAGGGAGAAAGAAATAACAATAAAAGGAACACTATTCTAGTGAATTTTGTTCTAGGTGAGATAATCATTTTAAAATTCATATGCTATGTCGTAACGGTTCACAATCAGTGAGTCAGTATAGACTGAGAAACGTTGGGGTCCGAGGAGATACCCTAAAGGTTCCGTTCTTTCTTATGACCTCACCCAACGATAAGGGAGGAGGTCCCCTGGAAGGGTTGGGTTTCTAGTTTGGGTCCAGAGGTTGTAACGTCATAAAAAAAATGGTAGACTCGGTACTCCCTTCGGGATGTTGTAACAGTTAATATCCGTTTTTTCTTGTACGGGAAACTCCAAATCCGACAAACGTGAAGAGTCTCCTGTGTAGAGTCTCTCGTGAGAGACACATATATCAGGAAGACAGAGATTACCATAATTTTTACTTACTTTTCTGTTTTATGCGTGAGTGCATCGGAAGAAAAGAAAATTTATTTTGTGATACGGTGAGCACACACACTTTCAGTGACAGAACAGACTGAGAAACACTGGGGGACCTGATATGTCAGGCACTTGAAAAGGTCCGGTCTTATGATCTCACTCATCGACAAGGGAAGAGGTCCCCTAGGAGGGTTACGTCCCTAACTTGGGTACAGAGGGTGTAGTGTCCGTCTAAGAAATGGTACCTCGGTATCCCTTCGTATTATGGTACGGGAGGAGGTCCCGTAGAAGGGTTGGGTCCCTAGTTTGGGTCAAGAGGACGTAACGTTTACCTAAGAAGTGGTGGACTTGGTGGTCCCTTCGGGTTCGTATGACCTCACCCATCGGATAGGGAAGACGTCCCCTAGAAGGGTTGGGTCATTAACTTGACCCCAGAGGACGTGACGTCCATCGAAGAAATGGTCGACTCGATGGACCCTTCGAGGTACGGTGAGTATTATTCCCTTTTTTATGACATGAGGTTCTTTCGACTTTATTTTATACAGAAGTTAAATTATACTGAAAGGGTGTTTCTTACCAAAAGACGTATATTTAACTTTAAGTGAGATTTTTACTTCTACGAAACATTTGACATTATATTCCCTGTGTTTGTATCATTGACACCCTGAAAGGTCGACCCCTCTCTTCGTCGTCGGTACCTGTTTGTATGTCCGTTCCAGTGGAGAGACGTGTCATCAGTATCATTGGAGTATGACTCACTCTCCATGGACAGGAACCGGGAAGAGACCGACAGAGGGAGGGGTCCCACACCTACCTGAGTTCCCCACAGGTAGTCTCAGACACGTAGAGGAAGACCAGAAACAAGAGTCACAACCCTATGTCTTAAGGTACGGACGTATGGGACAAGAACGACTACCCTGAGAAGGGTTTTCGGTAACAGGTCTCCTTCGGGTGTATCGACTGACAAGTCGGGGTCTCGTTTCCTACCGGTCCCTTACCTACACACAGTTCCATACCTACCTATGGAACTCACACCTCACCCTATCTTCTTCTCGACACTCCACCTACCCCCGTTCGACACTGACACCTGTCCCGAAGAAAATCGTACCAAAAGACCGTCGTCTTTGGACCTTAAACGTAGAAATTGTTTAAAGGTCCATTACGAAATAGACTCGGGTCGACAAATAATTATCAAAACACTCATACTCCCGGTAAAATGTACACCGTCACCAGTATTACCGTCGACACCCACAATAGATAACACTTCAGTGAAACGTCCGTCGGAGTGGGAAAGGATCGGTAAGTTATTTAACGTTCGTTCAGTCAGGGACATAAGTGACGGAAAGACGAATTCTTGTGATCTCAATATGGGTAAAGACTATCATCTGATGACTAACTATACTCTGTTACGGTTTTGATCGATCTTTACAATTCTTCAGAGATAGTCAGAACACATAATATAGTCAGTCGACTCAGATTTTGTACATAGGAGCGATAACCTATTTCGTTCTTCTCACCTCTCTTTAAACCAAGATAACGGTGACATAATTGACTTACTCCAGGTGTCATCTACTTAGTCAATTAATTCGTCCTGTTCTCTCAACGTTTTTACACATTAGACCCCTGGTTAGTATGAAAAAAAAAAAGACCTTGACTCCCCAAAGGTTCCCACCCCCGAAGGTCGTGATTTTGACCATTTCACAGACCACTTGACCACTCGACCAGTGAGGCCGTATTTCAAAGTAATCTATGTTTTTCTTCAACGGATATGTACACTTCTTTAATCCCTTCTACTTTCAACTCTTGGACTCCTCGACTAAAGTTCTTCGGAAACTTTAACCTTTTCATGTTAATCCCGTCCTAAATTTCTGGCAATTCTCCCTTGTGGTTGGATTTCGTTTCCCGTACTCTCGGCTCTACTGACTCTCGGCTCTCACACCCGAGACCTCAGTGAATATGAACCTAAACTTAGGGGTACAGAAACAAATGGTCGATACACTGGAACTCGTTAAATGATATGGTTTAAGATGTCACTTTACCCCTTCTGTCACCATAGATTGACAACACTTCACATTAAATTATTCCGTATGTTTCACAAATCTTCTTGACACACCAAGTCTCATCCACGGGGTTTGCACCATCGCCGACCGTAATAATAATGCCACTAATCTTTCAGTGTATTTCCCTAGTCCATCTTCAAGAACCCGTCTTTATTCATCTGTCCTCACCTTCTCCCCTCTGCTCCTTCAGATCTACTCTTTCGAGGTTCATAATGAAGGACCACTTTTGAGAGTTTAAGTAGAGAGAGACGAAACACATAAGGGTTTACGTATCTTCCTCCTTGACCAAACTCGTTATAAAAGATGTGTCTTTTTGATTTAATACTAGTAAAGATTTGATTTTCTAATCTTTTTCTTTGACTGAGATTTTCGGTTGCTACTTTCAAGTTAAAATTTACTTTACATCAACTAAATGATATAATGAAAGTCTGTATGTCGTATCAGTAAGTCATAAAAATATCAATGACGTAAATTTCAATCATATTTATTACCCAAATAAAGGGACACGACATGGTATGTAGGAATAAGGATTAAATAAAATATGTAACATCAACACTCTAATGAGAGCACCGGAACTACAGACAGGCGTGGTGGGGTTGGGTATCGGTGACAAACGAGAGGCAGACACTCAGACACTTTGAAATTTCGTATACAATTTACTGTCATCTTTCAAGTCAATCAAGTCAAGTTGACGAGTCAGCACAGGGTGAGAAACGTTGGGGTACTTAGCATCGTGCGGTCCGGAGGGACAGGTAGTGGTTGAGGGTCTCAAATGAGTTTGTGTACAGGTAACACAGCCACTACGGTACGTTGGTAGAGTAGGAGACACCAGGGGAAGAGGAGAGTGGAAGTTAAAAAGGGTCGTAGTCCCAGAAAAGTTTACTCAGTCGAGAAGTGTAGTCCACCGGTTTCATGATCTCAAAGTCTAAGTCATAGTCAGGAAGGTCACTTGTGGGTCCTGAATAGAGGAAATTCTACCTTACCAACTAGAGTAACGACAGGTTTCCTGAGAGCTCTCAGAAGAGGTTGTCAAGTTTTCGTAGTTAAGAAACCGTCAGTAGAAAGAAACATCAAGTTGAGAGTGTAGGTATGTACTGATGACCTTTTTGTTATCGAAACTGATCTAACTGAAACAACCATTTCATTACAGAGACGAAAAATTATACGATAGATCCAACCAGTATTGAAAGGAAGGTTCGTAGAAAATTAATATACCGATGTCAGTGCTAGACGTCACTAAAACCTCGGGGTTTTCTATTTCAGTCGGTGACAAAAGTGACAAAGAGAAGGATAAACGGTACTTCACTACCCTGGTCTACGGTACTAGAAACAGAAGACTTACAACTCGAAATTCGGTCGAAAAGGTAAGAGAAGAAAGTGAAAGTAGTTCTTCGAGAAATCAAGGTGAAGTGAAAGACGGTATTCCCACCACAGTAGACGTATAGACTCCAATAACTACAAAGAGGGTCGTTAGAACTAAGGTAGACACAAAGAAGGTCAGGTCGTAAAGAGTACTACATGAGACGTATATTCAATTTATTTGTCCCACTGTTATATGTCGGAACTACATGAGGAAAAATTAGTGAAGGTTAAACGAAACTAAGTACCCGGATTGAAAGGTCCAAGGATGCGTCATAACGAGAAATGTCGTAACCTGGAACCAAGGTAGTGGTCAGTGTAGGTGTTGACCCACAACAAAAACGAAACTAAGGTAGAAAAGTAAGAAAGACCTCAATAAAGAGGTGACTAAACGTCTTCGTATAACCCGTCGATGGCTGGACCCCTCAAGTAGAAAGTCACAGTCTTATCTCTTTTACAAAGAGTTACTGTCTTTTGAACTTGAGTTGTAGTAGACCGAAGTTTGTATTTACTCTCCTTTCTCTCCCACCCTTCTTTCTCCCTTCCTCCGTCCTCATCAGTGGGTCAGTGGGTCTCTTCCCTGTCAAAGGGTAGGGTCGACCCACTTGTAAGTGTCCAGAAGGGAGACCCTAGAGTTTGTTGAATAAAGATTTTGACTCTTTCTTATTATTATTGTAAACGGAATTTTGTCAAAAGGAGAGTCTCAAAAGACGTGTCGTCGGAAATGGAGGAATAAGGAGTTCGACATCTAGTCCCCCAAGTCGTACCCCTAGTGACACCACATCTTGTGCCTCCGGTGTAAGAGGACCCGGTCCCTCGACCGACACCTCCCAAAGTTCATGTACTTCCGCCAACAAGGTATTTTTTAGGGGTGTCGACGTTTCACCCTCGACGTGCATAACTTCCGAAACCGGGAAGGGGGACACCACGACTACACTTCCTATGACCTGTCCTACTTCCGTATCCTTTAATCCTGACAATTCGACCACTGATACTACAACTTAGGTCGGTTGTTCTTCTGACAGTAGAGTTGTACCATCCACGATCTCGTCCAATCGAAGTAGTACCCCTCCTAAAGTGTCTTCATTATTGACTACTCCACGAATGTCATCCTGACAAAGTTGTACTCCGGTCAGAGATATCAACTTGGTTACTTAGGGTACCGTATTTGGGGTTGGTAGTCGTCCCTCGTCTGAGCTACTCTGTACTACTACAACATTTTGTTTCCGGACGTCTACCGTTGTATCGCCAGTATCCGGTAGTGACAGTCGTACATTGTGAGTCGTTACTGTTTGTGGTCCTTGTTCATCTGGACCCTGTACGTGGGACGTATTCTCTACTACAAGAAGAGACTGTGTTTCAAGTGGTCGTAGAATCCCCATTACTGTCTCCTCATCGTCTCTAGGTGTTTCCTGTCCAACGACTCCTTTATCATGTACCCCCACACTTCCACTCGTAAATCTGTTTAGTCACAATAGTGCGGGTCCAAGGGATAGTACCACTGGTTCATCTAGGGTTCCTTCTCCTTATTCTCACCCTCAACCTCGAGACCAGCGAGACAGTTTGGGACTTCTTACTTGAGACAGTGACATCTCACTAAAAGACATCGGTAAGGGGAGACAAACCCCCAGGACACCCCTACTCTGTTTTGACGTTTTTTCCGACGAAGAACGTGACGAACCACTTCAATCAAAACTCGTAGATCCCGGTCGATTCACTAAGACCCTGGGAAACCCTACTTACTAGGGAATACCTGAAGGGACCACCGAGTCTACCATTTCGTAGACGGATACTACGCCCTCTGGGTCCAAACTAGGGACCCAACCCTTCTAGGAGACCTCTTCCTTTACCGTGGGGTGAAGTCATGAGAACGTACCTTTTTGGGTCACCTGCCTCCTCGTAACATCCGATGTCAGGTAATAAAACCCTCCTTCTAGTCTGTGACTCATAAAGTTTCCAGTATCTCTACTCTTCTTTTTACTCCGTTCTAGGTTTTGCAAATGGTGTAAGTACAGAGACTTTATAGGATCTCGTCACCCAGAATTTCAGATCAGGGACATGGTCGTAACGAACATAGTGGACTTCTGTAACCTCTACGTCTAAGAGTCCGGAGTGGGATCTGGATGGTTCACTCCTTGAGACCCTACCCCGGGTCACTAGACACATGGCATGACAGAGGTCCACTCCGACTCCGTCCAAGTTCGGACTCTTGGAGTTAGGACATCCATTATTCGTGATCGTAAGTATAAAACATCAACCTCTACATGAAACGAAGTCTTTACTTTAAGGGGACAGTAGTTACGTTTCGGGTTTATAACTGCCTTACACTTGTATACTATTGGATAGAGTTTGACTACGTTAAAATCCACCTATATCGTCTGTGTTGTCATAGTGACTCAATGTTCAATTCAAGACGTAGATTTTTACTTCTTTAATTACTATAGTTCTCGATGCCAACAACACTTTTATTACACCCTATTACGTATCAATCTTTTAAAAAAAAGTTCTTCAGTCAAGGATATTTTTTACACTCAACAGTAATCCACAGTTTTTAAGAAAGAATCAAAAAGGGATCTGAAGTCCGAGATTTCGTTAGTAAGAGTTGAGACATATTAATATTAGTTGACCTCGTAAATTTTACATGACTACCGACACAAACCAGGTGTCTTCAAGAGTAAATTAGACAGACACCATTTCGGAACCAGGACCGTGAATAATAACAGATCTCGTCCCCAGGGGTTGGAGACTCTAGATTACGGGTTACTAGAGTCCACCTCGACTACAAAATTATTATCTTTATTTCACGTGTTATTTACGTTATGTGAACTTAGTAGGGGTATGGTAGGGGAAGGGGCGGAACTGAGAGTAGACACCTTTTTAACAGAAAGTACTTTGTTCAGGGACCACGGTTTTAATGACCCTTGACGACCAGATATCCTTCATTAGTTATTGATAAGAGTGGTAACGACAAAAATAAAATCCTAGTATTATACTTCGGTAACAGAGGAATTACTGGTTCATAACTGTAATATCTGTACCGACATTCTTTTGTACCTAGTAGTAACGTCCTATACTATGGATATCTATAGGGAAAGGACTATAGACATAGATTAATAGATACAAAATGTGATTTTGGGATTCAAACGAGATAAAAGTAACAAGTAATTTGTCGATGACTGAAAACACACGACGACAAGAATCAACGAGTCAGTACAGGTTGAGAAACGTTAGGTGACCTGACGGTCCGAAGGAGAGAAGTACCCTAACAAAGTCCGTTCTTATGACCGTACCCAACGGTAAAGGAGGAGATTTCCTAGAAAGGTCGGTCCCTACCTTGGGCGTAGAGAACACAGAACCCGTAACGTCCAACTAAGCAAAGGTCGACTGGGTAACGCCCCTCTGGACGTGCCCACCGACTCTACCATTTCTTAGACGGTCGTCACGTCTGTTGTGTCCTCTGTATCCGAGGTAGGAACCAGACCTTCTAGGGGACCTCCTCCTGTACCGTTGGGTGAGGTCATAAGAACGGACTTTTTAGTTTTCCTATCTCCTTGCACCATCCGATGTCAGGTACCCCAACGTTTCTCAACCTATACTGACTCACTGAAGGTGAAAGTCGAAAACACATTATGAGTAATTTCCAGTTAGAGTAATTGAGTAGACTTTTCAAAACTCATCTTTCTGTTTATACAAATCGTATCTTAAAAGTAACGTGAAAGTATAACTCTTTTGACTTCACGGTCTGTGCTTCACTGGAAAGTCTGTGGAGGATTATTGGTTCCTGACCCTTGACTTTCACGAAAGAAACTAGTATTCGAGAAGGGAACCGGGTTCGTGCATCGGAATGTTAGACGTGTGGATGTCGAGATTCGTTAAGACACCAACTTGTACGAAATAAGAACTACAGAATCTAACACGTGTCGTATATTTTTCTCCTTACAACATAATAAAAGGATAAGAGATCCTTTGTCTTCGAGATTTTCAATTCATTCAATGTCTACGTCTTGGCCCAGATTTTGGGTCCTGAAGACTGATAGTCAGACGAAAACAAAAGTCATTTGATACGACAAAACGACATCCAACAGAACACACATCGTGAAACAATAATAAATCATTAGAATTAAATAACTTAAAAATCTGCGTTTACTATTTAAAATGACAGTTAATAAAGACTATATAAAATTTTTTAATGGTTCCGTCATGTACACGTAACATTCTTTAGTCTTTATGTTTATTCGTTTTTATGTCACGGTAAAAGGACGAGGAACCTCTTATTGTTATCAGATCTAATAGAAAAATGTAAAAAAGTTATGTATTACATGGATACACACATTCGTGCACACATAAATTTTTTACAACATTGGATGAAAAAATTGACTTCGTAAATTTTTATACAACACAGTAAACTAAGGACATTATTATTATTATTGAGACCGTCATTGATATAAAGAATAGATCCCCATTCTTAGAAATTTAGGATTCCTATACAACACTTCTGATCTTTTGGACGTAACGTAAATATTCGAAATGTAAAATTCAATGACAAATTTAACAATTGAAGTATTATTGATTACTTCTCTCTCTTAATCTCTATCGATTCTGAAAACTTATAGTAAAGGTAAATAATACTTCGTCTTTTTCAAGGAAATCCATCTTTCTTATCTAATTTTATAGAATTATATAAGAGAAGATGAGTTAAAGGTGGAGACTTTTGTTATTCTTCGTGTAATTCTCTTTTGGATAGACCTTATATGGTAATGGTCCTTAGTTTCACGAAATGTCTCGTCATGTCTCACTTACGGTAAATGAATCACCTCACGACTACCCTTTTAGGATCTGTCGTAACTGAATCAATAACTAAGGGTATTAGTAGATTATTATGTTTCATCCTTTTGTACTGGGGTATAAACTATAGTCAGTGATGTCAATGATGGAGGTCAAGATGGTCTCGTAGTCTCCGAGTCCTAACAAGGGGCATTCTTGTGTCGTGTACTTCTTTTTGGTGAATCTGTACTTCTATTTGTGTCTCAACGTTTATCTTACGTAATCTTTGTCCTCAAATACCTTCTTTATTTAAAGAGTATGTTAACGACATTCAGTATTAATTCATGGACACGACTCCTTTTTACCTACTCAGGAGACTTTTAATATTTCCTACGGAACCAAAGTTGTCAACCCTTCATTTATAGTCTTTTACTCTCCTAGTAAACCTAAATGTAGATAAGGATTTAAATGAGTTTCCCTAGTCGTGACAGTACTTTTTACCCAGGGACTCGAATCCTCTGGATCCTCAGAAAAATATATATATATTTCTCTTCTTTGTTCTTCACGGTATACCCGTCCTGAAGAGGACCCTCCGTCAGTGAAGTCTCTGACCTCTGGAATCATTTCCTCGCTAATCTCAGAACCAAACGTGGACACGACCCTTAATACGAAAACAGAGGGTCCACACAATTAAAGGGAAGATAACCCTCCCAGTAGAAAGACGAACTCTTTGATATCAGATTACGAAGGAAAGTTTATAATTTGTAGGTTGTTGATATAGTAGTAGTAGCGGTGATGGTCTTGGTTGTCACGTGGGGGTGGTGTTGGTGGAGACAGTAATGGTTAGTAATAATGGTAATAGTTAGTGATGGTAATTCGAACAATGAGTAGTAATCAATAAATGGTAGTTCGTATTAGTTATCCGAATTTTACAAATAAAATTTCGTAAATTATATTTGAGTTTCAAAAATTATTTTGTGTGACATATTAAAGTCATTTCCTTATACTTAAATATTCCTTACGATTTAAACAGTGGGGTGACAACGTGGACATCTGGTTGTCACAAGCTTACCGTCCTCAACTCCACGTATTCATCCATCTGTATTCTTGGGAAGTGAGTATATAATAGTAAGTATTGTCTTTATACAAATATCCTTATACGTCAACAGTTCTTATGTAAGTCCGTATATAGTAAATACTTTTGCAATGATTACTACTAAAAGTTTAATTTGAAAAGGAGAACTCTATTAACATCTAAGAGTACATCCGACTCTTTATTATATCTCCCTAGGACACATAGGAAATGCGTCAAAAGACGGTACCATTGTAAAAGGTTTAATAGTATACACCTTATAGCGTGTAACGGTATCTGTTGGGTGACTAGAATAAGACTAAAGGAGTCAAAATAAATATTAAAAAAGAACTACACATGTAAATGAAGTGACGTGTAAAAAATGAACGTGTTTAAACTCATGGGTGGTGGTGTCAAGTATATTTTTGTGTAGTGGAAGTAAAAATTTAAAATTTTATTGAACCAAAGAATAATAGAAGATTTCTACTAACCAACAAAAAAAACATCACAGAAATATTAGAGTGACTAAATTAGTATAAAATACACAAAGTCAGGTAACTTTAACAATAGGAAAACAACGAGTTTTAAAAGTCAGAAACTGGACACCTCAAGAAAAGTCAAACAGAGAATTCAGAAAACCTGTATCATGTCAATCAGAGATTATAATTAATGATCGACTATACTGTTTACAAGACTTGAAAAGAGTATTTAAAGTCTCATCTTTAGTTGGTAAAGAGGTTCTTTGAACCAATGAAAATCAGGACTAAACCATAAAGTTCCCGAAAGGTCCACCGCGTCACCATTTCCTATGTGGACGTCACGTCCTCTATGCTCTCTGTGTCCAAACTGGAGACCGAACCCTTTTAGGGGACCTCCTCCTTTACGTTCGGTGAGGTCACAAGAACGGACCCTTTAGGGTACCTGTCTCCTCGGACCACCCAATATCGGGTACCCCGTCGTCTCAGACCGTGATGACCCGTTGACTCGTGAGTCTGTACGTTACCACAAAGTTCCGATGTTTAATCCACGGTATCCCCAAGTGACGAAGACCCAATCAATAACAAATATCCAGAAAGTTGTTCTTGAGTTTTTAAACATGTAAAACCAAAAGTCATTAAAAAACTCCTATACAAGACTATAAGTAAGAAGTCGTCAAAAGAATCCACACTACAAAGAAAAGTTATACAGGAAGTTTATAGGTAGAGGTAGAGAAAGAACTATAGACATACATAGAGATAAATTTTGACCCTTTTAAAGGAACTTAATATCAAAAGTAATAAACGAGACAGGAAACGAGATGAAAAGAAGAAACACCGAGGATGAGTGGTTTCTAATCTAGAGGAAACGGACCATAAGTGTAAACAAAGAAGGGTATTTAAAGAAGTAAAGAAAAAGGAAAAAGAAAATTAGGGGGGAAAGGTGGAAGACCAAGAGGATTTCATAGTAGACAACACAAATAACCGAGAAGGTAATGAAGATTGAGTCAAATCAAAGGATTTAATAAAAAGGAAAATAACGATCATTAAAGAACTCGATAACATGCTAATAACATAAAATGACTCAAAACAATGAGAAAGTGTGGAACATAGTAAAAACTTTACACAGAATTGAGTAAAAACATCTCACATTATTATAAGAAAGTGAACACCCACACACGATACCTGACTTAACATAAGAAAGGTATTCGGTAGGTGGTATTCGTTAATTTTTGACCTACTATATATATTTTATTCACGAAAGTCTGTGACCTGTTGTAACTACGACTTAATACTGGGTTATGTCTTCTCCTTGTTTACTGTCCTCGAAATATAAATGGGATAAATAGACCCCTGTGAAAGATCTAGTACCGGGTTCCTTCCATATACTTTTGTTTTCTGTTGTAAAAACTACTCAACTCTTCTCACCTCGTTTTACAACTCTCCAACTTCATCTACCTTACCTGTCACTTCATATCCTTCGGTGTCCCTTTCCTCCTGTCTTTACTCAAGAACACAGAAACAAACTCGAAATAGATCCGGTATACAAAGATTCTGTCTAGAGGTACTTCGACCCGTTTCTTATTTATGGGTCTTTGAAATTCGATTATTAACTAATAGTCTCAATGTGTCCAGACCCTTGGGAATTATAAGTAACTTTCCTGACTACGACTTCGACTTCGAGGTTATCAAACCGGTGTACTACTCTTCTGGGTTGTGGGACCTTTTCTAGAACTACGACCCTTTCCAACTCCAGTCTTCCCCTTCCCCTGCTGTCTCCTGCTCTACCAACCTACTGTAGTGACTGAGGTACCTGTACTCAAACTCGTTTGAGACCCTCGATTACAATTACTACCTGTCCCTTCGGACTGTACGACATCAGACACCCCAACGTCTCAGTCTGTTCTGAATGACTTATTCTTATTCGTTCATTCCTCTAGTTGAAATTTTGGACATCGTAAGGGACCTCACGAGTCTTCAAAATATAGAATTGTAATCACGATTTAAACAAGATCTTATTTTCGATATGAACTATACATGATTGTTTTGAATTTATAATTCGGAGTCTTTGTAGTTCTGTGAGTTCATCGAATTGACCGACGGTTTTATTTGAATTTCTGTAAAATTTCTTTATTTTTTGTCAATTCTTTCAGTTGTTTAGATATCGTAGTATATTTTTTAATAATAGATAAGTCTATTTGTCCTTTTACACATTCTTTTCGCCCTTTTTCTTCACGATAAAAGTAAAGTCGTCCTTCTACCACGTCCCCGTATTCTAAGTTTTGTCCAATAATATTGTGACGTGGGGTCGGACCCCACGGGAGGAGGGGTACTTTTTATTCATCTTATCTGTGAAACCTTATCGAGAGAGTTATAGGTAAGATGAGTGGAAGATCAGTCCAATTTTTCGACTTTTAAGGTATAAAGTCTACCGTAACATCGATATCAGTACCTACACTTAAAAGAACAACAAGTCAACGATTCAGTGCAGACTAAGAAACACTGGGGTACCTGACGACGTGTGGTCCTCGTTTAGGCCTTAAACGAGTTTGAGTACAGGTAACGTAGTCACTACGGTAGGTTAGTGGAGTAGGAGACAGTAGGGGAAGAGGAGGACGGGAGTTAGAAAGGACCGTAGTGCCAGAAAAGGTCACTCAGCCGAGAAACATAGTCCACCGGTTTCATTTAATCACGAGTGATTAATTTACAAAAAAAACACACACACACACGCTTTAAAATTCCCACCCTCACTACTCCTAGGGTGAGAAATCACATATAGTCTTAGTTGTCCTCTAGATAATTTCATATGTAACGACCCCGGGTGGGGTATTAAGATATCCACACCTCGTCCTTGGGGCTTAAACACAGAGATTGTTCAACGGTCCACTATAAGTTAGGGACCCAAGTCAATGACAAATGACTAAAACACTCATACTCCCGGTGAACAGTCCCACCGTAACTAGTGTCACCTTCGACCTTGTAGCACTGCTCATCTAGTGTAGACGACACTTCAGTGAAACTCCCCGTAGGAGTGAGACATCAGTAAGTTTTTTTGAATGGTTCAGTAAAGGAGGTAATTACGGTAAAGACGAACTCTTTTGATCTCAATAGGGTCAAAGGGTATTATTTGGTGACTATATTTGTTATCTTATGGTTTTGATCGATCTTTACTGTTCTTCTATAGATGTGACATGTCCACAAACGTAATATAGTCCGACGACTCAGATTTTGTACATAGGAACTATAACCATATTTCGTTCCTCTCACCCCTCTTTGACAGAGTAACGGTGACCTAAATGACCCACTCCAACCGTCATCTAGGACTCAATTGATTCGTCCCGTTCTCCCAAACGTCGTTACCTATTAGACCCACTGGTTGGTAGAACCAAACACACCCTGGTTCCCTAAAAGGTCCCGCACCCCTAAGGTCACGATTTCACCACTTCACGGTCCGTTTGATCTCACAATGAGATCATATTAGAAGGGAATCAAGATGGCTTCTTCGACAGATGTTTATCCTTCTCCGATCCCGTCTACTGCTTTCCTCCCCTAGACTCCTTAACCAAAATCCTCAGTACACTTTAACTTTCCCGTCCGAATTATCCAACAAGTCTTCCGCTACACGGTCGGATTTCGTTTCCCCTGTAAACTCTCGATTCTCATACTCAAGACTTCAGTGAATCTGGACCCAAACTTAGAGTCCCAGAAACAAATGGTCGACTCACTAGAACTCTTACAATGATTTGGTTCAAAGGTGAAAGGTGCACTGTGTCCCTTTTGTTGTCTTGACTTGACAACACTCCACATTAACTTTGGTACGTACGTTTCGTAAATCCTCTCAACATATCGAGTCTCATTCGGAGGGGTTTGTACAACCGTAGTAATAATAACAATGATTCTTTCAGTGTATTTCCTTAGTTCATGTTCAGGAAACCGTCTCTAGCCCTCTTTCCTCACTCTCTCACCTCTCCTCCTTCAGATCTACTCTTTACGAGACCCGTAGTGAACAACCACTGAAAATTAGGTGGAGAGAAACGGAACATATGAGGGTTCACGTTTTTCCTCCTTGATTTAACTCATTATAAAAGATGTATCTTCTATTGTTGTTTCACCAATTGAAAGTTTGAGTTACGACTTTCAAATTAAAAATAACTCCACACCGACTAAATGTTATATAATCAAAGTCTACATGTTGTTTCACTAAGTTTTAAAAATGTGTAATAACGTAAATTTCAATGACATTTGATTACCGATATAAAGGGACACGACATGATATGTAGGAACAATGGACAAGTAAAACGTACATCGTCAGATACAGACAATTAGGGGATTGGAATAGAACGGAAGGGAGGAGAGGAGAGGCACCATCATTAGTGATCAAACAAGAGATATAGACACTCGGACACTTTTAATTTTTAAACACATTTTAATGTTAATTCTGTTATCTCAAATAGTTTCCTTGTCTTCTTTCTTTTATCTAGGGTTTATTATTTTTTTCTTGAACTATAGTCGATCGTAGTATATCTTTACTCTTATCTCTTTCTCCTCCCCACTTCCTTCTCCCTTTCTCCGTCCACGTCAGTGGGTCGGTACGTCTCTTCCCTCTCAAAGGGTAAGACCCACCCGCTCGTAGGTCCCCGAAGGGAGACCCAATGGATTGTTGAATAAAAATTTTAACTTTTTCTTATTATTGTAAACATAGTTTTGTAAAAAGGAGAGTCTCAAAAGACGTACCGTCAGAAGTGGAGGAATAAGGAGTTCGACATCTAGTCCCCTAAGTCGTACCCCTAGTGACACCACATCTTGTGCCTCCGGTGCAAGAGGACCCGGTCCCTTGACCGGCACCTCCCAAAGTTCATGTACTTCCGTCAACAAGGTATTTTGTAGGGGTGTCGCCGTTCTACCCTCGACGTGCACGACTTCCGAAACCGGGAAGGGGGACACCACGACTACGCCTCCTATGACCTGTCCTACTTCCGTATCCTCTAATCCTGACAATTCGACCACTGATGTTACAGTTTAGGTCGGTTTTGTTTCTGACAGTAGAGTCACAGTATCCACGATCTCGTTCTCTCGTAGTACTCCCCCTCCTACAGTGTCTTCATTACTGACTATTCCTTTAGTGTTATCCTGTCAAAGTTGTACTCCGGTCAGAGATACCAACTTGGTTACTTAGGATACCGTATCTGAGGTCGGTGGTCGTCCCTCGTCTGAGCTACTCTGTACTACTACAACATTTTGTTTCCGGACGTCTACCGTTGTATCGCCAGTATCCGGTAGTGACAGTCGTACATTGTGAGTCGTTACTGTTTGTGGTCCTTCTTCATCTCGACGCTGTACGTGGGACGTATCCTCTACCACAAGAAGAGACTGTGTTTCAAGTGGTCGTAGAATCCCCATTACTGTCTCCTCATCGTCTCTAGGTGTTTCCTGTCCAACGACTCCTTTATCATGTACCCCCATACTTCGACTCGTAAGTCTGTTTAATCCCAATAGTACGGGTCCAAAGGATAGTACCACTGACTCATCTAGGGTTCCTTTTCCTTATTCTCACCCTTGACCTCGAGACCGGCTAAACAATTTGGAGGTTCTTACTTGAGACAGTGACTCCTAACTAAAAGACGTCGGTAAGAGGAGACCAACCCACTTTACGAGACCCGTGTCTTTACTTCTAGAGACACTTTCGGGTGTAGTTCTCCCGGAGTGAGGTCTGGATGGTTCAGTCCTTGAGATCTTACCCTACGTCACTAGACACATAGTATGACAGAGGTCCTTTCCGACTACGTCCGACTTCAGACTTTTGAAGTTAGGACATCCATTATTTATTCGTCATCTTAAGTATAAAACATCGACCTCTACATAAATGAAGTCTTTACTTTAAAGGGACACCAGATGGGTTCAGAATTTATAAGTAAATAAAACTTGTATACTTATGAATAGAGTTTAACTACGTCATAATCCCACTTTCCCAATGGTATAGTCATAGAAAATCAATTTAAAGATATTGACTTACTACTTCTATAATTATTATCATTATAATTAAGGTTTCAACCGACATTTTCATCGTACACTATAACGTATCAATCTTTATAAAAAAAGTTCTTCATCTTCAGTCAAGGATATTTTTACACTCAACAGTAACCCATAGACCTTAAACAAGAATCTAAAAATAATTTAGTACGGGTCCCGTTAAGGTAAAGAATATAAATATTAGTGGACCTCGTAATTTTTCATAACTACCGACAAAAGGTGAGTCAAAAAGAAAAAAAAATCTCCAAGAGTAATTTTGAGTAGATAGTACTTCGGACTACCGTACGGATATATCCATGGATGATATCAGATCTCATTCTATAGTTATAATAATAATAATAATAAAAATCCAGATAAAAGTCTAGTATTATAGTTTAGTACCGGGATAATAGAGGAATTACTGTTTCATGACTTTAATATCTGTACGAAGACATCCTTCGTACCTAATAGTAACGACTCACATAGATATCTATAGGGAAGAGACTGTCCGGAAAGAATTCGATTTTAGGAATTTGAACGTGACAAAATTAACGAATGAATATGTCAACGATATAAAACATATTACGAGAAGTCTCCAGTCAGAGTAATTGAACAGGGTGTTCAGAACCCATACACTTATTTATATAGGTTCTCGACTTCAAAATTTGGGTACAAGTGTAACTCTTTTGGTGTCACGGTCTGTTTTCACTGAAAGGACTCCGAAGGATTAATACTTCCTGAACGAAAGGAGACTAGAACCCGAGAAGGGGACCGGGTTCACACATCGGAATCTTTAGACGTGTGGATGTCAAGCCTCGTTACAACACCACCTTACACGAAATGTGACCTACACAATCGAACACGTGTCGTATATTTTTTATACTTACGATAATAAAGGGAGAAGAGATCCTGTTACTTCGGATTTTTAAGATGATGGGATTCAGTATTTCGGTTCGTTCTGTGTCCTGACCCAGATTTTGGAGTCTGAAGACTGGTGGTCACACAAAGTAACAGTCGCTTGACACAGCGAAACGACTTCCAATAAAACATACATCGTGAAATAATAATGAATCATTTGAATTATACAACTCAAAACCTGTGTCTCCTATCTAAAATAACAGTCAAAGTCTACGTAAATTTTTTCAATAGTTCCGTCATATACACGTAACATCTTTTAGTCTTTGTGTTTATTCGTTTTTATGTTATGGTGAAGGAACGAGGAACCTCCGATCGTCGTCAGTACTGATAGTCAAATCTAAAAGACTACGTATATACATGAATGTACACATAACACGAGTCAGTGAGTCCAAACAGGTCGAGAAACGTTGACGTACTTGACACCGGACGGTCCGAAGAGACAAGGTCTTTGAGAGTCCGTTCTTATGGCCTCACCCAGCGGTAAAGGATGAGGTATGTACATATATTTCACATATATATATATGTATGTGTATGTATATATATAATATGTTCACATATTCGTATATATATATAAAATTTTTCGTATAAATTGGACGAAGATTACATTCACGAAATTTATTCGACAGAGTAAACTAAGGATATTGTCATTATTGAGACCGTGATCGATATATACGAAGAGATCCTTATACTCACTGAAGGGAAAGTGAAAAGTGAAAGTACGGAACCTCTTCCTTTACCGTTGGGTGAGGTCACAAGAACGGACCTCTTACACTCCCTACCCCCTTAGACCACCCGAAGGTAAATACCCCAGTGTGTCTCAACCTGTGCTGACTTCGCTGAATCGTCGTCGTCGTCGTCCATATACTCACGCACGAGTCAGTGAAGTCAACACAGGCTGAGAAACACTGTGATACCTGATATGGTCGGTCCGAGGAGACAGGTACCTTAAGAGGTTCGTTCTTATAAACTCGTCCATCGCTACGGGAGAAGGTCCGTATAAGAACTGGGTCCCTAGTTTGGGCACAACGGACTTCGAGGACTTGACGTCCACCCAAGAAATGGTAACTTGGTGACCTACGGGAAACCATCGATAGTCAGTCAAGTCAAGTCAAGTAAAGTCAGTGAGTCAGCACAGGCTGAGAAACGCTGGGGTGCTTAGTGTCGTGTGGTCCGGAGGTACAGGTAGTGGTTTAGGGTCTCTAGTGAGTTTAAGTACAGGTAACTCAGTCAGTACGGTAGGTCGATAGAGTAGGAGACAACAGGAGAAGAGGAGGACGGGGGTTAGGGAGGGTCGTAGTCCCAGAAAAGGTTACTCGGTTGAGAAGCGTACTCCACCGGTTTTATAGCCTCAAAGTCGAAATCGTAGTAAGGAAGGTTTCTTGTAGGTTCTGACTAGAGGAAATCTTACCTGACCAACCTAGAGGAACGTCAGGTTCCCTGAGATTTCTCAGAAAAGGTTGTGGTGTCAAGTTTTCGTAGTTAAGAAGCCGTGAGTCGAAAGAAGTGTCAGGTTGAGAGTGTAGGTATGTACTGGTGACCTATTTGGTCTTCCAACCGTTTCATTACAGACACGAAAAATTATACGATAGATCCAACCAGTATTGAAAGGAAGGTTCCTCATTCGTAGAAAATTAAAGTAGCGACGTTAGTGGTAGATGTCACTAAAACCTCGGGGGGTTTTATTTCAGACGGTGACAAAGGAGTAGATAAAGGGTACTTCACTACCCTAGTCTACGGTACTAGAATCAAAAGACTTACAACTCAAATTCGGTTGAAAAAATGAGAGGAGAAAGTGAAGGAGTTCTCCGAGTAGTTCTCCGAAAAATCAAGGAGAAGTGAAACACGGTATTCCCACCAGAGCAGACGTATAGACTCCAGTAACTATAAAGAGGGTCGTTAGAACTAAGGGCGAACACGCAGAAGGTCGGGTCGCAAAGAGTACTGCATGAGATGTATATTCAATTTATTCGTCCCACTGTCATATGTCAGAACTGCATGAGGAAAAGGATAAACCTTGGTCAGACAACAAGGTACAGGTCCAGATTGACAATGAAGGACTGGACGTATATCTAAAGAGTTCTCCATATTCTCAGAAATTTAGGAATTCTACACCCTATTTCTGTTCTTTTCGACGTAACGTGACTTTTGAAATTTACAATAAATAACCACCAAGTTAACAATTGAAGTATTGTTGATAAAGTCTCCATGGATTCTAAAAATCTATAATAAAAGTAAATATTGTTTCTTCTTTATAAGGGGATCCATCGTTGTTGTCTAATTTTTATAGTATAGATATATAGGGGAAGACAAGTCAAAGATGGAGAATTTTATAATTCTTCGTATCTTTTAGGGGGATCTTATATGGTAATAGTCTTTAGTTTCACGAAGTGTCTCGTCATTTGTCGAAAGTAACTCACATCACGTCTACCCTTTTAGGATCTGTCGTAACTGAATCAATAACTAAGGGTATAGTAGATTATTATATTTTATCCTTTTATACTGAGGTATAAATTATAGTCAGTGGTGTTAATAATGGAGGTCAAGATCGTCTGGTGTCTCCGAGTCCTAACGACGGGTATTCTTGTGCCGTGTGTTTCTTAATGAATCTCTACTTCCATTTGTATACCAACTTTTATCGGAGTAATCTCTATCCTCAAATACTTTCTTTATAAAAAGACTATATCAAGGAAATTTAGTAATAATTGATGGACACGATTCCTTTTTATTTTCTATTAGAGGACCTTTATAATCACTTACTGAACCAAAGTTGTCAGTCCTTTATTTATAGTCCTTTCCTCTCCTGGTATATCTAAATATAGATCAGGATTTAAATAAGTTTCCCCGGTCGTGATAGTACTTATTATCCAGGGACCCCGACCCTTTGAACCCCGTTGAGACAAATATATATATCCACCTTGAAGAGGACCCTACATCAGTGAAGTCTCTGACCTCAAGAGTCATTTCTCGTTAATCCCAGAACCAAATGTCGACACGACCCTTGGTACAAAGTTGGGGGGGGGGGGGGGNGGGGGGGGGGGGGGCGGGGTTACACAATGAAAAGGAAAATAACCCCTTCAGTTGAACGACGAACTCTTTGTCACGAATCACGAAGATAAATTTATCAAATGGTGGTTCTTGAGGTAGTAGTAGTAGTAGTGGTGGTGATGGTGGTGTCGACGTTGGTAGAGTCAGTAACGGAAGTAGTAGTAGTCAGTGATAGTAATCCTTTTAATGAGTGATAATCAATAAGTGGTAATTCCGTATTAGTTGATCTGAACTTTACAAGTAAAATTTTGTAAATTTTCTGTATAACCTTATAAACACAATTTTTGATATTAAAGTCATTTCCTTACAATTAACTATTCCTCACGATTTAAACAGTGGGACGAAATCGTAGACAGCGGACTGTCACGTCTTACCATCCTCCAACTTCCCGTGTTCTTACATCTGGTATAATTATTCTTACGTAAGGTTATAGTTTGTTGTTTAAAGTTGTTACGTGTGACGATAATGAAAACACGGTTTAATTACTCTTGAGAAAGGGGTATATAAGAGTAAATATTCCCACTTCCCAATTACGTCGGTGTTATCCCTTTCACCTCTACACGACGAACGTTTGTCCTACAAGACGGTTCCTCTGCCTGTGTCGGAACTCTAATTACCAGGGAACGATTATTCCCTTGTAAGGAAAGAACACTATTCCCGAGACCTGTCTGAGACGTCATTCGGCCTTAAAGTGAGAGAAAACGACATGCTATTGTAAATACGTGTACTCGACATGACTTGTTCAAACCAGTATGTCAGACCTTAACACGGGTCCCCCCGATATATTTTTATTTGGTGCTCGAACGAACGAACACGTCAACAATAAAAGGGAGACCGGTCTCACACAGACAGAGAATATACACACCGAATAACAAAATACAGTAAAGTGAGCATTAGAGGTCTTTAGAGGATGTAGACCGCGGATTGCACCCCGAGCTCACTTTGGCTTTCCCACTCGTTAGGGCCCCCCTAAAATTTTGGTATCGTCCCCTTGAAATCCCTTTTAGTACCCCTCAAGGAGTCGGATCGTCCCCTTGAAAGTCTTTTAGTACCTCTTAATGATCCCCTTAAGTACATGTTTTAGTACCCCTTAAGTAGTAGTAGTAATACCTGTGTTATGTACCTCAATCAGTTTCCTGAAGAGGTGAGGTATCCGCAATTCCGGAGCTGAGTAGTTAACTCACTCGAGAAAGCGAACCACCTCGTTATAACAGTAACCAAAGTTATAATTTGATTCGATGTCAATTTGAACTTCCTTACCTTTTATTAAGTCTTTCTTAACTCTTTCGTTGTAGTCTTCCCATTACACTAGGGAAACTTCAATACCTGAAATACATTACGATATTGTGTCCGAAACTGAAACGATAGATGACTATTACTCTGATTTAGATTACGAAGTTACTTCCTTGTCCGTTAAATACTCCTACACGGTTTGCCACCACCCCAAAGACGTAACGGACTTCCATTCCTATGTTCATTCGGAGGAAGACCTTTACCACTTTGTAGACTATCAAGTCTTAGTCTAAGTCTCCGAAGAAGCCAAAGCAGTCTCCCCCCATTTCTCTAATTTCTTTACTGGGTAGATTAAGTCCTTACCACCTCTAGGGTATCCCTCCTCTCCTTTAGACGCGAAAGACGAGGAGGAGTACGAAGAGAAAAGGGGTGACGCCAACCAGCCGGGCTACACCCGTCCCTTGTAACAGCCAAGAGGAAAGGAAAGAGATACGAAGTACTACTACTGAACGGACGAAGGGGATCACCAAAATAACTAGGAGGTGTTAATAAAGGGTAGGTCTCTATCGTTCTACTGTTGCACTATTTATAAGTTATGTGAGGAAACCTTATATTTAAAAATTTTCTAGAATTTTGACGTCATCGCGTTATGCCAAGAGTTAGAGGGAAACAAAACCGATACGACCTTAGTAACCCTTTTCCGTTTAATTAGTAAGGTAATCTAACCCTTAGATAACGGGTTCGACAGAACCTCCCGAGAGTTACCAACGTTGAAGCATCGACCACCCTTCTTCTTCGATCTTTCGTCCGAGTCTAATTACTTCCTGTCTTAGGGGGACCAGGAGAGCTCCTATTTAATTACCCTCTCCCGGTAATAGCCCGAAATTCTCTTGTCCGAGTCATGAGACTAGTCCTGAATGTTGTTCAGGAGGTCCAGAAAAATGTTCGTACCGTAGCACACCACGGATGACCGGTGTGGGTTGGGAGGAAACAATTCTGTTATGTTCCGGGGTCACTCGGTATATGACTAAAAGATCGTTCTAACTCTCATCGACACCTTGCTCGACATCCCTCCCTACTTTAACGTCCCTATAATAATGTTTGAAATCGTAAACTTTTACGTTTATGACTTACGTTTGCATATGACCCTGGTAATTTTCCTGTCCCACGTAGATATCGACTTATATAGTCTCGGACGAGCCCTCATCCTCCTTGTCTAGTAGTCCGATCACAGAAACGATGTCGGAATCAGTTTCGATACTTTGGTGTTTTCCCTCCATTGACGAAGGTAACACCTTTTGGACCAGTATACTCTTCTCTTACAGTCTTTAAAATTTTCGACTAGTTCCACGTTAAGGATTTCTGTCTAGAAAACGATCCTCCTTATTCTGAGGAGGACCTGGAACGGCAGCTACCCGAAGTGACCCGATTACTCACGTCTAGATTTTGTCTGTTTTACCCGTTGGACTATGACCCTTTGATAGAACGCCCGGACTCAGGAACCCCGGGTCCTTGTTATGGCCCTTGAAAAGGAGGGACAGGAGGACGGCAGGGTGTATGGGGTTGGGACAAGGGAGGGTCCTTGTCAATGGTCAGTTACGGAGTGAATTTCCTGGAGTTTACTACTAAAGTCTGAACGCCAGACGATGAAGTCCCTCACGACGACGACTAAACGGTGATCGACTCTTACAAGAAAACAGTGGTCCTCCTCCATAAATGTTTAATTTTTGTTTACATAAACCTGGTGACGGATTTCCGTAGAAACCCAATTATAATCCGGTATCGTCACTCCGAAACTCTCCAGATTGGTATTAGGGACCCCATTATCTGGGGCTGATATAACCCCTTTAAAACTAATACCGAAGATGAAGATGGTGCGAAAGTAATAATCGACCCCTTGCATAACGAGTTTACGAAGAGGATGGAATAGTAGGGACAAACCGAAAAGGATTACTTGCTTGTCCTCCTTCATGACCCACTGTATATAAAACCCTTTACGAATAGTTTCTAAGAGCGGGACAAGAGAGGAACTAATATGTTCCTTTTTTGAAACTCCCTGATAATCTGTGTCCCCGTCTACAAAGTCAATAAAGAAGAGTTGTTACCGGGGTTCTAACCTTTTTTCTTTTTTCGGGAGATTACAACTGCCCTGACCCGAGATAACGTCTATAGACCTTCTCATGGGTAGGGAATGTTACGGTTAAGATATTGCCTTCTAGTTACAAACAATGGAAAGTATAACATTTGTATGGATAATTATAAACCCCCTTCTCTAGCAGAGAGAGGAAACCCCCGAAAACATTGGTAAGGGGACCTTTTGATCATCGGTGACGAGTTTAAGGAGCTCGTGAGGGTAATTTTACCAATTGATTATGAGGTTTTACCCAACTCGTCACCGGTAATGGTGTTTACTTCGAACTCCACAATCTTGTTAATCATGTTCTTGTTGAGGTTGAACCGGTATATCTCGGGAGATGGAGAGGGACCTTAAGACAAAAACAATATTTTTTCTTTAGACCTTTTACCTCTTACAATTGACTAAATGCTCTTCAATTATTTACATAAGTTGGATACCCTCGTAATGTTAACCCTGAGGGGAGAGGTCGAGAATAAGGAGTCTTAACCAGGAATTACCACGATCTAGAATTCCTGACAAAAAAAAACGGTAAGGGGATGTTAATGTTCTATCTCTATTTAAACGAAAATGTTAAGGATAAGAATTAGTACGAGTCGGACAATTTGCAATAGTTACCTGTCAGAATGGTGTCCCTTACTGTTTATCAGAATGAAATACAGTTCTTAAGTATCGAACGAGAAATGTTAGGGAGCCAGTTCTTATGGGGTTAATATAAGATATAGTCATATACCTACTAGAGGATAATCGTCGAGGATCGTAACGACTTGCACTACTTAAGAAAGATTTTCATGTCCTCCGAAATTTTGATATGTTAAACGTTTATCGGGGTCTTTTTTAAGTTTTTCTGAAAGGATAAAGCATAAATCCTTGCTATAACCTTGTTGTATCTTATTCCGGTGTTTTCAACGTTTAATCTTCTCTGGTGGAGTTTTGAAATTTACTAAAAGTTTTCAATAACCCTCTATAGTTAACCGATGCGGACCATGAACCCTAAGGATGAATAGTTAATGCTGTAAACAAAAGATGAAATCTCCCTCTATGTCGAGACCTATCGGGGGTTTGAAATTGGGGTAACCGAAATGTCCTTGAAGCTAAACAACTCGTTGTTGATTTACTGCAAAAAAACTGAATGAATGTACGCAGAGTTGGATAAAGCAAATATTATAAAGTATGGGGAATAAGAGGTAGACTACATTAACGAGTTCTTTTTCCTAATTATCTTATCCAAAAGAATGGATTGTCGAAAAGGTTTTTTAACTGATGTATATACCTATATAATCGGAAGGAGTATGTCTTTCCAGTGGTAGCATAACATGTTAATAGTCCTATACTTGGTATGGTCTAACAATGAGTTAATTGTTGACGAGTTTATAGAGCTAGAAATGTTAAATTACTTTTGACCGTTTAAAGAGAACGGAGTAAAGGACCAAGCAAAAGATTAGTAATAGGCAGAAGATTTAACTAACTAAAAGAGGCCTGATTGAGATACTATAGAGTTGGGGGTTAAAGTCTACAAGGTCAATTCCCTGGGTGATAAAAATGTCTACGTTTATTTTTATGACGACCTATAACCTGGGGCCTTTCGAGATTCCAAGAAGGGGTGAGTAAAAGAAGACATGTCGGGCGACTAAACACCCGATAGATAAATCAAAATGTTCTAAAGGAGGTTTAAGGATAATTGTAACAAAGTCTAAGAGCTATACGACAAGAGAGAACGGATGTCGAAGAGGTACAGAGGGAAGGTGACTGGGAATTTTGTCGATAACTATTTAACAAAATGGTTCATGTTGTTGACGAGAACGTTGTAAGTCTTAATTAAAAGAAATGAGTGTAAGCACGTGTAAGTCGGGAAGGACCTGGGAATAGTAAACCTTTACGATGTTAACTACGGAATGAAATAGGATATCTTCGTCGTTTTGTTCTTGTAGAGAATGTCGTATGGTTAAGATTTCCCAATGTTTTTAGAGTAGAATAATGAGCTTTTGTTCGAGTTTTATAACAAGCAAGAATAAGGTATACACGTGGGAAACGAAACGATAAATGGGGTGGTCCACAGTTGTATTCTCCTGTTGTTTGTTTAGTCTATACCGTTTACCTACATTAAATGTAAAGAAGAAAGCCTGTTGTTTTTATACACGTAGTATGATATCTATGCATATGTGTAAAAGTTACCCGGTGACGTAATGTAAGACTTTTCCGACTACGACAATAATTAAACAATAGAACAAAACGTCAATACCCTAATGGTTAACTTAACTTTTGACTATTACGTGGACGGATGGTTAGGCGATTTAATCGAGTGAAAAATAGGGTTATAGTATATTGAGTATGAAACCATAAGGGATATTATCAGTTCCCGTTCGATAGTAACTTTCTCGATTAGCATGGAACGCACTTATAGAACTTTTTTATTTTTTCCCCCTTGTCCTCTCTAAATACTTTGGATTTCTGTAAAACTTATTTTGGAATGAATGGGATTTAAAAAACTTATAAACCTCGTTTCCTTTAGATAGTCGTCGTCTCAACGTAAAAGTTCCTTTTTTTCTTCTGTTCTTCTAGAACTTATGCGGATAAACCATATTTCTATTTCTCTTTCTAACCTAGGGTCGTAGTAATCATATAGACCCTGCTCCCATACGAAAGTAAAGACAATTATTAATGTCCAAAACCTGGGGTCGCTCTAACTAGTTTTAGTTGTTACCGACTAGGAAAACAAGTTTTGTCAATTGAAAAAACGAGGAAGAGATCTTAGAAACCTTACCCTTGCAACGGCTCCAGTAGTACTGGGAAATTTCAGTACTTAATAAGACCCAGATAGTAACATCTAACCTCAGGTCTAATACCCGTTAAGAATCTTTTTACCAGTTTATTTAGAGAATTCACCGTAGCACGTTTGTCGTGAAACTACCCGTTACCATTACTTTGTTAATTTACCGTCGTTAAACGTGAACAGGGAGGAGTTAATGTTAACGTCCCTATAGACGTGTAAGTTCCCCTATAAACCTTATAGGGGAACCCGTCAAAGACCATTAGAGTGATAGACCAGTCCTTTGAAATGAAACCTATCACCACTGAGAAGCCCAGGTAAAGTACAATTAAATGTGCAATTATTTAGAATAAGACGTTACCGTACATATTTTATAGGAAAACGTAACAATATACCCTTAACCTGGACCTTACTATGACACACCAGATACAGTACATTAATAACATTACACATTTAGTCAGAACCACCTTTCTTAAACTTTTTGCTCGGACATTGAGCTTAAAAAACAATCATTAACAATTTCGAACCTGTCTTCATACCAACGGATATTTAGACTGATCCGGTACCAGTCTAAGACAACGACAGAGAGTAGATCATTGGTGAGATGTCTGACGACGTAGCTAGAACTGCATACAAACCACACCAGTAACGAAGCTAAGATCGTTAACACAGTCATTGACGTTGTCGCCACTACCGTTCGGAACGTAATATGGTTCCATAAGTTTGTCGACTAAAACAAGACCTGACCGTATTTCTGAGAGTAAACAATACCGTTGTTGTCGCTCTAAACCTACGTGTTGAACGATGGCTGCACGAGTTAGAAGTTGTGTGGTAAAGGACCGAACCTCTAGTTAATCGACAAAATAGATGTGCTTCACACAACTTTACACTAACCTTAAGAAGAGTCAAAACATATTGTGGACATGGTAAATTGTACTCGGAAAGTTCTTTAATTGGCTCTGTATATTTATTTTTCTCAAGATCTACGGGTAGTAGATCTCTCTAAGACGGATCGGGGGTTTTCCACCGACCTGTCGGTTACTACCTATTCTGGGAGTCTCCTCCCGTTGGATTCTGTCCGTTTCGGCGCTCTCCCCGACCGCTCCGACCTCCGACCGGTAGATGTCGAAATGCGGAACGAGATGTCTTGTAGTTATGTTTACAGAGCTCCCGAATTTATCTTATTTTTTCCCCCTCTACTTCCCAATTACGTCGGTGTTATCCCTTTCCCTCTACACGACGAACGTTTGTCCTACAAGACGGTTCCTCTGCCTGTGTCGGAACTCTAATTGCCAGGGAACGATTATTCGCTTGTAAGGGAAGAATACTATTCCCGAGACCTGTCTGAGACGGTATTCGGCCTTAAAGTGAGGGAAAACGACATACTATTGTAAATACGTGTACGCGACATGACTTGTTCAAACCAGTATGTCAGACCTTAAGACGGGTCCCCCCGATGTATTTTTATTTGGCGCTCGAACGAACGAACGTGTCAATAATAAAAGGGAGACCGGTCTGACACAGACAGAGAACATACACACAGAACAACAAAATACAGTAAAGTGAGCATTAGAGGTCTTTAGAGGATGTACTCCCTTTATACAAATATTCTTATACGTGAAGAGTTTCTACGTAAGTCGTTATACAGTGGATACTTTTACTGATATTACTCTAAAAATTTAATTTGAAAAAGAAAGTTTCATTGACTCGACAAAGTTTAGGATTTTTTACTACGACACTTTCACGACGTGAGTTATACGGTCGTTTAAACCTTTTCAGTCGTCACCGGTCTCCTGACCTTTTCCAGTCAAAAGTAAGGTTAGGGTTTCTTTCCGTGACGGTTCCTTACGAGTTTGATGACGTGTTAACGTGAGTAGAGTGTACGATCATTTCATTACGGATTTTAAGAGGTTCGGTCCGAAGTTGTTATACACTTGGTACTTGAAGGTCTACCAGTTCGACCAAAATCTTTTCCTTCTCCTTGGTCTCTAGTTTAACTGTTATAGGCAACTTAGTAGCTTTTTCGTTCTCTCAAGGTCTTTTTGTAGATAAAGACGAAATAACTGATACGGTTTTGGAAACTGATACACCTAGTGTTATTTGACACCTTTTAAGAACTTCTCTACCCTTACGGTCTGGTGAACTGTACGAAGAACTCTTTAGACATACGTCCAGTCCTTCGTTAACGATCTTGACCTGTACCTTGTTGCCTGACCAAGTTTTATTTTCCGACATATAACAGTGGGATGAATAAATTGAATATACGTCTCATGTAGTACTCTTTACGACCCGACCTCTTTCGTGTTCGACCTTAGTTCTAACGGTCCTCTTTATAGTTAGTGGAGTCTATATGTCTAAAAGGCGAATACCGTCTTTCACTCCTTCTTGATTTCTCGGAGAACTACTTTCACTTTCTCCTCTCGCCTTTTCAACCGAATTTCGAGTTGTAAGTCTTTTGTTTCTAGTACCGTAGGCCAGGGTAGTGAAGTACCGTTTATCTACCTCTTTGTCACCTATGTCACCGTCTGATAAAAAGACCCGAGGTTTTAGTGACGTCTACAACAGACATCGGTACTTTATTTTTCTACGAATAAGAAACCTTCTTTTCAATACTGGTTGGATCTGTCGTATAAGTTTTCGTCTCTGTAATGAAACGGTCGTTTCCAGCTAGATCAGTTCCGATACCAAAAAGGTCATCAGCACATACCTACACTCTCAACCTGACATTTCTTTCGACTCACGGTTTCTTAACTACGGAAACTTGACACCACAACCTCTTCTGAGAACTCTCAGGGAACCTGACGTTCCTCTAGGTTGGTCAGGTAGGATTTCCTTTAGTCAGGACTTACAAGTAACCTTCCTGACTCCGACTTCGACTTTGAGGTTATGAAACCGGTGGACTACACTTCTTCATTGAGTAACCTTTTTTGGGACTACGACCGTTACTAACTTCCCTCTCCTCTTCCGCCATTGTCTCCTACTTTACCAACCTACCGTAGTGACTGAGTTACCTGTACTCAAACTCATTTGAGACCCTCAACCACTACCTATCCCTCCGGACCGTACGACGTCAGGTACCCCAACGTTTCTCAGTCTGTGATGACCCACTGACTTGACTTGACTAGGGAGGACGGGGAGTAAAAAAAAAAAAACTATCACATCTGAAATGACCCCTGTTACAGAAAGTGGAAATTAAACAAACTTTAAAAAAGAGAGAAAAAATAAAACCTTCTTATACGATGGTGTTTATCTTATACTTTGTAAAAAGAGAAAGTCAAAATTGCTACATTAAAGTTACAAGAAACTGAAGACAAAAATTCATTGTCCAGTCAATATAAAAAACGAGGAAACTTTTGTTACAGGAAAGATAGTACTAACGAAAATCTGAAAAAGAAAAAAGAAACCAAAAGTAATCATATTCATACCATTCGAATCCACACCATATAAAATATAAGTATAACGAATACCAAAGGACCCGACAAAAAAAAAGATCCTTTCTTGTCTTTGACGAAGTCAAAAACAACACGATTTTTGTATATCACATGTAAAATGGTAGAATTTTTTAAAATAACTCCATGTCAACAAAATGTTGTAACAAAATCAAGGATGACATGTCGTTTCATTTGGTCGAGACGCATATATAATATATAGGGAAGAAAAAACATCAAGGAAGGGTAAATCCAGAGGTGTCTCGTGTCTTATCTCAAGGGACACGATGTGTCAATTCAATAGTAATCAATAGATAAAATCTGTATCACAGTTATTACATATATAGTGTTTAGGGTTAAGTAGGGTGGTGAAGGAAACCATAGGTATGTAAGTCTGTATAAAGATACAGACATAGAGACAAAGACGAAACATTTATTCTATTAGATTTTGGTTAAGACCCGAAAAAAAAAATTTTAAGACACCCAAGTAATAAAGTAGTTTAGACCTTTTGAAAGTAGATATTAGAAATTTTTATAAGACAAATGAGGTCAAGAGTGGATTGGGTGGAAAACTTTGAGACTAATGTGTATACAACCGTAACAAAACTTCAGACACCAACGACACCAGAAATAACAAAAAGATAGACGTAAAATCATACTATTAAGGATAACAAGATAAAACGAAAATCGTTTTGAAAGAAACCGACACGACTCGGACGATAATTCAGTTGGATTACTTAAAAATTAAAGATTATGACATAAAAAGTCAAAACTTAAAAAACCCTTTTAGAGGAAATAAAAATGACAAAATGATCTAGACAACCTTAAACGGTAGACAATCAGTTAAAACATAAAGAAAGTTGATTTAAATTTTTGATTTATTAATCTCTTCGATGAAATTTCAGAAACGATTATCGTTGTAAGTCCAGTGTACACCTAGACTAAAATGACTTATAAAAAAGAAGAACTAACACTCAGTATAAAAGGACAAAGAAATTTTTAAAAATCACCTCGTATCAACTAAATATTACAGCACAATCTAAGTCCACATGTCGTTTCCTTTATGTTACATATACATATCGTGAGAAAAAATCTAAGAAAAGGGTATATCCATAATGTTTCACAACTCATAACAAGGGGTACGATATATCGTCCAGGAATAATCAATAGAGAAAATATACATCATCACACATATATACAGTTAGGGTTAGAGGGTCAAATAAAGGGGGGTAGGACGAAGGGGGGTCATTGGTCTTCGAACAAAAGATGTAGACACTGAAATAAAGACGAAACATTTATTCAAGTAAAATGGTAAAAAATTCCCAACGTTTCTCAACCTGTACTGACTCGCTGACTTGACTTGACTTGACTCCCAAGGTACGTATATTTCGTAGTATACTATGAATATTAAGAGACAGACTACATAAAAGGAGTCATACTGTTAGAGATTCAGGTAGGTACAACGACGTTTACAGTAATAAAGTAAGAAAAGTACCGACTCATTATAAGGTAACAAACATATATGGTTTAGAAGAAATAGGTAAGGAGACAACTACCTGCAAATCCAACGAAGATACAAGACCGATAACATTTATCACGACGTTACTTGTAATCCCACGTACATAGAAAAGTTTAATACCAAAAGAAACCTATATACGGGTCCTCATCCTAAAGACCTTAGTATGTCGTCGAAATAAAAATAAAGAACTATTACCCAGTATTAAAGGACGAAGAAACATAAATATCATTGAAAAGTAAAATATTACTACCTGTAGTACTTATATGACATCTCTGACATCTAATGTAATAAGAAAAGATGTCTTACATCCTCAAACAGAAACCTACGTCTATTAAATTATCTAGTGGAACTAGGACAACTCTAGACTTAAGTCCGAAACGATTCTACCTAGGTCAAGTCAAAACGGGAATCAAACTTCTGATCGAGAATGAAACTTCCATAGTCAAAGTCTGGAGTAGGATTAAGGACCATAGGTTTACGGACTTCCAGAAATAGAAACCGAAGAAGGAGAGATATGAAACGGGGTGTTTAAAGTCGACAGAATCGTAGGAGCTCGTAACTAGAAATAAATAAGATGAGCATCTCTGACAACAGTAAACGAACCCAAGGTGAAGTGATACGAGACAAACCTTTAACAGTAATCCCTCTTTCAATCCTACTTACACAGTCAGTGGAATGTAAGAACGGAAGAGAGTTCTTAAAGTAGAGGTACGACAGACGAAGGGTTACGAACGTCTATCAACGAAATATAATAAAGGTCAGACTATCAACGAATACCAGTGTCCCATTCACACTATTATCGACAAGACAATATGAACTTTAGTCTTCAGACTAATGATATCGAACAAGAGACACAAGGACGGTTCGACTTCCAGCATACCGTTGTACCTGGTCCTCTCCGACCTTTGGACCTCTACACTTGATCTAGACACTGTGACCCGTTGACTGAAACGAGGGAACCCAGAAGAGACACAGAGATTCTACACCTATTCATAGTCAAGACACCTATACGTTCAAAGACCGTAACCTTGGTGATCTCTTCCAAATTTTTATACCGACGGTAAATATGGGTGTCTGTACGACTAAGTCTCCTACACCCACCTCGGGTCTTAAAAAGGAAAAAGGAAGAAAATCAAAATAACTCGATATTGATTGTATGTCGTAACATATATAAATTCCACATGTCTTATGAATAAACTGAATGTAATACTTTTCTAATAATAATATTCAAATCACTATTGAATAGTAGTGAATATCTATCTATTAATAGTAGAGTATCTCTATACTGTAATTTCTTTATCCTTTTTTAAAAAAACACTACTCGTGGGTTTTAAATGAAAGTTGAAAGTATATATTGTAAGTCGACACAATTAAAATAGTATGACATGTAATATAAGGATTATGAATAAGTAGAATATTAACCTTGAAACATGGAAAACTGACAGACGTAGGTTGAGATGGGGGTGAGGAACAGGGTCGGGGACGGAGACCCCTGGTATTTAGACTAGAGAAAAAGATACTCAAACAACTAAAACCTTCTCATTGACTAGATGTTGCGATACAATCGAGGACAATGTGGTGTATTACTAAACTATAAAGATATACAAAGTTTCACTAGTGATATCATTCAGCTCGATGTTATACAGTGGTATGTTTCTATGATATCAATAACAGGTATAAGATATCAATAGTAGATATAAGGGGTCTGACATGTAAAATATGAGTACTGAGTAAATAAAACGTTGACCTTTAAATATAGGGAATTAAAGGGAGTGAACTGAGTCTTAAAGAAAAATTATTTGTGAGATCCTTTAAAATCACGAATCGGTACAAACACTTTGTGACCTTAACCATTAAAGGACTCAGAAAAGTCCAGTTTTAAGACTCATACATCCGAACTATAATTTCTTTCATTCTTTTGTAACTTTCTAGTTCTGTTTCCTATTTGTTAAAAACTGTTCCGTCTTCAAACACAACCCCTCTTCTATTACTGTCTTCGTTTGGTTTCTCCTTCTTGTTTAAACCTACATAGTGACGTGACCCTTAGAATAGGTGGTCCTAAGTCAGACACTCGGACTCTTCGACCTTTCAGTTATCTCTCCTCGTGAACTACTTTTCACCCACTACGTGACCCTACTAGGTCTCCCTACCCTACCCATCCCTCCACCCCCCCCAAGTCCTACCCCTTGTGTACATGTGGGTACCGTCTAAGTTCAGTTACATACCGTTTTGGTTACGTTATAACATTTCATTTTATTTATTTGTCTTTTTTATTAATATAATTTTTTTTTCACCCACCTTCCGTCCCTGTCGGTTTCCCTCAAAATTAAGTCTCTTTCCGACGAGGACCGTCTTCAACTTTCGTCAATGGACTATCTCTAATAAACAATGGTGATTTAAATGTGGGGAACTCTCCTATTCCCGTCCCTTAGTGTTTTTAAAGGAACAATTTTGATCTATGTCATGTCAAGAAGGACCTTATTTAACCTTACACTTATGTAATAACTCACAGGGTGAGATTTAAAATACTCATATTTATCGGGAACCACAATGATAAAGGAACTATGTGAAGAACAAAAATAATTTCAGTAACGTATAAACAATGAAAGGTTGTCTAACGGTCTAAACACTTCCGTCCCTGTAACGAAATACCTAAAGTCGTCGAGAGTGGTCTTCCTTCAAATCCGATCACTAATGCTTTATTCATGGACCCCAATCTATCTGGGTCCGTACACCCGAGACTTTGTGTTACAGAGAGACTCATTGAATGGAAATTTTACTTATAGTAATAACACTCTTTATTTATTGTATACGTATACCATAAAAACTAGAACCGTCGGTCTTGAGTCACATTTCCTAAACACAATACGTGTCATAACCTATAAGTTCTTTACCACTACTGTCAGTAAAAATAGTGTTACTAAGAAGAGAATTAACATGGTCTGGTCACAAACAACTTTCTTTGACAGAGATCTTGGGTTTAATTTGTTATAGTTCCCATATTCGTTTGTAAAGAAGGGGACCCTTTCATTAGAGAGTCTTTTACCAGAACTCCCTCAAAGACTTATTAGTTCAGTGACTCTAGATGTTAGGATTATTTTGACGGATAAGAGGACAATAGGTGCCCTGTCCTTTCCCGTGGCATAAGAAGGAACATCGACCCCCCACAAAACCCTTCAATCATTAACCTTTAATTCGAGAAGCTCCGTCTTTCTCTATGTTCTATTTACTCTTCAATACTAAGAGACCTCGTCTGACCCTCCTCTCTCAAGACTTGAGTTTCGACAGGAGAAGATAACTACACCAGTAAAAGAAGGGTCCTGGTGACACCTGTTCTCTGTGACTTCATATCGTAATGTCGAGATATGATTTCCTTCCACTCACACACGGACCGAGACCAGTCAGTACATTACACCACCAATGGTCACGTTTGACACTCTCAGTCTGACGGGTTCAAGTGGAAGACCGACAATGAGTCGTCAAAACCCTGAACCTACTCAATGAATTGAGTCAACAGAGTAGATGTTTTACCCCTATTTTTATATCAGTGTATCGAGAATCATGTGCATTCATTGGTGAGTTATTCACGATCGAATTTTGTAATAATAATTTGGATTCCGGGATCTCAATCCTCTAAAACCTTTTTTACAGTGGAGTGAAAAAACTACACTATCGTCACCGGGTCTCCACTCTCGAGACTCTTCAGTCTCACAGAAGGCGGTCAGTCCTAAGAAAGGTCCCTTTCAGGGGTTCACAGTCGTTGACTTTGTCTCCGTCCTCTCTCCCCTGAGTCTTTTGCCTGACGGAATTTCTAGATTTTCTATAGATAGAATGAATACTTACTCAAAAGACGAAAAACGAAAGAGTTCATCACAGTCAAGAGTGAGACCTCCGGATTAGATCGGAGAAATAACAAGAGACCTTCAATTTCTGTGATGCCAACTTTTCTATCTAGGTATCGTTTGTCATCTTTGGGAGGAAGGTGTGATTTCGAGTTTATAGAGACACCTAAGGTAAGAGTCCTTAAGCTGTCACCCTGACCCTCCAACCACCAGAACAAAAATTCACCAAGAGAAAAGAAAAGGGGTACCTGGTCAAATAGAGGTCCCCTCTTACCCTCGACTGTTGAGAAGTCACTGTCTTAAGTAGGAGCGTCCGAATTGTCTGGTCGGTCCTGACGTCTAAGGGGAGAAGGATGACAAAGATCCAAAGATACACCAGTGGCATCACCCCTTGGACCCGAACTATTGCGACTAACCCAACTTGACCACGGACGTGTGGGGGTACATGAAGAAGGAGAAGTTGGAGAGGAATTATCTGAAGACAATGAGGTGATGATAGTGAGGGTTTTACGACTACTCAAAACAGAGTTCCTTCTTGTGGTATAACGTGCGTCCCACAAACTGAGTTGACAAAAAGAAGACGAAGAAACAGTAGAGACTCAGGAAACGGGACAGTCGCTACCGTATACTGGCGATACAACGGTAGACATTCGGTGACCACATGTGTCAGTGGTACGGAGGATTCCAAACAAATGACGAAAACAACCCACACATACACTACCCCAAAAGTCCCCGGTACCGGGTGTGTCCTTCGTATCGTTCAGACTAGAAGACACGACTGTTGGAGTAGTTAGTAAAGTACACACTGTAGGGTGGAGAGGAACTCGAGAGGACATTGTCGAGAATATACGTACTCGACCACCAGAAGTATAAACACCGATGACTGTAACCTTACGGGTAACAGTGGTAGAGGTAGAGAATACGAGATTAGGAGAGGTCGTAAGAGGTGTAAGTGAGGTGACTCCCGTCCAGGTTTCGAAAGTCATGTACGCCGAGGGTGTATTAACACCAAAAGGAAAAGAAACCAAGACCCCGAAAGCACATAGAGTTTGGTGGAAGACAAAACGGGGAACTGGTTCCCTTTCACAGGAGGGACAAGATATGGTAACACCACGGGTACGATTTAGGTGACTATATATCAAACTCCTTGTTCCTACAGTTTCGACGGGACTCCTTTTAGAACTCCTTTTAGTTAAAGAACTCTTTCCTCATTATAAACTTCTTTTTCTATGTTACGAAACAAAGAGTCACAAAAGTTACTTTTTACGTTTAAGGTCAAAAAAAAGGGAAAATATATCTTTCTCTCGAAATTCAGAAATACAAATCTAGTTACAAATCTTGTCTGAATAAACAGTACAGGGAACTGGGTGGAAATCACAAGGTTCTGATAAAAGGTTCGTTTAAGAGACGTTAGTAACTATTAAATTAAAACTTACCCAATTTGATATACATTGGGTAATTTAGATATTAAATATATATTAAATTGGAATGGAGGAGTTATTGTCTACAACCTCTGAATCTTCATAATATATACAAAAGGTCCGGGTGTGTCGATTGACCACGGTGTCAACCCTGACCTTAGTTCAAGGAACTTAAGGTTAAATGAAACAAAAGGAAATACGATACAAAAGAACGAAGTAAAACAACGACGGAAACGTCTAAAGTAAAAATTCATACTACTGTTGTCTGACCAAGGTTTATCCTTTTCCTCGTGCAGTTCCGACATATGACAGTGGGACGAATAAATTGAATATAAGTCTCATGTAGTACTCTTTGTGACCCGACCTTCTTCGTGTTCGACCTTAGTTCTAACGGTCCTCTTTATAATTAGTGGAGTCTATACGTCTACTGTGGCGGGAATACCGTCTTTCACCTCTCCTTCATTTTTCGGAGAACTACTTTCACTCTCCTCTCACTTTTTCAACCGAATTTCGAGTTGTAAGTCTTTAGCTTCTAGTACCGTAGACCAGGGTAACGAAGTACCCTTTATCAACCCCTTTATCACCTTTGTCACAGTCTGATAAAAAAACCGAGGTTTTAGTGACGTCTACCACTAACGTCGGTACTTTAATTTTCTACGAAGGAGGAACCTTCCTTTCAATACTGGTTGGATCTATCGTATAAGTTTTCGTCTCTGTAATGAAACGGTTGTTTCCAGACAGATCAGTTCCGAGACCAAAAAGGTCACCAGTACATGCCTACACTCTTAACCTGATACTTCTTTCGACTCACGGCGTCTTAACTACGAAAACTTGACACCACAACCTTTTCTGAGAACTCTCAGGGAACCTGACGTTCCTCTAGGTTGGTCAGGTAAGACTTCCTCTAGTTAGGACCCACAAGTAACCTTCCTGACTACGACTTCGACTTTGAGGTTATGAAACGGGTGGAGTACTCTTCTCAACTGAGTAACCTTTTCTGGGACTACGACCCTCCCTAACCCCCGTCCTCCTCTTCCCCTACTATCTCCTACTCTACCGACCTACCGTAGTGACTGAGTTACCTATACTCAAACCCACTTCAGACCCTCAACCACTACCTGTCCCTCCGGACCGTACGACACTAAGTACCTCAACGTTTCTCAGCCTGTACGGACTCGCTGACTTGACTTAACTTGACTTGACTATTCGTATAATTTCGGACTAAGACGAATATCATTAAATTAAATGAAGTGTTATTCAGTAAAAACTTATAACGTAAAACTGGTTACTGTCATCTCGATACAATTTTAACACCACACCCCCACCGTTCATACATTCAGACTCTATGATCCACTTCATACCATTAAGGACCAATACGTACCGTCGACGTCCTTGACAGGATTACTAATACTTGTTGACATCCAAATTGTCAATCTTTCTACGACTCACCTTTCAAAGTCTGTAATAAAGTTCTGATCATCTCAGTCTAAAGTATTAAAAAAGGGTTCCTAATAAAACCCGTAAAATCGATACTACCTTTTGACACCGAGTTCTATGAGTTGATTCACATTCAAGATTACTTCTTCATTTATTAAACCCCTAGATCAATCAATAGTTCCTTCATGATTTTCGTCGTCTAATAATCTTCTCCGGTAAAGGTATCTTAAAATTCCGTGATATCTAATGTGACTAGAAAAGTACGTCCGTACACACCCTTAGTCTCGTAAGGAGAGATGACCAAATATATAGATGTTGTAACTCATTTCCACAGGTCTTATGTAGTCTTGTGGAACTAGAGTTACTGTATAATCACTATTTCCTTCCAAAAAACCTTTTCACGATCGTACGATTCTCGACTCCTCAGTTAGTGACAGAACACTCAAAAAGAGACCTTTCTAAGAGAAAACCCTTTTTCCTTTGAAACCTACTCACTGCCCGAAACGGTAAATAAACTGTGTGTAGTTTCCACTTCAATATTTTGGCTCTTACAACCTTGTGACTAATACCCCGGACTCGTGGACGTATAAAGTAATAGGTTCTACCCAGGGCACTGGTTAGGAGACGTCTACGACTCCCTACTGATACGAAGTCACACCTTCAAACGTAATAACCAGTCTTAAGACAGTGAGTCAATCATCATAATACCTAGATATGGAACGGTACCAAAGTAAAAGTCAAGTCAAGTCAAGTCAAGTCAGTGCGCCAGCACAGGTTGTGAAACGTTGGGTACTTAACGTCGTGCGGTCTGGAGGGAAAGGTAGTGGTTGAGGGTCTGAAGTGGGTTTGAGTACAGGTAGCTCCGCCACTACGGTAGGTCGGTAGAGTAGGAGATACCAGGGGAAGAGGAGGACGAGGGTTAGGGAGGGTCGTAGTCCCAGAAAAGGTTACTCAGTTGAGAAGAGTACTCCACCCGTTTCATAACCTCAAAGTCGAAATCGTAGTCAGGAAGGTTTCTTTAGGGTCCTGACTAGAGGAAGTCTTACCTGACCAACCTAGAGGAACGTCAAGTTCCCTGAGAGTTCTCAGAAGAGGTTGTGGTGTCAAGTTTTCGTAGTTAAGAAGCCACGAGTTGAAATAAGTGTCAAGTTGAGAGTGTAGGTATATACTGGTGACCTTTTTTGTATCGGAACTGATCTACCTGGAAACAACCGTTTCATTACAGAGACGAAAACTTATACGATAGATCCAACCAGTATTGAAAGGAAGGTTCCTCATNTACTGATACGAAGTCACACCTTCAAACGTAATAACCAGTCTTAAGACAGTGAGTCAATCATCATAATACCTAGATATGGAACGGTACCAAAGTAAAAGTCAAGTCAAGTCAAGTCAAGTCAGTGCGTCAGCACAGGTTGTGAAACGTTGGGTACTTAACGTCGTGCGGTCTGGAGGGACAGGTAGTAGTTGAGGGTCTGAAGTGGGTTTGAGTACAGGTAGCTCCGTCACTACGGTAGGTCGGTAGAGTAGGAGATACCAGGGGAAGAGGAGGACGATGGTTAGGGAGGGTCGTAGTCCCAGAAAAGGTTACTCAGTTGAGAAGAGTACTCCATCGGTTTCATAACCTCAAAGTCGAAATCGTAGTCAGGAAGGTTTCTTTAGGGTCCTGACTAGAGGAAGTCTTACCTGACCAACCTAGAGGAACGTCAGGTTCCCTGAGAGTTGTCGGAAGAGGTTGTGGTGTCAAGTTTTCGTAGTTAAGAAGCCACGAGTTGAAAGAAGTGTCAAGTTGAGAGTGTAGGTATGTACTGGTGACCTTTTTGGTCTCGGAACTGATCTGTCTGGAAACAACCGTTTCATTACAGAGACGAAAACTTATACGATAGATCCAACCAGTATTGAAAGGAAGGTTCCTCATTCGTAGAAATCCATCGTATATAAAGACACGGAGTGACTACTAGTCGATCCCGTGTACTCGGTAAAACCAGTTAGTCTGTAATCGTCTACACTACATTCGTCCACGTTCCCTACACACACGTTGCCTACGTAAACGTTCCAACCTGAATGGAGAGTACGAAGACGAAACTCTTCTCGAAGAGAACCCATTAACGATGACAAAGATTGACTAAGAGTGCTGTTTGTGTACACCTCATCTAAACAAAAAGGTTAAATCACTGAAAATTATATTAGTGTCAACACATTGATAGTGTGTTTTTAAAAATAAAATAAAATGAAAAACATAATTATCTTTTAGTCAAATAAAAAGTTAAAATTAAAATATAACCTCATCTCTACTAATTGTCAAAACGTAATTAAAGTCCACATCTCGTTTCACTGAGTCATTGTNTTAAATCACTGAAAATTATATTAGTGTCAACACATTAATAGTGTGTTTTTAAAAATAAAATAAAATGAAAAACATAATTATATTTTAGTCAAATAAAAAGTTAAAATTAAAATATAACCTCATCTCTACTAATTGTCAAAACGTAATTAAAGTCCACATCTCGTTTCACTGAGTCATTGTACATGTGTAGATAGATAAGAAAAAGTATAAGAAATAGACAAATCTGATAATGTCTCATAACTCCTCTAAGGGACACGATATATCATCAAAGAACAACCGATAGATAAAATAAATCAAAATATTAATTAAAAATAACACCATATGAACGAAAGGTTACAATACAATCAAAGATGTCATGTCGTTTCACTTAGTCGATGTATGCGTATATAGGAGGAGGAAAAACCTAAAAGAAGGGTAGATCCAGTGGAGTCTCGTGACTCAAGGGACATGATGTGTTAGTCAAGAGGAATCAATACATAAATGTCTCTCATAGTTGTCACATATACACAGTAAAGGTTAGAGAGTTAAGGAGAGTAGTGGTGGAAGGAGGAATAATAGATATGCAGTAAGAGATGTAGACACAGAAGTGAAGGCGAAACGTTCATACTAGTGGACATGGCAAAAAGATCTAAGGTACACACGCAATTACATACTATAAACAAAAAGAGAAAGACTGAATGAAATAAATGAGACAATGTCAAGTATCCAGGTAGATACAGAAGTGTTTACTGGGTTAAAGTAAGGAAAAATGCCGGTTTATTATAAGGTAACACATATACATGGTGTAGAAGAAATACATAAGGAGAAAACGACCTCCAAATCCAACGAAGGTTCGATAGCGTAAAACGATATCGTTGACGTTACTTGATTCTATCTAAATTTATCTGGAAAGAGGTTTCTACTGTATATTTATCAGTTGTTCGTTGACTTTTTTACAAGTTATAATGATTTGTGGTCTGTTACATTCAGTTTTCATTCAGTGTTACTCCATATTAGAGTGTGAATGATATTACCGATGATAATCTTTTTTAGGTCTTTTGTCGTTCACATTCACTTCTATATCTTTTTAGCCTTGTGAACACACAATGACCACTCAGACATTTTACCTCATTAGTGATACCTTTTGTTATACTTCAAAGGATTTTCTTATTTTTATCTTGATGATATCCTAGGTCATAGTATGAAGACGTTATATAGATTCTCTTAACTTTCATCCTAAACGTGTTATCGGTTCTCCATCCTCGTTGGGTATACAGGTAGTTACTACTTACTTATTTCTTTTAAACTATGTATGTACGTTGCTTTATATATAAGGAGGAATTTTTCATTCCTTTAGGACGGTATTACGATGTTACCTACTTGGACTCTTATAATACGATTCACTTCATTCAGTCGGTGTTTTACTGTTTATAACATACTAAGGTGAAAATATTCGATAAACTTTATCAGTTTAAGAATTCTTCTCTTCATCTTACCACCAATGGTCCCCGAAGTCCCTCCTTCTTTTCCTCTCAGCAACACATTACCCTTATCTCAAAGTCTGAGTGTTCTACTTTTTAAAGGTCTCTAGAAAAAGTGTTGTCACATGTGTATCGATTGTGACTACTTGGTTTGATACGTGAATTTTATCAATTCCATCATTTAAAATACAATACACACACAAAAGATTGGTGTTATTTTTCATTTATTTTTTATTTGGATTATACCACAATTTATTTAATACAAGAGCGAAGGATGGACCTGTTTGATGAAATTGTTGGATCCTTCCGGACTAAACTTAGGATTCTACGAAACTCCAAGGTTCGGTTTCCGTCAACGAGTCCCTCTCGGTGGGACAAGAATCCGTGGACGGGTACCTGGTGCCGAATGATAGTGACGAGGAGTAAAGGTGAGGAGAATTTTACACTCCCCGGTTGTATATGTGTCGTATTTGTGGAGGTCAGGTGCACGGGCCAAGAGTAGGAGTAGGGGACGTATGTCAAAGACGGACTAGAGGGGAACCTCACTTGTGTAGTTGTCATATCAACACAGACGACGACCTTCTTACCTGAGTATCTCCTCCGGACTTATCTGGGAACTTCGACTTCTCAGTACGAGGTTCGTTTATAGATACACACTAGAAAACTTGACCTCGTAATTACTAATGTTCTGTAAAGGAGTGTCCGGACCGTCCGGTGTCCCCTTTCGAGGTCGACCCAAATTGGAAGATACATCTCTTTTGCTTTATGAGATGAGGTCGGTTGAGACCACCGAAAGGACCACCGAGTCTACCATTTCTTAGAAGGACGTTACGTCCTCTGGACTCAAGCTAGGGACCCAACCCTTCTAGGGGATCTCTTCCTTTACCGATGAGTGAGGTCATAAGAACGGATCTCTTAGAGTACCTGTCTCCTCGGACCGTCCGACGTCAGGTACTCCAGTGTCTCTCAACCTGTACTGACTCGTTGATTCGTAGAATCGTGGTCGGGTGAGATCGGTAGGACAGGTCCGAATGTATACAAGTCACCACCTAAGATCGTTTATAAAATTTTTCCTTACTATACGTAAGAGATTTTAAAGAGAACCTACTATATTCGTCTCATTAATGAAAATTCTTGTAAGATACTTCAGTTGTAATGGAATGTAGATTTTCATCTGTTTTTGTCATATACTCTTTTTGATTGTTTTTGATATCTGATTAGAGAGAGTATTTGTGTCTACGTTTTTAGAAGTTGTTTTATAGTCGTTCATCTTAGGTTGTTATATACTTTTTTAATATGTGATACTGATTCACCATAAAAAAGGTCAACACGTTCTAACAAAGTTGTAAATTTTTAGTCAACTACATTAAGTTGACTATTTACCAAATTCCTCCTTTTTAGTGTACTAGTGTGGTTACCAACGTCTTTTCCGTAAACTGTTTCAGGTTTTGAGTACGTACTATTTTTGAGAGACATTTGATTGCCATTTCTCCTTGAAAAGAGATGAACTTTTTCTTATGGATGTGTTTTGGATTTCAATTGTAGTATGAATTACTACTTTTTGAACTTTGAAGGGGTGATTCTAATCCTCGTTCCGTTCCTACAGGGAGAGTAGTGACGAAAAGTTATATCACAACCGGGATCCATCAGTCATTCTGTTCTTTTCCTTTATTTTACATATGTCTAGTCCTTCTCTCTGTATTTTGACAAAAAGAAGTATCTACCGTATCAACAGTATGTCTTTTAGATTTTCTTAGTTGTTCTTTTGAGGACTTTGGTGTTCACTAATATTGTTCCACCTTCTTACATTCAATTGTATGTCTTCAGTTAACGAAAGGACATAGTCGTTTATGGTACACCTTAAATTTCAATGTTTGTGTTAGGGTAAATGTAATCGTCGGGTATTTTACTATGAAGTTTATTTAGATTGTTCTATACATGTTTGAGAAATACTCCTTTTGATGTTTTACGACTACTTTATTGACTTTCTTATTGTTTTAATTACCTCAATGAGGTACACACACTTGGACTTCAGAACTATAACAGTGTTAAAGTGAAGAAGACTTGAAGAAGACTAGATGTCTAAGATGTGTTAAGGTCAGTTTCAGGGTCGTCCAATAAAACACCTATTACTGTTTGACTAATGTTTCAAATATGTCTCTCCGTTTTCTGAGTTTTAACGGTTACGTGTGACTTCTTCATCTTGACTTAATTTTCAACCTCCTGACTGTAATGAGTTATAGTACTGAATGATAACTAGATTTCACTATCATTAGTACATAACATCCGTCCGATCTTTTTCTCTAGTTACCTTATCTCTAGGATCTTTATCTGAGTGTATTTATATCTGTTAACCAGTAACTGTTGACTGGAAACATTTCTTTTGTTTGTTTGTTTGTTACCTCGGTTCTATTACAATAATTTCTTACCAAGGCATGTCGTACATTCTTTTACTTAGTGTGTTCTGAAGTGTAACGAGTGTTTTTGATTGAATTTTATAGAGTTCGAAATTACATTTTATGTTTTGACATTTTAAGGATCTTCCATTGACCTTTTTAGATCTACTGGAACCCACACCGTTACTGGAAAATCCATGTTCTGTTTTTCTTACTAAATATTTTGTTCCTTAACTCTTCGACCTGAAGTTATTTTAATTTTTAAAGATGAGACATCTTCCTGTAACAGTTCTCCTACTTTTCTGTCCGACATCAAATGTACTTTTATAAACGTTTTCTATATAGACTAAATACAGCCTCTCACATGCTTACCTATTCTTTCGACACCATGTATATGTGTTACCTCATAATGAGTCGGTAATTTTTCTTATGTAAACTTAGGCAAGATTACTCCACCTACTTCGACCTCGACTAATATCTCTCACTTCATTCGGTCTTTCTTTTTGTGGTTATGTCATATGATTGTGTATATATACCTTAAATCTTTCTACCATTACTATTGGGACATACGCTCTGTCGTTTTCTCTGTGTCTACATTTCTTGTCAGAAAACCTGAGACACCCTCTCCCACTCCCACCCTACTAAACCCTCTTACCGTGACTTTGTACATATGATAGTACATTCTTTACTTAACGATCAGATCCAAACTGTGTCCTATGTCCTACGAACCCCGACCACGTGACCCTACTGGGTCTCTCTACGATACCCTTCCCACCACCCTCCCCCCTAGTCCCAACCCTTGAGTACATGTGGACACCACCTAAGTACAGTTACATACCGTTTTGGTTACGTCATAACATTTCATTTTTTTATTTTATTTTATCTTTTATTTATTTAATTTTTTCTATATAGACTATTTCTTGACAGTAGATTTTATAAATTATGTTTCAAACCTACTTAGAACTCATATAATACGATTTATTACATTCAGTCGGTTTCTTTCTGTTTATGACGCATAGTGAATGTCCACCTTAGATTTTTGTAGTTTGAACATCTTCATTTTACCACCAATGAACCGCCCCCCCACCACACATGTCCTACAAATTCCATGTTTGAACGTCAATCACCATTTATTCGGGATCTCTAGACTACATGCTGTGTCACTTTTGTCCGTTGTTACAACGTAATGTCAGGAGTTTGCACGACTCTCTGATTTTGCGTTAGTAAATTTGGTGATTTTGCTTGACTATTGATATGTTACACAACGACAACAACAAGTCAATGAGTCACCACAGACTGACAAACACTGGGATACCTGACATCGTGCGGTCCGAAGGAACTCTCTCCACGATTAATAACGATATTACCGTTAGTATATTTTATATAGTCTGATTGTACACATGTGAAATTTAAGTGTGTTACAACATACAGTTTATATAAAGTTGTTTTTATACCTTTCATTCCTTTGTTGGACTAATTTTTTACCCGGGCTCTAGAATCCTCTGTGGATTGTGTCTTCTATATGTCTACCGTTTACTCGTATACTTTTCTATGAGGTGTAGTAAACAGTAGTCCTTTACGTTCAACTTTGTTCTCACCCTATGATGATGTGTGGATAATCTTACACGACCATTCCTACGTCTCATTGTACTCAAGTAGGTGACGACCACTCTTACCTTTTACCGTGTCAGTGAAACCTTCTGTCAAACCGTCAAAGAATAGTTTGATTTGTTTGAGAATAGTGTGTTAGGTCTTTGACACGAGAAACCATAAATTGGTTTCCTAGACTTTGGATACAGACGTGTTAACAGAGGAGTACGACACAAGAATTCACAGTTTTGGACCTTTATTAGTTCTACAGGAAGTCAACCATTTACCTTTTATTTGACACCATATAGGTCCGTTATTTTATAATGAGTCACGAGTTTTCTTTATTCGATAGTTCGGTATATTTCTGTGCCTCCTTTGAATTTACGTATCATGTTTCACCATATTCAGTTTAGATGTCGTTAGACCTCCTCCGTTTTGGTTCCTTAGTTCCTTTGTCATTTCTCTAGTTTCCAACAGTACCTAAGACGTCTCCCTCCCTACTTGTCCATCTCGTGTCTCTCAAAAATCTTGTCACTTTGAGATCATTACTGGTCATATATCACAAGTATGTATATTACTTATATACAGCAATGTATCAACAGGTTTGAGTGTTACGTGTGGTTCTCACTTGGGATTACATTTGATACCAGAAACCTACTATTACTACACAGTTACACACAAGTAGATAACATTGTTTATATGACGAAAGTACCTCCTACAACAATTACCTCCTTCGACACGTACGTACCCCAGTCTCTCATATACCCTTTAGAGACATAGTAAACGAGTCAAAAAGACACGTGGATTATATCTTTTAGATTTGTTTCGTTTTTTCTTTAATGACACTCGTAAATTTAGAGTCTCACAATTTAGAGTCTCTTTGAGTTTTAAGTAAAAAAGTACAGACTCACTCCTTACTCATAACATGGATTTTATTTTACTGTTTTTTGATTAGTAATAAAATAATAATGGAATTTTATTAATACAATGTTAATTTTATTACGGTTGTTTAGAAAACGACACGTTCTCTTAATTAAGAAATTGTACTTAGGGACTATAACAAAACTAGTTTACCACCTTCTGTAAAATAGATTACGACTAACCTAAATGACTCAGTCCAACTGACCACAATGTCTTACAGTTAATAACTCCTTCCTCTTTTCTTATGTCCTTACAGCTTATAAGGAACCAACAGACCCTCTACACCCTTTTATCAACGTTTTTTCCATAACAGTCTTTTTCAAACTTTGACTCTCAAATCTTCCTTTACCGTTGGGTGAAGTCATGAGAACGGACCTTTTAGGGTACCTACCTCCTCGGACCACCCGACGTCAGGTACCCCAGTGATTCTTAACCTGTGCTAATTCGTCGAAGTGAAAGTGAAAAGTGAAAGTACGTAACCTCTTCCTTTACCGTTGGGTGAGGTCACAAGAACGGACCTCTTAGGGTCCCTACCCCCGCGGACCACCCGACGACAGATACCTCAGTGTGTCTCAGCCTGTACTGACTTCACTGAATCGTCGTCGTCGTCTCTCCAATACTAATACGGTTCTGACTATCCCATGTATCTCTGGAAACCGGTTCTCTACCCCCGCCCCATACTACTCCAAAACCAAACTTATAGTCACAATTAACAAATGGTCGACACAGTAGACCTCTTTCAATAAATTGGAGAGATTTAGTTTCAAAGGAGTAGACTTATTTACTCCATTAAATCGTTTTGTGAGTTTGTTAACTGATCGTAGGTTTTCACAATCTACATCACTACTACTATGATACCAATACTACCACTAATACCGTAATTAACTCACTTCCTTATAAATTTATTGAAACCGTCATCATTCATCTGTCGTCGTCGTATTATTCTCTCTTTTACCTGTTTAGACCAACTCTTTGTCATAAACGATGAAGAACCACTGAAAGTTTAAGTGGAGGTAAACAGGACACATGATGTCCGAATTTAATCATAATCAAACCTATTATATAAGAAATATCTCCTCCTATTTAGTTACTTGTTGGGAGAATTTGAGTAACGACTTTCAAGATTAAATAGAATACAAGGTCAGTTCTACCTATGTACAAATAGTCTCCCGGTTCCTGTTCGTTTTTGTTTGTTTGTTTGTTTGTTTTTTACTTTTTGTTTTTGTTTGATAGGGATTTCCTTCTTTTGTACTTGAGTTTTGGTCGTTCGTCTGTGTTCTCCGTACTCTCTACACTTTCCCTCTTTCCCTTCTACTTTTTTTAAGTCTGTACAACTCTTCGTCAACGAGAGGTAAGCACACACGCACTTAAAATCTCCCAAAGAGGGGACATAAAGATAAGGTGAAAGTTGGACTCTTTATTACTGTAAATGTAAGTTTCACAAAGGTGGAGTCTCAAAAGACCTACCGTCGGACATGGAGGAATAAAGAGTTCGACATCTAGTCTCCCAAGTCGTATCCCTAGTGACACCACATCTTGTGCCTCCGGTGCAAGAGGACCCGGTCCCTTGACCGACACCTCCCAAAATTCATGTACTTCCTTCGTCTGGGTATTTTATTAGGGTGTCGACGTTCTACCCTCGACGTCCACGACTTCCGAAACCTAACAGGGAGAGACCTCCACTACACCTCTTACGACCTCTACTACTTCCGTATCCTTTATTCCTGGCAATCCGACCACTGATGTTACAACTTAGGTCGGTTTTTCTTTCAACAGTGGAGCTACAGTATCCACGATCTCGTTCTCTCGAAGTACTCCCGCTACTGCAGTGTCTTCATTACTGACTACTCTTTTAGTGTTATCCTGTCGAAGTTGTACTCCGGTCAGAGATATCAACTCGGTTACTCGGGGTACTATATCTGGGGTCGGTGGTCGTCCCTCGTCTGAGCTACTCTGTACTACTACAACATTTCGTTTCCGGACGTCTACCGTTGTATCGCCAGTATCCGGTAGTGACAGTCGTACATTGTGAGTCGTTACTGTTTGTGGTCCTTCTTCATCTCGACGCTGTACGTGGGACGTATCCTCTACCACAAGAAGAGACTGTGTTTCAAGTGGTCGTAGAATCCCCATTACTGTCTCCTCATCGTCTCTAGGTGTTTCCTGTCCAACGACTCCTTTATCATGTACCCCCACACTTCGACTCTCAAGTCTGTTTAGTCCCAATAGTACGGGTCCAAGGGATGGTGCCACTACCTTATCTAAGGGTCCTTCTCCTTCTTCTCCCCCTCGACCTCGAGACCGACTGAACAATTTGGAGGTTCTTACTTGAGACAGTGACGCCTAACCAAAAGACGTCGGTAATAGGAGACAAACTCCTGGGACACCTCTATTCTTTCTTCTCGAACACTTTCCAACATATCTCAGTCGGGAACCATAGTCAACCTCTGTGTAGACTCCTAAGTTAGTTGTCGTAGATCCTGTGTTTTCCGACAAAAGTAACATAATACAGTAAATTTTTAAGATTTTTACAATATAACTTCATATCAGTTAATTGTTACGACACTATCAAAATCCTCCTGTCGTTTCCCTAAGTCGGTATGTATATGTACATTGTGAGAGGGGGTTTGAATATTCTTTCAACTCGTACCGTGTCGTCGAGGACGTCTATGACCCTTTACTGACACATCCTCTGAAAGACCATTCCCCTCCATAGTCGAAGACAAGGACTCACTCACTAGAACTTGAGTGTAAAAGGATTAACAAAACATAGAAATGAGGAAGAAAGGACCACCGAGTCTACCATTTCTTAGACGGACGTCACGTCCTCTGGGTTCAAGATAGGAACCCATCTTTTCTAAGGAACCACTTCTCTTACCGTTGGGTGAGGTCATAAGAACGGACCTCTTAGGTCTCCTCGGACCACCCGATGTCAGGAACCCCACCGTTTCGCAATCTGTGCTGACTCACTACTTGCGATGAATGAGGATTATAAAAAATCCTAAGTCTATTAAAGAAGTACTGAACTTCTTATACTTCCACCCCTATTTTGTCGGTGGGGACCTCTAAAATTGTGAGAGGACAAAGAGGACATTTGGAAAATAAAGATCCAAATGTCAACTTACAACAAGGTCTTTCTCTTTCAGACAACCATAGATACCTCAGAGTTTTAGAACGGGTATTTTACTTTTGTACACCAATGGAATAGGATTCGACTCTATCACACCCGACCATCAATCTCGGGAAAGTTAGTGACTCACTGTTTACTCAAAGGTGTCAACTCTTAATTTACCTCAATGTAATAGTTAAAGGTTTTAATTTTTACATTACCTTATTACACATACTTTATAAAAGGTTTATGAGTTAACAATATGTTTATATTTTAAAGTAATCCGTAGACCTCAAACAGGATTAAAAAATAACTTGGACTCCAGGACCCTATGAATAAAAATCAAAACCAATGTACATTTTCAGTGGACCACTCTAGATTTTTTTATTATACAGTCCAAGACTCGATGTCAGTAAGACTGGTTGACCGTAAACGATCTGTGACTCCCGAGACAAATACCCGTCCACCGTTTTAAGTGGACTTCCATGATTTCTAAAAAATTTTTATTTGAAAAACAAATAACGTTAGTCTACCAAAACATCGAACTTTGACACCGTGACTTTCGTCAAATAGGACTCATTGTATTTCGAGGGTTCCTTCTCCAACTCTAACTAACGAGAGGTAACGTAGTTTTCTGAGTCCTTTTTAACCTAGTACGAATCCTCATCTTCCTTCATCTTTATCTTATGTCACGTGGAGGGTCTAGTTCTCGTTTCAATAAACTCACCATGTACCTGTAAAAGGGAGGAGAAGAAAAAACGATTTGGGACGACAGGAATCGCCGGTCGACTAGGTGCCGGTGAAAGAAAGGAGTGTGGTTTACATAGGAGATCTTATTGGTCAGAGAGAACAACGAAGTAGTAAAAAGATATGGAACACAACTAAAGTTTTACTGATGAGTACCAAAAAGACAAAAATCTCAGTTGGACACTAGTTGCGTCTCTTCTAAAAATCGGTACCGGTAATATACGTCTACTGGTTCTCCGAGGAACCTTCCTTAGAACCACGTAGATTCAGCTTTACCGTCAAATTTCAACCAGAACTCTTCGTCAAGGACCTATAGTATAGAGGCACACTACCGAAAAGAAGTTAAAAGGAAAAATGGGTTTCTCTTTTTTGACTTCCTTTGTATTAAATATTCTCGTATCTCATAAAAAGAAGACCATTTGACTGAAGACCTTCATTAAACCATTTAAGATAACTCTTTAACAGTCACCATTTACATTCGGGGACCGTCTAGTGGAGAGACTGAGGTCAATTTCAAAGGGTTTAAGATTTGTACTAACCAGTAACCTACTTTATTGGTAAATTTTGATGAGGTGTAGAATCGAAAACAATAAAGTTAAATACCTACTCGTACACTCACTTTTTCTATGTGTAAAAAAATTAGACTTTTAAAGTGTTGTATAAATTTCATGAATTTTTAATCACTCACCCGAAGAATGAAGGTGGGCACTTCCCACTTGAGTATGACCTTAACATAAATATGGTATTTGTTGGTCTTTTGGTCTGTTCCGTGTTACTTGTTAGTAAAGACTGTAGACTGTTGTCCGTCATGGTTTGACTAAGGACTCTTCTCCCTCTTTATATAGTATTCGGGTCACTAACATGGTCACTAAGGTGCGGTGTAAGGTCCACTTGTCTAGATCTTTCTTACTTATAATATTTTACATCCTGTTGTTCATTTATTATTTTTCGGATATCGATTATTCGATTATCATCCTCTATTTTGTATTATCCTCTATTTTATATTAGTAGTTTTGACAGTCAGATTTTCTTCCCTTCCTTTTTCTTTTTCACCTTATTTCCTGTCAACGTTCTACCGTCTAAATTGTTTGTAAAACTACTGACTAAATCTATGTTTATCAAATTTATGAGATTTCTTTTACGTCTCTAACAGTGTCACCTATTTACGGTAATGGGTTAACATACCAAAAGGTTCTTTAGATGAAACTTATATTTCTGTAATTATCGATTTGAATGTTCATGTCTTTTTTTCTATGGTACATTTATAGTTCCGTTTCTTTCGATCTGATATAGTCGTCGCTCGTTTCATCTAGAGTTTCGTCCTTTACAATGATCTTTATTCCTCCTTGTAAAGTTTTACTATTTCTTCAGTCAACTAATTCCGCTGTACTCTGAGGATTTACTCAAGTGAATAGTTGTCACAAAGTTTTGTGTACTTGGTTTGACTGTCTTTCTTTCGTATATGTCCAGGTGGTATTCTCTGACGTTATGAGAAGATTAATTAATTTTCTTGATCATCTTTCTAATCGTTACTGTCTCTTTTATGGGTGTTTGACTGTAAAAACCTTGAGAGGTGTGTCCTTGTCGTTTTATACGTTAGAATCAATGTACACCTTTTCGGATAAGTACTATTTTGGATAAGACCCGTGATTTTGGTGGTATGGAAACATTTCGACTTTAGTGTATGTGGTAAATGGGTATGGTTTTGTTTGATGTTTATTAAATATCTCACTATAGATCTTTTAGTAGTCGATAAACTTTTAATTCACGACTCTAAAAGAAAATGAGTAAACTATTTGATATGTAAAATTCTTAACTCCATAATCTATCGTTTCTCTGTTCTAATCTTAGTTTGACGAAAAGAGACTGAATAAACAAATAAAAATAATTATATAGTAACTGGATGTCGTGATACAATCAAGTCCAACTTCCCAACTCTAAAATTCGGAAGGAATTTTCAGTGTCCCCCGAAGGAACTACCGGGTCTACCATTTCTTAGGGGGACGTTGAATCCTCTGTGTCCACTACGTCCAAGCTAAAGACCCAACCCTTCTACGGGACCTCCTCTCGTATCGTTGGGTAAGAACGGACCTCTCAGGGTACCTGTCTCCTCAGACCACCCGATATCGGGTATGCCACCGCTTCTCAAACTACACTGACTCGTACGTGTGTTTCGAGTGTTTTGACGCAAGGACTATCTTACCATGTTCAATTCCTCATCGTTGTCTCTAGAATGCCTAACGTCTCGGATTTCATAAATGATAGACTAGGAAAGACTTAGTAATCGTTTGAGGACAAGATCCTTTGACTATGAGTTTAAGTGCGTTTCAGTATACCGATACTTTTTATCTTGACTTGGGTCTTGGGTGCTCAACATTGGTACTCAGACAAAACGGAAATGGTATGACACGACAGACCGATATTGAATAGAGAAACACTTTGAAATAAAAATATAAAATCCATTTGTTACAGCATGTAATTCCGGTTACTTTCTAGAGTAACGATATAGAGGTCTTTGAAAAAAATTCTCATGTTTTCGTTATATAGACATAACATCTGTTCATTTGTGTGTCTGTTTTTAGTTTAACAGTATAAGATAGTTGACTCTTAGATTTTAACGATACATACAAGATGATCTAGAAGAAGATACGTATATACATAAATATTTACACTCGTAATTATATGTCCAAAAAATAAAAAATCAGTTTCACTCGTATGATATGTACAACCAAACATTGGACGAAACAAGACATCGTAATTTTCTGTGACTGACTGAGCATTATAGTGAAGACAAGTAAAACTATGACTTCTATTCCTTTAGACGTAATATTATTTGAAAAATTTTTAAAATTAAATTTAAATAAATAAAATTAAAATATGGAATTTAATAACCGTCACTCCATAAATTTAAAAGTTATTATCATGACTTGACTTGTATTAAAACTTAACATGAAGTTAAAAAATTTTTTCTATATTCGTTAAAAGTAGATCTATTAATGTCGTCTAAACTTTGTATAGAATACATAGAAGAAAGGAGTTTAGTCTCAGAGGATTTTACTACTCCTTGTCTTTTAAGTGTTTGTAGAGTAATGATCCTTAATTTCACGGTCTTTTGTCTTATAACAATACTTCATCTCTAAAATAAAGGACAGAAAATTACATTTGTGGAAAAGATAACTTATGTTTTAGTACTCGTTGTCACTATAAAAGGACATTAGAAGACCGATTAAATATTTACTGGGGATTTAAAGAACAATCAACGATTTTTAGAATGATCATCAAAATAGTCGAGTGGTCTTCGTTTCTTGACAACGATTACTTTCGTTAGTCTTAATATTTTCGTTTATATAAAGGAAAGGTTCACTCCCCTTTTAGAGACTCTTCCCTCTGTATACTAACTTTTATCACACACATTTTACAGACATCAGCTTTGCCCTTAAGTACCTTCTATTGAACAAGAGTAAAATGTGTTGACGGAATTTTGGTATTGACTTATAGACACAACTCCTTTTGACCTTGTAACAATGGACCTTCAGAATCCTCCATGAGCCGAAAGGTCACGAGTTCTTTATTTATAGTCTTTTATCTTTCGATGTTCTAAATGTAGATAAAAGTCAATTTCACTGATTGGTCAGTATCTTTACCCAGTATCTCTGACCCCGTGACCCATAAAAATACAAATCCATCTGTGAGAGGACCTTACGGACGAGGTCTCTGACCCAGGAGTTACTTGTTAATCACACAAAGGTAAACGAGATTTTTTCGATACAATTGAGGGTCCACACAATTAAAAAGACCCTCTCAATAGGACGGATCATTGACCCTCTCAATAGGACGGACCATTCAGACCATGGATTAGGGTCTTCGACCTGTAAAAATCGAAGTAATAGTAATAGAAGTGGTGCTGGTGAAGTCAGTAATGGTACTTATAGTAGTATGAAAATGGTTATAGTAACGACAACAGCAATCAGTCGCGGTAGGACCAAACCATACGTGGTAATCAAAAAGTGGACGTACATGTTACTTGAAATAAATATCAGAAATAATATTTTTACGAAATAAAATATAGAAAATATAAACCGTAAAGAGGTTTTTGTTTAAGGGATTCGAATGAATCTTTTTTTTCGGACAAATTAAAATCAATCGACAAAAAAAGTAACTTTATCTTACTTAAAATAGATTAGAAATCATTAATTGGAACTAATGAAAACAAAAATAAAATATAAAAAATCGAAATGACGTTATACTGACTGTTTTTTAATATGTAGAGTCAACGTGTACACTAAAAACATTCATATATACACTAAACTGTATGTATGTATAACACTTTACTAATGACTTTAGTTTTATTATTTGTATAGGGAATAGAGTGTATCAATGGAAATACACACTCGGTTCTTGTGAATTTTATATGAGAGAATCTTTTAAAATCCACAAGTTATGTCATCACAATTGATATCCGTAGTATAACATGTAATATAAGGTGTCTGAATAACTCAAGAATAACGCAAAACAATGTATTTTCGTTATATGTGTGTGTATTTTAGAAAAAAAATTTTATATTTAAATAAAGGTTATGAGAAAGAACTCGTAACCTTTAAAAATGGGAACTGGTTGTAGAAGGGTAAAGGGGGTACGGGTTGGGGACAACTGGTGGGAAGAATATAAATTTCCATTTATTTATGAATTGTGATAGGTACAGACCCATGAGTTTTCTAGAAAAGTAAAAGGAATTACGGGTTATTAAAACGATCTCACGCTAACCGTCAAAAAGTAAGACTCAGTCATAAGAAACTGTACCACACAAGGAAAAGTCTTGTTCAAAGTCAGGAAATAATAAACGATTGTATTACTCTTAAAAATATTTGAGATTTAAAATCATAAACAAAACAAGGGAACGAAAGTAATATAAAGACCCAAAGACAAGAAAAGACACATATAGTCTAGTAATAACAGACCGAAACTTCAATTTTTAAAGAGAACTTAAGAGGAAGAAAAGAAAAACTAGAATTTAACAAGGAGGAAAGGGTTTATCCAAAGAGAATTCTACAGAGAAAGAATCGTTGTACCCACAAACAAGACATCTTCTCAAGATGCACTAACCTAAACTCTAAGATCTAGGTGTCTTACTACGTGGGGGAAGTCTGTAATAAAATCGTGAGAATTTAAGTGGACGACAACCTGACTCAATTTGAGGAGGGTCAAAGACGACGATAAGAGTTATAGTGGACTACTCGAGAAGACATTCGTTAAAAACCGAAGGGACCACCGAGTGACCATTTCTTAGGTGGACGGTCACGTCTACACCTAAACTAAGGACCCAGTCCTTTTAGTGGGTTTTTTCCTTTATCGTTGAGTGAGGTCATAAGACCGATATCAAATACCACAGGGTTTCTCAACCTGCACTGAATCGATGATTCATATTTTCGTTATATGTGTGTGTTGATTAGAGTTTTTATATGTTCGTTGAGGACGTCAAGTTAAGGTCTTTTTATTTACTGGGTTACTTTTTAACCCGGTTTCTTGATTTATCTGTAAAGAGATTTCTTCTGCATGTCTACCGATTGTTTGTACTTTTCTACGAGTTGTAGTGAGTAATAGTCTCTTTACGTTTAGTTTTAGTGTTACTCCATGGTAAAGTGCGGTCAGTCTTACCTACACTAGGTTTTCAGAAGTTCATTATTTACGACCTCTCCCACACCTATTTTCCCTTGGGAGAATGTGACAACCACCGTTCGATCTTGTCGGTGATACCTTTGTCACACCTCTAAGGAATTTTGTGACCTTTATCTTGACGGAATACTGGGTCGTTAGGGTGACGACCCGTATGTGTGACTCTTTTGGTCTTAACTTTCTCTCTGTACATGGGGTTACAAGTAACGTCGTGACAAATATTATCGGTCCTGTACCTTCGTTGGATCTACAGGTGTCGTCTACTTACCTTTCTTTCGACACCATGTATATGTGTTACCTCATAGTGAGTCGGTAATTTTTCTTATGTAAACTTAGTCAAGATTACTCCACCTACTTTGACCTCGACTAATATGTCTCACTTCATTCGGTCTTTCTTTTTGTGGTTAAGTCATATAATTACGTATATATACCTTAAATCTTTCTACCATTACTATTGGGACAAACACTCTATCGTTTTCTCTGTGTCTACATATCTTGTCAGAAAACCTGAGACACCCTCTCCCTCTCCCACCCTACTAAACCCTCTTACCGTAACTTTGTACATATTATAGTATATTCTTTGCTTAACGATCAGGTCCAAACTACGTCCCATGTCCTACGAACCCCGACCACGTGACCCTACTGGGTCTCCCTACCATGCCCCTCCCTCCTTCCTCCCCCAAGTCCTAACCCGTGTGCACATGTGGGCACCACCTAAGTACAACTACACGTCGTTTTGGTTATGTTATAACATTTCATTTTTTTTTTTTTTTAATTTTCTGGGACAACGACCCTTTCTGAATTCCACCCTCTTCTTCCCCTACTGTCTCCTACTCTACCGACCTCCGTAGTGGCTGAGTTACCTGTACTCAAACTCATTTGAGGCCCTCAACCACTACCTGTCCCTCCGGACCGTACGACGTCAGGTACCTCAGTGTTTCTCCACCTGTACTGACTCAGTGACTTGACTTGACTTGACTTTTAGGTCAGTTTTGATTTAACTATTTCTGAAGACTCACAAAAGAATCAACACTGACTCACTGGCTTGACTTGACTGACTTTTTAAGTATAGTCTGAGTGGAAGGATGACATTTGACATTTGACCTTTTCATCTACATTAATGAGAAATCTGTTCACTGTTGTCCGTAGAGACCCGACCATAGACACTACCGTTTAGTCCATTCAGAATATTAACGGGTTCGAAAGTAAACGTTAGATCAGCCTGGGACCGTGGTCTCCACAACGGGTTCGTTTCGTGTTTTAACAATGAACAACATCTTAGTCTCTAGTCTTGTTCCTTCGAATCAGTGAAGTTAACTATCCCTTCTCCTGGACTCAATCCATCTCTTTCTCGAGGTCTTTGTGTTTATGTCAAGGGGAAACGGAAGCCGATTCATGATTCGACACATACATGTCCCACTACAAGGTACTTCGATTTAATTGGTGATGACCACCAAACCTTCGACCAAACTTTATTAACGGTCTTGAGTGTGTTCCAGACTTCTACAGACTTGGACGTGGTAGGTAGAATCACTTTAGAGTTCCTTATAAGTCCTGTAAGTCATGTCCGACTACTTTCCATTATCAAATCCTCATCATGATTTAAACGGGTTGAGATTTAATCTGGACGAAATTGTTTGGAATCTTTGTTTAAAGTTTTCTAATTCGAATATACGAACGGTATTTTTTAGGAATTCTTAAAATTTACTCTTCTTCGATTAGGTCTTTGAGTTGTTACAATATCAGTGTTACAAGCCTTAGGTTATTTTTAATCATCTCTAAGGTTTTTCAGTTTTTTACATTGAGTGTTGGTCCTGATTTCTTTGTAAGGTCATTAATATTTTTACAACTTTAATCAACTGAAATTTTCCATAATATATATAATATATATATATATATTTCCTTGAAATTTTTCCGTAATATATACACGAGTATCCATAATTCTTTTGATACCAGTTTACACACAATTAAACCGACATTACCGTAAATTTCGTTTGTTTGTTTTTTGAGACACTTTTACCGGAACCTCCCAATAGAAATCAATGAACTTCTCAAAGATCAAAAAATTTTCATGTCGAATACAATTCTATTAAAAATGATTAAATCTCTTCTGTTAGTTACAGACACTCTTTTGTCTGAAAGAAAACCTAAAAGAAAAACACCAGTAACACTCACTAACGAAAAAGGAAAATAATCAAAGTGTAAGAAGGAAACAAGATTTTGAATCTGACTGTAGATCGAAACTGTTAGTATTATACAAAATAAAAGGACTCCCCCCTTATTGAATATTACGACAAATCAAAACATGATAACCACACAACCACTTAAAAAAAAACTAAATTTTTTAAAAATAAATATATACATATGTATAAAATGGTAAGGAATGAAATAAAATAAAATAAAAAATTAAAATGAAACGTTATGACATAACCAAAACGGTATGTAGTTGTACTTAGGCGGTACCCACATGTACTCAAGGGTTAGGACTTGGGGTGAGGGTAGAGGGAGGGGTATGGTAGAGAGACCCAGTAGGGTCACGTGGTCGGGGTTCTTAGGACATAGGACGTGACTTGGATCTGACCGATTGACGTTATCTAATATACTTGACTCTTTTTTTTATTCTTATATTATCTCACTTTTTTACCTCTTATATTTTTTTTGGGTTTACCTTGTTATCTTGACTTTTACGAAATAGATTTTACTTTTAAATGTTCCACTTGAATGGTCTTCTTATCTATAATACCCTTTTATTGGTCTTTTGAACTTATAGATCATTCTCTATCTCTCTCTTTTACTCTCTCTCTCTCTCTTTCTCTCTCTCTCTCTCTCTCTCTCTCTCTCTCTCTCTCTCTCTCTCTCTCTTTCCTAATTTTTTTATTTGTCTCGGAGTCACAGAACACCATGTTATAGTCCACCAGATTACATCGAATTGACTTGGGTTTCTCCCTTGTCACCCTATACAGTCTCTTTTACAATCTTAATTACTACCGACTTTTAAAGGTTTAAGCTTCTTTTTTTTTTATTTTAGTGTCCTATTCGAGTTACTTGAAGTTCGAGTTATTTGTGTTTCTTTGGGTACAGTTCATAATGGTATTAGTCTAATGAATCTTAGCTAAACATTTTTTACGATTTGATTGGTCTACTATTCCATTTAAAGTATCTCCTGGTTTTTACTTCTAGTGACAACTGAAGAACACTATTTTTATATTTGGTTCCTTATTACTCTGTGACAAATTTTACAACTTTTTTTAGACAAAGATAGGTCTTGATATAGGTTTCTTCTATCCGAAGTTTTAATTTCACTTTATTAAAAAAAGGAGGTCTCTTTATTCTCGAATCTATTAAGTAACGTTCGTACAGACGGGACATTCTTTATAACTTCGGTCAAGGACTTTGATTTCTTTTTACTGTGGTCTACCTAAGAACCTATAAGTGTTTCCTTACTTCTAACGACCCTTATAATTTATACACAAATTTATATTTTTTTAAGAACAAAAGGGGGAAATTTGACAAATTTTTACTACTGTCAAATGTCATTAAAATTAAAAGTCAAATGGTTATTAAGGATTGAAACTTTACTTGTGTATGACGTATTTTTTGGACTTTCATTTCGATTTGTATCATCTAACCGGTAAAATGTTTAACCGATAAGTCACTTGATCTAAAGTCGTTTCACTGGACAACCATTTAATCAGAAAGTATTGACTAAAAGTCCGTTGACCGTATTTAATAAATTTTTCTGTATTAGTTGCACTAAATTAATGACTACCTTTCCTCCCTCGTTCGGTCTTTTTCCACGTATAAGACTAATCCTATTCCCCGTTCTCGGTGAAATCTCCCTTTTATTCGAAAGTCACATAACTCAGTATCCATAGACACCCCGAAAGTCCACGTCCACACGTCACCCAACGACCATAATCTCCACATTTAGAGTGGGTCTTTACATCTAAACTGAAAGTTAAGTAAGTCACACTCGTTCACCTACTCTACCGAATCTTTTTCATAATGATTTATCCTGTTCTTTTTTTTCAGCTCCTAGACGACAGTAGTTACAAATACCCGTTCACTTATTCCTGGGTACTTCCTCTTACTTTTATTCCCCGGTCTTCAACCTCCTTTTGGTCTTTCAAAACAAGACTTTCTCTTCGACAGTTGTCATAGTTCATTTTCTCCTGACTTTTTAAGGACGACTCAAACTCTTTTGGACTCAATTAAGTAGTTGTTGTTACACTGGGTCTGTTTAGTCCAAATTAACGACATTAAGACATCTACCCCCTTATGGTACGTTTCTCATGAACCGTAGAACAAGTTTCGTCATTTTAGGTCTTGTCTAGAAATAATAATAAAAAATTTATATTTAACTAAATAAAATTAACCTCCAATTAATGAAATATTATAAATCTAGACCGAGGAAGGTGTTATTGTGTGACGAAGAACTACACTTGATCGGTGGTCTTATTTCAGTGACCCTTTTCAGAAGTATTTTAAGATTTTGTAAAGTATCTCTTTCACACACTGAAAACAAAGGTTACTTCCTGATATTTAACGTTTCTTAGAGAAGTCAGAAACAAAAGATAGACAGATTATGAAAACAAAAATTTTTGTAAAGAAGAACAGTAGTCAAGTCAGTTAGTCAGTATAGGCTGAGAAACTCTGGGGTACCTAACGTCGTACGGTCCTGAGGGACAGGTAGTGGTTTAGGGTCTCAAATGAGTTTGAGTACAGGTAACTCAGCCACTACGGTAGGTCGGTAGAGTGGGTGACAACAGGGGAAGAAGGTAGAAGTTAGAAAGGGTCGTAGTCCCAGAAAAGGTTACTCAGTCAAGAAGTACAGTCCACCGGTTGCATAACCTCAAAGTCGAAGTCGTAGTCAGGAAGGTTACATATAAGTCTTGACTAAAGGAAATCCTACCTGACCTAACTAGAGGAACGTCAGGTCCCCTGAGAGTTCTCAGAAGAGGTTGTGGTGTCAAGCTTTCGTATTTAAGAAACCACGAGTCGAAAGAAATATCAGGTTGAGAGTGTAGGTATGTACAGATAACCTTTTTGGTATCGAAACTGATCTACCTGGAAACAACCGTTTCATTACAGAGACGAAAAATTATTTGATAGATCCAACCAGTATTGAAAAGAAGGTTCCTCATTCACAGAAAATTAAAGTACCGACGTCAATGGTAGACGTGACTAAAACCTCGGGTCCTTTTATTTCAGTCGGTGACAAAGGTGTCACCTTTAAAAGTGTAGTATTAGAATTAAATAGAAAGTAGGAACCCTTTAATATTTAAAATATCAAAACGTGTCCCTATAAAGGAAATACTTTATCATGTATACAAGGACTTTATATTACGAATTCTATTTTTAAGCAAAACTTCTCGAAACTCCCATATAAACATTGTTCCTACTCAGGACTCCCTCGCCATGTTAGTTTAATAAAAAGTACTAATGGTGACATTCAAAGGTGTATATTAAAGAAAAAGAGACCAAATATAAAATTTAATCAAATAAACAAAATTAACCTCCGATTAATGAAATGTTATAACATCGTCAAAAACGGTATGTGACTGTACTTAGTCGGTGCCCACATGTACACAGGGAGGTAGACCTTTGGGGCAAGTGGAGGGAGGGGTAGGGTAGGGAGACCTAACAGGGTCATGTGACCGAAACTCACAGGACAAAGTACGCAGCTTGAACCTGACCAATAGAAAAAGTGTATACCATTATATGTACAAAGTTACGATAAAAGAGTTTAGTAGGGTGGGAGCAGAAGAGGGTGTCTCAGGGTTTCAGACGAGAAATATAGAAACAGAGAACGACAGAATGTATATCCCAACAGCAATGGTAGAAAGATTTAAGGTATATATAGACAATTATATGACATAACCACAAAAAGAAAGACTGAATAAAGTGAGACATATTATCCGAGATCAACGTAGGTGGAGTAATCTTGACTGAGTTTACGTAATAAAAATTATCGACTCATGGTGTCGAAGGAATAGGTAAGCAGACGGCTACCAGTCGATCCGACGAAGGTGTAGGATCGATAACATTTGTCACAACATTACTTGTGACCCCATGTGTACAGAGAAAGTTAAGACCAAAGTAACCACACATACGGGTCGTCACCCTAAAGACCCAGCATACCGTCAAGATACAGGTCGAAAATTTCCTTAGAGGTGTGCAAAGAGGTATCACCGACATGTTCAAACGTAAGGGTGGTTGTCGCATTCTCTAAGGGAAAAGAGGTGTGGGAGAGGTCGTAAATAACAAACATCTGAAAAACTATCGTCGGTAAGACTGACGAAAACTAAACGTAAAACTAAACTAAACATCAAAACTAAACGTAAAGAGACTATTACTCACTACAACTCATAGAAAAGTACACAAACAATCGGTAGACATACAGAAGAAATCTCTTTACAGATAAATCAAGAAACCGGGTAAAAAACTAACCCAGTAAATAAAAAGACCTTAACTCGACGTCCTCAACGAACATATAAAAACTCTAATTAAGAAACAGTCAACGAAGCAAACGATAATAAAAGAGGGTAAGACTTCCGACAGAAAAGTGGAACGAATGTCAAAGAAAGTAACACGTTTTTGAAAATTCGAATTAATCCAAGGTAAACAAATTAAAAAGAAAATAAAGATAATGAGACCCTCCACCCAGTATCTCCTAGAACGACACTAAACACAGTCTCTCCACAAAACGGATACAAAAGGAGATCCTCAAAATATCAAAGACCAGAATGTAAATCTCGAAATTAATTAAAACTCAAATAAAAACGTATGTGTGTATATAATAATACATATGTGTGTCCTTTTTATGTAAGTCCTTCATTTAATGATGTAATTTTCTATAATAAATTCATAAGTATTGTGGTTCACGAATGAGACAACGTCGGTATAGAAGAGTACGTGTATAAAAAGAAACTGACAAGAGCCAGAAAGAAAAACAAACAGAGGTTATAAATCATCAGTGATTTTAGGTCAGTTTTAATTTACTTCAGAATTACGTCGGTACTGACTCATTGAGTATGGTCTGAGTTGAAGGATGACATTTTGGTCTGACCTTTTCATCTATACTATTAAGAAATCTACAGACTGTTGTCCGTAGAGACCTGACCATAGACACTACCTTCCTTTTGTTTAGTCCTTTCAGAATATTGACGGGTTCGAAAGTAAAACCACCAGATTAGTGTGGGACGGTGATCTCCCCAACGGGTTCGTTTCGTGTTTTAACGATGATCAACATCTTAGTTCTTTAGTCTTGTGTCCCCCGAAGTCAAGTCAAGTCGAGTCAAGTCAGTGAGTTAGCACAGGCTGAGAAACGCTGGGGTACTTAGTGTCGTGCGGTCCGGAGGGACAGGTAGTGGTTGAGGGCCTCAAGTGAGTCTGAGTACAGGTAGCTCAACCACTACGGTAGGTCGGTAGAGTAGGAGACAGCAGGGGAAGAGGAGGACGGGGGTTAGGGAGGGTCGTAGTCTCAGAAAAGGTTACTCAGTTGGGAAGTGTACTCCACCAGTTTCATGACCTCAAAGTCGAAATCGTAGTAAGGAAGGTTTCTTTAGGGTCCCGACTAGAGGAAGTCTTACCTGACCAACTTAGAGGAACGTCAGGTTCCCTGAGAGTTCTCAGAAGAGGTTGTGGTGTCAAGTTTTCGTAGTTAAGAAGCCGTGAGTCGGAAGAAGAGTGAAGTTTAAATACTCCTTCTCCTGTACTCGATCCATCTCTTTCTCGAGGTCTTTGTACTTATGTCAGGAGAAAAAAGAAACCGATTATGACTTGACACATATATATACCACTTCAAGGTACTCTGGTTCAATTATTATTGATGACAACTAAACCTTCGACTTACTAAGGGTCTTGAGTGTCTTTCGGACCTCTACAGACTTGAGTGGTAAGTCGAATGACTTTGGACTTCCTTTTAATTCATGTCCTGGTACTTTTCATTATAAAATCCTCATCATGACGACGACGACGACGACGACGACGATTCAACGAAGTCAGCACAGGCTGAGACACGCTGGGGTATCTACCGTCGTGTGGTCCCAGGGGGTAATGGGACCCTAAGAGGTCCGTTCTTGTGACCTCACCCAACGGTAAAGGAAGAGGTTACGTACTTTCACTTTTCACTTTCACTTCAGTGAATCAGCACAGACTGAGAATCGCTGGGGTACCTGAGATCGGGTGGTCCGAGGAGGTAGGTACCCCAAAAGGTCCGTTCTCATGACCTCACCCCATGGTAACGGAAGAGGCTCCTCATCATGATTTAAACAGATTGAGATTTAATCTGGACGAAATTGTTCAGAATCTTTCTTTGAAGTTTTTCTAATTCGAATATATGAATTACCGGTATTTTATTCGGTAATTTTAAAAATTTCCTCTCTTCTATTAAATCTTCGAGTTGTTACAATATCAGTATTACAAAGTTTAGGTTGTTTTTAGTCATCTATCATGTATTTCGTTTTTTCTTTTTTTTTAACGTTTAGTTGGTCCCGTTTTCAGTCGGTCATCTTTGTATGGTCTTTAATATGTTTATAACCTTAATCAGTTGTTCCTAAAATTTTTCCGGAATATATGTGTGAGTTCCCACAATTCCTTTTATTATTATATCGTCTCACTTTTTTTTCCTTTGATGTTTTCTTTTGGTTTACTTTGTGCATCTTGGTTTTTACGAAATATACTTTTCTTTTAAACCATCTACTGGAATTGTCTAGTCATCTGTGATAACTTCTTTATTAAATTTTGAACTTATGAACCGTTCTCTTTCACGACTTTATCTCTCTCTCTCTCTCCTAAGTTTTTATTTGTCTGAGTCACGGAACACCATGTTATAGTTCACCAGATTACGTCAAATTGCCCTTGGTTTCTCACGTATCCAATCTCTTTTATAATCTTAGTTTCTACCGACTTTTAAAGGTTGAAACTTCTTTTGATATTTGGGTGTCCTATCCGAGTTACTTGGAGTTCTACTTACTTGTGTTTCTTTTGACGTAGTTCAATAGTGGTATTAGTTTGACGAATCTTAGTCACAAAAAATTTTTTTACAATATGGTAACATATAAGAACGGAGGAAACAGTTTCTATTCCACAGGTATACACACACCTAAATAGAGACCCGAAAGATAAAACAAGGTAACTAGATATACAGACAGAAACACGGTCATGGTATGACAGAACTACTGACACCGAAACATCATCTCGGACTTCAGTCCGTTCAACTAAGGAGGTCAAGGTAAGAAGAAAGAGTTCTAACGAAACCGATAAGCTCCAAAAAACATAAAGGTATGTTTAGAACTTTAATAAACAAGATCAAGACACTTTTTACAACGACCATCGAACTATCCCTAAAGTAACTTAAACATTTAACGAAACCCATCATATGAGTAAAAGTGATATAACTAAGAAGGTTAGGTACTTGTACCATATAAAGAGGTAGATAATCACAGGAGAAACTAAAGAAAGTAGTCACAAAATATCAAAAGATATATATCCAGAAATCAAAGAAATCCATCTATATAAGGATTCATAAAATAAGAAAAGCAACGTTACCACTTACCTTAACAAATACGAGTTGTAGTGAGTAATAATCTCTTTACGTTTAGTTTTGGTGTTACTTCATGGTGAAGTGTGGTCAGTCTTACCGACACTAGGTTTTTAGA